>CM053612.1:86176816-86196774 GCA_028646535.1 Procyon lotor | reverse complement strand
CCCACGGGTCCCGAAACCACACTGTTCCCTCGAGGGCTGAACCCCCGGTTGGCCTCCGGAGCGATGTCCCTCAGCGGAGTGGACTAGAAGTTCGGGATTTTGGGCTCCGCGGCTCCGCGGCTGCTGGGAGCCGGCCCCTCCTCCTGGGGTCTCTCTTCCTGTCGCTTTAAATTCACTTTTTCCACACGTCCTACCTTTCTGAAAGTGATTGATTTTCTGCTCCTAGAATTGCTGTTCTTATTCTCTTCTTTCTGCTGTTGTGTTTGCCGGCTTTTAGAGTGGTTTTCTGCCTCTTTAGCTGGACTTCTGGGACCTGGTGCTTTCTGTGCATCCTATACCTCCGCCATCTTGCCAGATCTCTCCGTTTTCTTTTTTTCCTCCTTTTTTCCTTCCTAGCATCAGCGGAGCCGTCGGCGTTACCGCCGCTGCCCACAGTGGCGTCCGCAGCCCATTATGAGAAAAAGCCATCATCTGCTGAATTGTATCCATTTTCTTGATCAGTGCTTACGGTATTGTCATTCTGGTGCCCTCTTGGAGAAGGACGAGCTCAGAAAGTCCAGTGGATCAAATGTTACGGCAGTTGTCACATGAGGCGAACCTCAGTTTCCTTGAGTTTCGAATTTGCCCCGCAGCAATGTGGAGGCAGGCCTCATTCAGCACATCCGTTTAGTCTCCTGCCCTACACAGTGGCCATAAACACCCCGCAAGAAAATAAGCACTTAGTGCTGTGCACACAGTATCAAAAAATAAATATATACTTTGAGCTGGATTCAAATATGAACCTACACGTCATGTTGTCAACACTGAAGAAGGAAAACAAAGTGCACCATCAGTGAATAAACCTGTAATGAGTATGCAGGGCGTACCTTTGGCAACATTGCAGAGCAGCTGGTGTGTTTCCGGCCCTTGTATCTTCTTTCTCAGGTGCCCTTGCCTTTCCCTCAGCACCTCTCGTGAGGGCAAGCCTAAGGCTCCCAGTCCACGTGGAGTCAGCAAGTGTTTTTGAGCTAATTTTTTTTTTTAAGATTCTATTTATTTATTTGTCAGAGAGAGAGAGTGTGTGTGTGCACATGCACAAGCAGGGGAAGCAGCAGGCGGAAGCAGAAGAAGAAGCAGGCTCCCTGCTGAGCAGGGAGCCTGGTGTGGGGCTCGATCCCCAGACCTTGTAATCATGACCGGAGCCAGAGGCAGACGCTCAACCCACTGAGCCACCCAGGCGTCCTTAGAGCGACTTCTGCTGCACGCCAGGCAATGTGGTAGGCACGATCAAATCCTTGTCTGATTTGAAGGCGTCTCCCTGTCAGAAGGAAAGGGTGCAGATACACTTTGTTTCCTACTAACTCTAGGATTTTTTTTAGAGAAGATGGGCTCTTTCTGGCAGTCAGAATAGTGGTTATCCTGGACAGGCAAAAGGGACTGGGAAGGGGCATGAGGGTTTCTGGGGAGCTGGTAATATTATGTGTTTCTTTTTTTAAATTGTGGTAAAAAAAATACATATCATAAAATTTATCACCTTACCTGTTTCTCAGTGTGCAGTTCAGTGGTGCTAAGTGCATGTATTCCCATTGTTGTGAGGTAGGTCTCCAGAACTTTTTCATCTGGTAAAACCGAAGCTCTGTACTCATTAAACTATAACTCATTTTTCCTACCCCCAGCCCCTGGTAACCACCATTCTACTTTCTATTTCTATAATTTGACTACTCTAGATCCTTTACAGAGGTGGAATCATACAGCATTTACCCTTTGGTGACTGGTTTATTTCACACAGTTATGATGTCCTCCAAGGTTCATCCATATTGGAACGTGTGACAGGATTTCCCTCCTAATATTGTATTGCTTGATCTGGGTGCTGGTTCACTTTGGGAACATTCATCCAGCTGTGCATTTATTAACTGGACATGCTTCTGTATGCATGTGCTACTTCCAAAAAGGATTTTATTTTAAAAATTGGGTGGAGATAAAATTTAAAAATCATTACTACCCTTTCTACTAAACTATTAGTAACTTGTGTTAACGTTTCCCAGAGGTGTTTTAGACGGACCAGTTAGAGAAGGCAATGCTTAACTCAAAGGGGTACTTGCTGCGGGCAAAACTTCAGAAGAGATGGCTTGGGGCGCCTGGGTGGCTCAGTCGCTCAAGCGGCTGCCTTCTGCTCAGGTCATGATCCCAGGGTCCTGGGGTCGAGTCCCCGCATCGGGCTCCCTGCTCAGCCGGAAGTCTGCTTCTCCCTCTACCCCCGCCGCCCTCCCCTTGCCCCCACTCATGCTCTTTCTCTCTCTTTCTCTCAAATAAATAAATAAAATCTTAAAAACAAACAAACAAACAAACAAAAAAACCAATGGCTTCACACAGGCCCTCTTCAATTTTACCTGATAATGTGTCTCTGAGCCCCTTTATACAGAAGCCGGGTGTTACCCATCACAATCCAAAATCACTAAAAAGCACTAAGCTGACAAATTAATACCCTGACCCAATAAGAGCAGGAGGTAAAGGGGGAAAAAAACTGCCCTTAAAGAGAAGAATGACATCGAGAAGAAAGCCCGCTGAAAGAAAATGTTAGGAGAAAGAACAAAACTGTTGTTCAGTCAGGTGGGGTTTGCCAGATTTAGAAAAACAAAAAGCCAAACAGACAAGATTAATTCCAGTATAGTTACCATCCAGTGTTATATTAGTTTCAGGTGTATGTTATAATGATTCAAGAAGTCTATGCTTTACTCAGTGCTCAATCATGACAAATCTTGCAGAATTCTTTTTTTTTTTTTTTAAGATTTATTTATTCATTTGAGAGAGAGAAAGTGAAAGGGAGCATGAGAGGGGAGAAGGTCAGAGGGAGAAGCACGCTCCCTGCAGAGCTGGGAGCCCAATGCAGGACTCGATCCCGGGACTCCAGGATCATGACCTGAGCTGAAGGCAGTCACTTAACCAACTGAGCTGCCCAGGTGCCCAATCTTTCAGAATTCTGATAATAACCAGGATTCATGCAGTTGTAGGGAGAGCACAAATTCGGTAGAATTATGAATTTATGCTAACTTTTTATATAACGATTGATAACTGTAACAAATTTAAATGTATATACAAATAGGTTTTTCAAGTAGAAATATTTTCCGAATAGTGCATAGGACATACTTGTACTAAAAACCTATTTGTTGTTTACTGAAATTCAACTTCCACTGGGCACCCTGGATTTTACCTGGCAACCCTAGCTGCGAGGGAAGGAAGAGGGAGATAAAATCACAGGGAACACAAAAATATCTTTTCAATGCAGGTAACCAGCTCGAAGCCAGATTCTCTGATAAGTACCTAGCACTGGATAATATTCCCTGTCCTAAACGAGAGGAAGAACTTTCCACTAGGAATTGGTTTGATTAAGAAAAATTTAGACTTTTCCTGAATGTCTTGCCTTCAGGTCCAGAGTTGAATGCAAATCTTGTCACATTGGCTATTTCCCGGAGAGCTGAGTGACAGAATAGGACAGCCCAAGAGGAAGGCGTGTGGGGCTGCAGGCAGGAAGTTCGAGGGACTTCCTCCGAAGACCTAGTGCCTGGTCAGGACTTACCTTGTCAGTTTGCATCTGAAGAAATTTTGATGTATAAATGGGGCTGCCATTAAAAGTACTGCATGAGGGGCGCCTGGGTGGCTCAGTCGTTAAGCGTCTGCCTTCGGCTCGGGTCATGATCTCAGGGTCCTGGGATCGAGCCCCGCATCGGGCTCCCTGCTCAGCGGGAAGCCTGCTTCTCCCTCTCCCACTCCCCCTGCTTGTGTTCCTGCTCTCGCTGTCTCTCTCTCTCTGTCAAATAAATAAATAAACTCTTGAAAACCAAAAAGAAAAGTACTGCATCAGTACTGGGGGAAAAAACAAATACCTGAACACTCCGCCCTCCGCATTCAGCAAAGCAAAAGCATCCAAGATTCATTCAAGGTGAATGAAGGCATTTGTTCCGGAAGAGTTCACCTTGTCACACAATTTCTGATTTGCTTTGAAGCCCTGCAGTTAAACCCTTCTAATTCTGAGTCAACAGAAGGGATCATCAGGCTTGATCAATGAAAGTTCTCAGGCTAATTGTTTGAAAGAAATAATTTTTAAAATTGCAAGTACACAATAAGGGTTAAATAACAAGATGACTCGAAGCTGAAGTTTTGCAAGGCCCGTTTTAATGATTTGTTTTTAAATCGGAAGTATAGTTGCATGCAGTTAAAGGCAAATGTCCTTCAAACAGTTTGTTAATAGACATAGGGAAACTATATGTTCTATGATCTTTTTACATCATTAATTGCTTAGTAAGCTTTTCTTTCATAGAGTGTTTGAAGTAAACTTTGGACTAGCTCAGGTCAAATTATCACAAAACTTTCAAACAGCGAAGACTGGGTTTATTACGTGGAAGTTGTATCCGTGGCTGTTATCAACTGGATATGTAGAATCTTGGTTGATACTTTTTATGGCTTTATGAAACTGTCAGTAGCCCTGACTTGTATGTCCTTGGACAGTTTCCTTCTGTGTCTGTGCCTTAACTTCCTCATCTGTAAAATGAAGAGGTGGACCAGATGATCTCTAGCCTCTAAGCTCTAAAACATCATGACTAGATCACACTAAAGGTGTGTCCATCTCAGGGACTTAGCACAATTTACCTAGAGCTTTCCTTGGTAGGGATGTTTATTATTTTACAGAATAAAGGTAAGAAGAGTATAGGAAAAGTGTTTTCAGTTGCTTCTTGTCCCCTCAGAAATCTTTCATGGGTGAAGAATCAGAACTTGGGGGAAAAACCAGAACACTGCTATAAAGCAGTAATGTCTAGAAGAGACCAAGAATTGGAGAACTGAAATGCAGTTACTACGGGAGGAATAGAGGCCACAAGAGAAAAACACGCCCGTCTTTGCTTCCTCAAAAAACCAGATTGTGCCTGCTGGGAACAGGAGAGTCACTCCCCGCTAGGACATCGAGTGCTGCCAGAAGCAATATCTGCTGAGTCCCATAATAGTCGGGAGACGCATGTAATAGCAACTGTGACACAAGATGAGAGACTGTCCCCCGGCCACCGAGTGTCCCCCCACCCCCCGGCCCCAGCTCTGCACCTTGAGGATCAGGCTCTCTCATCCCCAGAATGTTCATACTCGTTCAAGTGTTTTAAGAAGCAAATTATTTGGATCATGAAACTCTTTTTGCTTCCACACCTATTGCCAAATATTGGTGCACTTTCCAAACGTTGTTGTACAAATTAGAAATATATCTAAGAATGTTCAGCCACAGCTTCTTGCTAAGACTCTTCCACATGAGACAGCTTGTGACCATCCCCTCAGCCAGCTTCTCGAGAAAGTGACAGCTTGGAAGGCAGACTTGCAGCTGGAAGGGTAGACTCGGGCATCAAACAAGGCAAGGTCACTTCAACTGCTTTGCCAGCTTCGTTCCTTCCCCATGCCATGGCTCTGCCTTCCTCACCAAGGGGACAGAAATCTGGAAAGATATTCTAAGCGCCCCTGAGGACTGTGTCTGTGTGGACACTATGGAGTATGAGTCGAGGACAGACTCATCAAAGCTAATTGACACAGGGGTCCAGGAGAAAGAGAGACGTGATGTGGTCAGTATCGTGACGCATACAGAGTGTGTATGGTGTGTGATCTTTTGTAGCAAAGTTCAGGATTCGTTCCAGAAAACTTGGCAAAAATTTTACCCTCTGAGGCAAGGAGGTGTGGTAGGCTGAAGACGGCCACCTGTTTATCCCCAGAACCTGTGACTATGTTATTTCACATGGCTAAAGGGACTTCGCAGGTATGATTAAGCTAAGGGTCTTGAGACAGGGAGATGATTCTCGATTATCTGGATGGGCCCAGTGTCATTGCAAAGGTTCTTATAGGAGGGAAGCTTCTAGAAGGCAGAAAAGGCACATAGATTTTCCTTCAGAGCTTTCAGAAAGAATGCAGCCATGCTGATTCCTTGATTTTAGGACTTCTGACCTCTAGAACTGTAAGAGAATAAATTTATGCTGTTTTAAGCCACTAAATTTGTGGCAATTTGTTACAACAGCAATAGGAAACTAACGTAGGAGGATTCAGGAGGGTGTTTTCAATTCAGCGAGAGTGCTTTGGTGCGTGTTGGGGTGATGGCGGCTGGGAATATTCAGAGAGTCAGTTACTATACCGGGTTTTCTTGGGAGCCTGCTGTCAGCTAGGAACTGAGACCTCAGTGATGGACAAATAGACGTGGGCTCTGCCAATATGGAACTTCGAACCACAAGAGGAAGACTGGCATTCAACCAAAGATCTCTATTAATTAACTCAGGTATGCAGTGTGCTCTGAAGTACTTCATGGCTCTCTGAGAATGATTAAAAGGAGATCTGCTCCTTCTGGATGGTCAGGGAAGTTTTCCCTGAGGATGTGATGTTTAAGGCAGACTCTAAGGGTGAGCAGGAATTAGCTATCTCAGGTCAGAAAGGAGCCCCGCAGAAAGATGGAAGAGCTTTTCCAAAAGCTGTAGGCAATCAAAGTGTTGCATTTTAAGAAGTTAAACTAAGTCCAGTATTGTTGGAGCCAACAGAATAAGGGCTAGTGCTGTACAAGAAAAGATGGAGGGGTGACTAGGGGCTAGGCTAGGCAGGGCCTTCTAGGCCACTGAAGGACAGTGGTATGGCCATATTTATACTTTTAAAGATCACTTAGGCTATAGTGGATGAAAGAATGGATTGGGGAGCAAGAGAAGATACCAAGAGACCTGTTAAAAGGACACTGGGTAAGAAGTAAGGTAGCCCTGGCCAGAATGGTGGCAGTCGGGATGGAGAGAAACGGAAGGGTTCAGCAGATAGATATATAGGACAGAGAATCAAAAGATTTGATGAATGGGGCGCCTGGGTGGCTCAGTGGTTAAGCGGCTGCCTTCGGCTCAGGTCATGATCACAGAGTCCTGGGATCGAGCCCCACATCAAGCTCCTTGCTCGGCAGGGAGCCTGCTTCTCCCGCTACCATTCCCTCTGCTTGTGTTCCCTCTCTCGCTGTGTTTCTCTCTGTCAAATAAATAAAATCTTAAAAAAAAAAAAAAAAAGATTTGATGATTGATGGAGTGTGAGAGGTGACAGAGAGAGAGGTGTTAAGGATGACACCTATGTTCATAGATGAAGCAACCCGGTCAGCAGAACTTTGATTTTCTAAGGAAGGTAACAATGCTGGAAGAGAAGAATTTTGGTGGGAAGATTGGGAGTGTGACTTCGGACGTGTATCCTTTGAAGGGGTCACTGAGACATTCAGATGGAAATGTCAAGTAGGCATTTGGATACTCAGGAGCAGGAGATTTGAATTTAGGAGTCAGAACTTCAATAGTAAATGCAGGCCTGGGGATAGTGGAGGTTTCCTGGGGAGGGAGGAGCTGGACTAGGAATCTCAAAGAGGAGGGCCTAGGAATCTCAAAGGAAACAGAGGTTAGAGAAAAGACCAGGAAGTGACTAGAAAACAAGGAGGGTGTGGAGCCACTGAACTGAAAGGAAAAGAGAGTTTTTCAAAAAGGAGGGGGTGGCCGTGAGGTCAAGAAAAATAAGGGCTAAAAACTGTTCCTTGGACATGAAGATCATTGGTGACCTCAGCATGAATTTGGTGTGGTGGAGGAAAGGGGACAGAACCCAGGAACTGTCATCTCGTCTAAGTGTTTCTGGCAGACGCTAGTCAGGGCAGGGTTTTCAGGAAAAGCTAGGAACTAGTGAGAAATCCCTTGGGAAACTTGCTCGTGCGCGGCGGAATTACGTGCACCACTGCACATGCGCATGCGCACGCGCACGCGCACGCGCACCAGTACTTTGCCCTTCCAGAAAGACAGCTGTAGGTGGTGGACGGAGCTCCAGACTCCTGGGACCTTAACCGCATCTCGTTATTCACTTCTCACCTTTGTCCAGAATCACTCCATCACTCCTTTCTCTTAGCCCTCTGGTCTTTGCTAGCAGCCATCCCTGTCTCCATTCTTGGTTATTCTGAGACTGTACCCACGAACTCATCCTCTCATTCTCTTTTTTCCTTTGTCCTAGTATTGGAAAGATTTTGTGTCTCCAGGGCATCTAAGTGAATTGACATTTCAGAGCATTTCTTTCTTTCTTTTTTTTTTTTTTTCAGAGCAATTGTTTCTTATCCAGTGTCTACGCAGTGGTTCTTCGTGGAACATGGCCAGTCCTGTGAGCAGACAAACAAAAATAGCATATTACGTGAGTGACTTCATGGAGAAGTGTGAGGGGAGCGTACAAGTCTCCTCCCTTGTGAGAAGCCGGGAAAGCTAGTGGAAGAGCCGAAGAGTTGCTCCAGGTTGAAGGTTCAAATAATGGTAAGACAAAATGTTCTTCTATTCTTAATTGTCTACTAAAATTGAGCTTACGTATAATTCAGATGGAATTCCCTGACCATGACTTAAGGTTCATACAAGAGTCCAACCTCCTCCACCTTTATGAGGCAACAGAGCATAAGAATGGGAACAGATGTTCCTGAGGTTATTCTGCCAAATAAAACTTGACTCAAGACTAAAGTGACTTTTCTCACTGAAACCAGAGCAACAATAGGAATCCTGAGAAGGAAGGCACACACCCCCATACAGTGAAAGAATGAAGCCATTTTGAGGGAAAGGAATAAAAGAAGAAAAGGGTTATACAAGGAGAAATAAAATATAGTTCTGACTCATGCAATAGGCTTGAGTGGTGAAAAAATAATTGGAGAATAATATCAGAGTTCTGAATTTGGCTTTGAACATGAACATAGCTTTTACTTGTACGATCAGGGGTAGTTATTCCCCCTCTTCGCTATTTCCTTCACCCCTCAGGTTGGGAAATTATTCCCTTGAGTAAAACATCATTATTTTCTCTTGTTTTCTGGGAAAGTGCTCGTGCTACTCTTCCCTCGGGATCTGTTAAATAAGTTAGTAGCTGATGAAAGATAGCAGCAGGTGACTACATGGGCATTGATAAATAATTGAGTATTGTAGTTAGAGTTCTTCTCCGAGACTCATGATCTTTTTTCTAGAGATCAGCTGAAGTCCAGCCTCTCACTTTACATATAAGGAACTGGCCGTGGAAAGATGAAGCAATTTTCCCAAACCCGCAGAGCTACTTAGTGGCAGATCTAGCGCTAGGACTTCAGGGTCAGGCACCTACCAGGCTGTGCCGTCCTGCACAAATGTATCAAACAGCCACAGCGCCCATAATTGAAAGCTTCCCTGGGCCAGGCAGGTACCATACCCACATCTCACAACAAATCTCTAATGGAGGCTTTGTCACTCCCATTCCCCGGTGAGAAAACCAAAGCTCAGAGAGGTTAGCTAACTCATCTAAGACAACACTGTCGGTACGTAGTAGAACTGTCTACTCTTGTGGGATTACCAGTATCTAGGGCTGATCCTCCACCTCCGTGGGGACAGGTGATGGCCTGCCTGGTGTCACAAGGAATGCCCAAAGGCCCACACAACCAAAATTATTGATCCAGCTCCTTGGCTATGCTGCCTAAAGGTTGAACTTGGAGTCCCTGCTAGGAAAGAGCAGAGTCTTGAGGGAATGGGATGCTGAACAGTTATGTTTTCTTGGGAAGGGAAACTATGTGGACCAAAGGGGAACTTTTCAGACTGAGTGGGATGATACTTGTCAAGTGGAGACAGGGTGAGGGGGAAGGGTTCTCTGGAGAGAGAACAGATCCTGTCCAGGTGTGAAGGGTATCTGGAATGAGGCTGGATCTTTGAGTCCCTGACTGGGCTGAGGTATTTATGGAATTCGATGGCATGCATTTCTAGAACCTGATCAGTATGCCGTGACTGTATTATTTTCAAAGGGCGTCCATCATTACATAGAACTGAATTAATCGTAATCCTGGGCTCAACACACACAGGTTCATGCATGGCTCTGCTCTCTCTTTAAATAAATACATAAACAAATGTGAACACTCGTGAATCCAACATCCACACCAAAAACTAGAGCAGTCACTGAAGCTGTCTGACAACACCAAGTTTTGAGGGGGAGGATATGGATGGACTAAACCTCTTATTCATCCCTAGGAGTATAAATGAGTTTAATAAATTTGCATTATTTTGTAGTATTAAACATTCTCATGGAATCTATAAAGCCATCCGAAAAACCACATTCACGGCAGCACTGCTGATTTGTAAATCATGGGGCTAAGTAGCAAATTTTTCTTCCCGCTACATCGAAAAGTATCGACAAATACAGGACTCTTTCTTTTTGGAGTGGGGAAGGTCTAGCTCTTCAGCAGCACCTGCTCACAACCCCTTTCCAAGTGACGGTTAGGCGAAAAGGAAGGCAATACTGTCTCACTTGTCACCGGTCATGTGTTGGTTGAATGGCCACCCAGGACTAGGGAGGTGTAGTCCTGTTTTTCATCGAGGCTTGTCTGTGCAGAGCGATTTGGGTTTTAGAGAACTCGTCTGTTCGCATTTGTTTGGCATCGCTTCTTCTTCTCGTGTAGGTCTTCAAGTCATGGCAGAGACGGAAGCCTTGGCAACTGAACAATAATCCGGTGCTGGGTTTCCTGGCTCTGCTACATGTCAGCGGACGGCCAGGGGCAAATTCCTGAACTTGTCTGAGCCTCAGGTTTCTCATCTATATAAGTAGGTAAATTCACATGTTCCTTGTGGGGCTGCTGTAAGGATTCAAAGAGGAGACTGTCCCTAACCAGCCTCAAAACAAAGGAGCCCAGCAGCAAATGTTAGCTCCCTGTTCCATAGAAACAGGGGTGTAAGGGACATCCCGCCATATACCTGGCACAGCACTTATCAAAATTTAGCAGGATCCCCAAATGTGAGGCACAGATGTAATTTTACATTTTCTAGAAGCCACACTTAAAAATAAACAAAAAAACCCAAATGAAATTAATTTTAATAATATATCTGATTTAACCAATTTAACTGATGTATCTAACGCGGTATCATTTCAACATGTAGTCAGTATAAAAATTATCGATAAGTTTGTATTCTTTTTTTTTGGCATACTCAGTCTTTGAAATCCTGTGTGAATTTTATAGTTACAACACGTCTCAGTTCGGATCAGCACATTTCAAGGGCTCAAGAACCCTACTCGGCTAGTGGTGTTGAATTGGGCAGTGCGACTTTAGCACTTCTAAGGGGATTGACTCTCTTTAGATTTTGAAATCTGGCCTCTTCAGTTCTATTCTAGTGCACGTTTCCAACAGTGGGAGGTGATTGACCCCATTCCTTTTCCTTTAATATCGCTAATTTATAGTTGCCTCATAGATGGGGACGCAGGTCGGGTTATCCTAGAGCAGGGGTCCCCAGTCTCCTTGGGAGACATGACTGTTTTTCTTTTCCTCAAAGCTTTCAAACCTCCAGAAAATTAGGATAACTGGAGGGAAGGGAAGGTGGAAAGAGTTGGGGCTGACAGTAAAACTCCAGCACCTTGGAGAAGAGTCCTTCCTGGACGCTACACAATCCTCCTCGACGGAAGGAAGTCGTAGTAACTTCAGAACTGACTCAAGTTTGCTTCCGGATTCACATTTGGTGGTCGTGACGGTTGGAGTTGGGGGAGGCTGGATGGATGGATGAGGGCTGTGCTCAACTTGCCGATATGAGAAATGCAAAGTTTTCCAGATAATAGGTGGCACCTTAGATGTCAGAGTCCACTGCAAATAATGGTTCATGCTCAGTTAATTATGGGCACTAAGTAAATATTAATAGAAACTGATAAGATCATGATTTGTATAAAAACGGAAGAGCAGTAGATTCTGATGCGTTGCTGTATAATTAACTTTCATCTTTTGGGGTCAAGAGAACTGATTAAGGCCATTCATGTTACCTATTCTGGATTCATACTTTTGGATTGTGTTCCCACCCAGAGACTCCAGGGACTTCCTAAATGTCAACCTAACCACGGTATCACTCAAAACACATGTTTCCTTCCAGAATTTTCCATGAAGTTTTGGTGATCTCTTTGTAGCTGAGCTCAAATTTAATACATCATTTTGTATCTTGCCTTTACCCACTTATAATATTTGCATTTTCCATGTTCTCATATAGACTTCACACAACACATTTTTAATGATAGTCTAAAGGTCCGCTGAGTGCTTGTGCCATGATTTTACTTAACCATTTTCCATGATTGTCTTTTCCTTCTGGATGTTATATGATGTAATTTTGTTTCGTAACTTGTGCATAGGAAAAAGTACGTGTTTTTATTTTTTAAAATAAGATTAAACCTGGGTTTCAATTCCCATGTGCGGGGCTGGCAAGATACCCAACAGCAGGAGCTAATCCTGTGTGTGTGTGCAAGTTATCTGGAGAGCCATTTAGTATGATACTTTTGACTCTAAGCAACACGAATCTACCTCACCTGGCCTAAACCGTAAAGGGGATGTACTGGCCTGTGTGACTGCCAGTTCAGAGGAAGCTTGATGACAACATCATCAACGACCCTGTTTCTTTTCATTTCCGCTCTGCTACAAAACCAGCTTCACCCTGGTCACAAGACGGTTGTCAGCTGATGCTACATGCTTACTTGCATTCACTTAGAGATAGGGAGAAGGTAGAAAGAGAACAGAGTTTCTTCCAGAAGCTTCCTCCCAATAGCAAGCAAGTTTCTTTCACAGAAGCCTCCAGGAAATTTCTCCTCCTTTCTCATTGGCCTAAATTGGGTCATGTGCACATCCTTGAACCACAAGCTTATGGCCAGTGCTCAGAATCAAGCTCATTAATTTTTAGATTGAGCCACATATTTCATTACTACAGGGCCACCTAGGTGGTTCAGTCGGTTAAGTGTCTGTCTTTGGCTCAGGTCATGATCCCAGGGTCTTGGAGTCGAGCCCTGCATCAGGCTCCCTGCTCAGGGAGCCTGCTTCTCACTCTTCCTCTGCCTCTCCCCCTGCTTGTGCTTGTTCTCTCTCTCTCTGTGTCAAATAAATAAATAAAAATCTTAAAGAAAAAACCCACATTACTACAAACAAAGGAGGCTCTTCCCTCTCCTCCTGCCTCCAGCACAAATTCACTCCATGGGCGATAAACAAAAGTAGGGGTAGTTACCAAGAGAAGAGGGAATGAATTTACAGAGATTATCAAAATGTTTCAAATCTTCCAACTTCTGTTTTCAGTCCTGTCATACAAACACAGCACAGTAGCCCAAAGCCCAGAACTAAAGTCTCCATTGTCTTTTAGGTCAGGGAAGATCAGCTACCTCTGCAAGAGGTACAAAAACAAAGCACAGATTTAATTTCTTCATAAATTATCCTGTCACACCATTTCTATGCTTAAAATCTTTTCTGATGTCCTTTTGGTGGAAGAGAAAGACTACCCGTAGTAGAATGAAAACCCTCCTTTGTTAGAAACGAAAGGACCAGGATAAAGGGACTTGGAAAAGATTTGTACTATCCAAAGTAGTTTGTCAAAAAAATCATGACTCTGGGCACTTGGAAAAATAGAGCTACTGTTTCAAATCACACTCATCTTTACAGTCTTAACCTCCCACTCTTCAAATCAAAAGGTGGGCTGGTGAGTGTTGGACAGTCAAAATTTCCTTCAGTAGGTTAGTGGGCAAATAAATTGTGCTTCCTCCAAACAATGGAATATTATTCACGCCTAGAAAGAAATGAAATGAGATATCAAGACACAAAAAGACATAGTTGAACCTTAAATGCGTATTACTAAGTGAAAGAAACCAATCTGAAAAGGCTGTATGATTCCAAGTGTACGACATTCTGGGAAAGGTAAAATTATGGAGATAGCAAAAAGATAGTAAAAGGATCAACGCTTGCCGGGGGTTAGCAGGGAGGGATGTGTAGGCAGAGTATAGAGAATTTTTAGGGCAGTACATTTGTCCAAAGCTGCAGATTGTACAACAGCAGGAGTGAATAGTAAAATGTGGGCTTTGGTCCATAATGGTGTGTTGAATGTAGGTTCCCCGATTTTAGCAAATATGCCAGTCCTCTGTGGGATAGCAATGGTCGGGGAGGCTGTGTGTAGGGGTGGTGGGGAGACGGGGGTATGTGGGAACTCCCTGTAGTTTCCACTCCATTTTTCTGTGAGCCTAAGAAATGCTTTAAAAAACAAAGTCAATTTTGGGGCACCTGGGTGGCTCAGTCGGTTAAGGATCTGACTCTTGGTTTTGGCTCAGGTGATGATCACAGGGTCGTGGGATCCAGCCTCACATCTGCTTGAAATTCTCTTCCTCTCCCTTTCCTTCTGCCCCTCCCCCCACTCATGCCAGTGTGTACTCTCCTTCTGAAATGAATGTTTTAAAAATATTTTTAAAAATTAAAAATAAAGTCTATTTTAAAAACGCGGGCTGGTATCAAAGAACGTGGAATTGAGAGTCAGGAGACCTGGATTCAAATTTGGATTGTCATGTACAAGCTGTGTAATCCTAAGTTATTTTAACCTTTCTCCGTCTTAGTTCACTCACCTGTAAAGTGAGGATATGATTCCTCCATCAGATGTACATGAATAGACAAACATAGGTCCTTTCACAGAGCACATGGTAGGCGCTTTTAAAATATGTCAGTTGAGAGTCAAGAGAGAAGGAGGAAAACGCAAGGAGACCAGGAGTTCATAGCCAAGTCAAATGCCAGTGTAGGTGTTTTCTAACAAGATCCACCTGCTAGTGATTGATGATGAGACAGTCAGGGGTTATTTTCCCCCCTCGTCTATTTCACTTCATTTGGGCTTTTGGCTTTATCAAATTAGGATTTAATAAAATGCCTATTATTGCTTGAATTACTCAGAATACTACCCTTGCCTTTGTTCCTCATTGGAAGCTGACAGGAAGGAATGTAATTTGGGGTAGTTTGATTGTTCCTATTGCTGGTTTTCTTTTATTAAAAAAATATTTGTTGTGGACCTCGTGAGTGGTACTGACGCTGGACACGGCAGCGGAGCAGCGGAGAAACTAGACCTTGGGCTCACCCATCACAGGCATCGTGTCTAGGGTGGAAGAGAGACCTCTAGCAAATTCGAACAGTTTTGAGTGTTACAGTGAGAAGCGCAGAGAATCAAGAACAAGTTGGGGAACAAATTGCCTTCCTGGTCAGGAAGTGATGTTTCTGGTGATGTGGCTGCTGAGGTCTTCTGGAACAGGGAGCTGGGTTACGGTGCATAGGGTAGGACAGCAGCTCTCGCACTTGAACGTGAGGCAGAATCGCCCATGAGGCATGCGGAAGAATTGACTATTACTGCATGACAAAGTATCCCAAAACTGAGTAGCTGGGAACAACGAACACTTATTACAGCAAACGGTGAGAGTTTCTGCGGGTCAGAAGTCCAGGAGCCATGTGGCTGACTGCTTGTGGCTCGGAGCCTCTCACAGGGTTACGGTCCAGGTGCCAGCGGAAGAATCTGCTTTCAGGCTCACTCTGGTGGGCTTGTCCACAGGGCTGCCTCGCAGCGTGGCGGGTGGCTTCTGAGAGAGAGAGAGAGAGAGACAAAGAGGAAGGGGGAGAGAGAGAGAGAGACAGGCAGACAGACAAAGAGGAAGGGGGAGAGAGAAAAACCCCGAGAGGGAAGTCAGTCTTTTTTTGTTTTAATGTTCACTTTATTTTTGAGATTATTATTATTATTATTGAGCTATAATTGACATATAACATTGTATAAGTTTAAGGTGTATGACATAATGATTTGGTATATGTATAAATTGCCAGACAATTACCACAATATATTTAGTTCACATCCATCAACTCACATAGTTAAAATTCTTTCCCCCTTCCATAAGAACTTTTAACAACTCTTAACAGCTTTCAAAGATCCTAGTTATAAGTTAAAATAAGTTGTGGGGATATAATGTACAATATGATGACCATAATTAATACTGTATTATATAAGTGGCTTTATTTTTTCAAACAGTTTCAGATTTACAGCAAAAAAAATTTTTTAAAGATTTTATTTATTTGACAGAGAGAGAGAGAGAGAGAGATTACAAGTAGGCAGAGAGGCAGGCAGAGAGAGAGGGGGAAGTAGGCTCCCCGCTGAGCAGTGAGCCTGATGTGGGGCTCGATCCCAGGACCCTGAGATCATGACCTGAGCCAAAGGCAGAGGCTTTAACCCACTGAGCCACCCAGACACCCCAGATTTATAGCAAAATGGAGAAGATAGTACACAATGTTCCCATATGCCCTATGCTCCATTTCCCCTCCTATTAATATCTTGCCTTATATGGTAGATTCATTAAATTTGGGAACAAACATTGATATATTATTATTAAACACATTTGGTCCAAAGTTTATCTTTTATTAAGAATTCTGTAGTTTTAGATGGGATCAGGAAGGAAACACACCATAAGAGACTCCTAAACTCACGAAACAAACTGAGGGTAGCTGGGGGGTAGGGGGTTAGGGATAGGGTGGCTGGGTTATGGACATTGGGGAGGGTATGCGCTATGGTAAGTGCTGTGAAATGTGTAAGCCTGACGATTCAGACGTGTACCCTGGGGCAAATAATATATGTTAATAAAAAAAAGAATTCTGTAGTTTTGGGGCACTTGGGTGGCTCAATCGGTTAAGTGTCTGCCTTCTGCTCAGGTCATGGTTCTGGGGTCCCGAGACTGAGCCCCTTGTCAGGCTCCCTGCTCAGTAGGAAGCCTTCTTCTCCCTCTCCCTCTTCCTGCTGCTCCCCCTGCTTGTGTTCTCTTTCTGTGTCAAATAAATAAATAAAATCTTAAAAAAAAAAAAAAAAGAATTCTGTAGTTTTTATTTAGTGTCCTTTTATCTGTTCCAGAATCCCATCCAGGATAGCACGTTACATTTAGTTGTCATGCCTCCTCAGGCTCCTCTTGATTGTCACGGTTTCTCAGATGTTCCTTGTTTTTTAATGACCTTGATAGTTTGAGGAGTACTGGTCAGGTATTTGTAAGAGTGAAGTTGTTTTATAAGCTAATCTTTGAAGTGAGATATTAGCACTTCTGGCCATCCTCTGTTTGTTGGAAGTAAGGACTAAATCAAGCCCACACTCAAAGGAAGAAGAATTAGACTCCATCTCTTGGGGGAAGGAATAGCAAAGAATTTGTGGTCATGTTTTTAAAACCCTCAAAGCTTTGTTAAACCACAGATGGCCAGGCCCCACCCCCAGAGTTTATCATTCAGTAGGTCTGGGGTGGGGTCCAGGAGTTTGTATTTCTAGCATATTCCCAGGTGATGTTCTTGCTGGTGGTCCAGGGATCTTGCTTTGAGAGTCACTAGGAGCAGGCCTGGGGAAATCTTGGTGTGTACAAGGAATTGAAGAAAGTTCATCAAGATCTGTTTATTTCTGGGGCACCTGGGTGGCTCAGTGGGTTAAAGCCTCTGCTGTTGGCTCAGGTCATGATCTCAGGGTCCTGGGATCGAGCCCCACATCGGGCTCTCTGCTCAGCAGGGAGCCTGCTTCCCCCTCTCCCTCTGCCTGCCTCTCTGCCGCCTACTTGTGATCTCTCTCTCTTTGTATCAAATAAATAAATAAATAAAATCTTTTTAAAAATAAGATCTGTTTATTTCTTTCAAGATCCTTCTCTTATAACTATAAGCAGTACTGAAATCAAGTCACTGGTTTAACTTCTGGATTTTGCCAGTTTACATGAGACTATTAGCTTAAAAAATATGTACTGCTGTATGAAAGAGGTAGAACAATATTTTATGTTTCCATTAGATATGATTGATTTCATTTGATTGTCACAGATGCCAGGGAGAGAGGTCCGGTATCTCTATCTGACATGAGAAGTAACTGGGACAGAGAAAGGCTAAGTGACTTGTCTAAGGCCACACAGCCAGTTAATGATAGAACCAAGCTTAGGACTGGGCCATTTGAGCCCTGGACCAGTGTGATTTATACCACACCAGACTCTCTCATATTGTGTCCAACTTCTAGGACTTTGCCACCTTTTGGAGAAGCATCAGTAGAACTAATCAGATGACAGGTGAAGTGATCAAATCAACAGAATACACAGATTGTGTTCACTGGAAGAGAAAGGAGTGAAACAAGTGATGAGCCGGCTCAGATCAGCAGCTTAGGTTGGGGGAACCTTCCTATTGACTGACTACCACCACTGGCACCAAGTACACTCTAACATCCGGGTGGCACCTGCAAAAGTCACTGGAAGAATCACAGGCTACAGGTCTTCTTTTTGTCTGCCCATGCACACTAACAGGATTGCTTAGCTCTGCTGGCAAAACACCCAGCTAAAGAGGTTGTCAGTACGTCTCTTTTAGGTTTTGGTTTGAATGAAGAGGACATGGTAATCTATGTACCATACCACCACCAAGATGACCAAGATGATAATCTAGAAGTGTGGGCAGACCGCTGGATGCCTTCGAGTGTATGTATTACTTTTCTTTAAATTCAGAATCAAGATGCAACTAGTAAGCAAAGAATTGGGTGCATAAATACCTAATGAAGGCACAAAAGTTAAACAGCTACACACCGATAATTTTATTCAATGAGAAAGCCAGCCTAATCAGAACACAAGAGTGGTCTCCAGTTACATTTTTACCTTTCCTTAGAGAACCTTCTACTTTTCCTTTTACTTAATGTTTATAGGTTGCCAAAAATAAAGCAAGTTCTGGTGAAAACGGTTGAAGTGAACAGTACTTCATACGCCCCCATTAGGAAATCATGATTTCATATACTGAGCCCCGAGTTGAAGGTCACTGGTAAGCAGAGAAAAAATACTCAACACCTAGTGTAAGCATGGACTCCTATCCCAATGTCATGGTGCTGGAGGTTGGTGAAGTATTAAAGAGTCAGGGAGCTGTCCCATGGCGGCGATGGTGGTGGCAAGTGAGGGGGTATGAAAGATAATGCCAATGACCTTTAAATCGATCCTTTTCCATGGTAGTGGTGGTATGAAACAGTCAGTTGGTGTGAGAGGGAGTATAGGAGTGGGAGGCACGAAACCAAGTGTCAGTGATGTTAGAATTGATACTGTCCAACGATGGTTGTGGTGGCCTGAAACAGAGCCAATGATTTAATCTTGTCCAGGTGGGAAGATGGTGGGGGAGGGTTGGTAGGAACGAGGAGTGGAAGGCCACGAAACAGAGTGAGTGCCCTAACATTCCTGTCCAAAGGTGTTCAAAAGGGTCAGAGCTTAAAGGTGAGGAGGTGGGGTGGGGGTGGGGGTGGGGGTGGAGGCGGTGCGGTGGGCCACGTAATAGAGTCATCAGTGACGTGACAATTAAGCCTGTCCAGCGGGTAGGGAGCAGGCGTGAACCATAACCACATTTAATTCTGCCCAAGGTGGTTGTGTACTGGCAGGCATGAAACAGCCTCTATAGTTAAGTGGTAAAAGGGACATGAAAACCAAGGTAACAAGATGTAATGAGAATCCTGAAGGGGCATAGCCAGCCCATCTAGGGAAGGCCTCCCGGAAGAGGTGCCTCCGGTTGAGCGGGGCCTTGAACAAGGCGTAGGGCTGGATTCCGGGCGTGCACTCCGGGCCTCCTCGCGGTCTGACGGCACCTTCGGTACCTTTGAGCTGCAAGGGACTTAGCCAGGGGGCGGGACGCGGGGCTGCTGCACTTGCCGAGCGGGGCTCAGCCCCAGGAGCAAAAGAGGGAGGCGCAGGCATCTGGGCGAACTCAAGCAAAAGAAAGCGAGGGCGGAGGCGGCGAATCAGCGGCCGGCGCGTGCGGCCGCGCGCCCCCCGTGCCCCCCGCGCCCTCCGTGCGCCGCGTACGTGCGGCGGCCGGCTCCGCCCCCGTGGGCGGGGCCTGGGGAAGCCGCGGGCGGCCGGCAGCCGCTCGGGAGCTGCTGCTGCTGCTGCTGCTGCGGCCGCTGCACCCGCGGCGCCAAGGCCGAGGCAGAGGTCGGGGTGCTAGCTCGGCTGACGTGCCGGATCCGCGTGGCTCGGCTACATCGGCTCCCGCGGCTGCCTGAGCGTCTCGGCTGGTCTGTGCACGGCCTCGGCGAGGATGCGGCTTTTCCGGTGGCTGCTGAAGCAGCCGGTTCCCAAGCAGATCGAACGCTACTCGCGTTTCTCGCCATCGCCACTCTCCATCAAGCAGTTCCTAGACTTCGGTGAGTGCGGGGCCGCGGGCC
>CM053612.1:86139770-86176316 GCA_028646535.1 Procyon lotor | reverse complement strand
AAGGACTCGAACTGTTGTCCTTTTCGTGTAATGTTAAAGCAGTTAGAGGCCTGGACTGCGAAGGCCTTAGATGCTGGGGAGGAGAGGACGCGTGGGCTCCTAGCGTCAGAGCAGGGTCTCATACACCCCCGGTCTCGGGCCGGCACGTTTCGTCACGCCTCTCCTTTTGTGTCCCACCACCTTCTCCCCGGGCGAGTGGGCTGGTGGGCAGCTGACTCGGATTGAGGTGGGAGCGCAGAAGACCCGGCCCTCGCCTTGCCAGAGAGGCCTAGCTGAGATGGGAAAAGATTCCACCACCTTATGCTCACCGGATCCTGTTTCCCCAGCGCGGTGCCTTTTCGGCCACGGAGCGAATACTTGTAGTTGCCGAAGGCGAGGGAGCTGGTCGTGAACCACAGGACGGTAAAAGCAAAGTGCGCACTCAGGTATCCGAATGGAGTTCAGCATCCTTGAAGGGGAATCAAATGGAGCAGCAGAGATGTTCTGAGCTCTCAAGGGAACTTAATGGGAGTCTCTTCGTGTAATGAATTTTACCTAAATATGAAGGGACGGTATCCGCTGGGAGTAAAAACTAAAAGTGCAGAGGAGGTAGGACATTCCAGGAAGATCAGAGACGCAAAATGTGATGTTGCCTATACTGACAAAGAGGGGATAGGAAGAGAGGACTAGGTTACAGTTGAGACCAAATTAAATTTTAAGAACCTGCTTTGCCAGGGAGTGACGAGGAGAGTCAAAGTTCAGTGAGATGTAGATCTTTGGATCTGAAGCTTCACTCCTGAAAGCTTTTCAGTAGTTAACTATCTCTGGCCACTTTTGAAATTTTAGAGGTTTGAAGCAGCTCCTGACTTCAGGGTTTAGAAAGAAAATGTCACCCTTGCTATAAATAGCATTGTTTTCAGTCTCTAATTTATGGTTTAGAGAAGGTTCTGAAGGTATCAGCTTCATAACCTAACTGAGTTAGGTTAATTCACAGTAAAAGGAGCAAAAGGAATCCAGAAATCCCTAATTTCTTCCACCCTCAAAATTGACACGATAGCTCTGCTAGCTTGGTGAAATTTCAGTTAATTTAGGTCTACAGCAAGCTAGTATCTACCCACGTTAATAGGTGTCTTGGCAAGAATGCTACTTGAGTAGGAAAACCACAGTGGGAGATAGTGTTATCGTGGAAAACCCATGGGACCAGTATCTGGAAATAAGTGTTCTAATTTTTGCGCTGCCACTAACTCAAGAGTGTGGCCTTGGCTGGAGTGAACCTCACTGGGGTTCATTTCCTCAGTAAAACGTATGGATTGTATCAGGTAATCTCTAAAACATGACTCCTGAACTGTGTGATTGTAATTTCAAAGGAAAAGGGATGAGCTTCTGAAAAGAAAATTACCAAATCTCCTGATAGGTGTTTCCCATAAAAGGCTTCTGACCTATTTTGGGAGAGGTGGAGGGATACACTAATCTAGGATAATGGAAGAAGCCTAATAATTGAAGTTTTTTTCCTTATAAGGAAGCACACAGAAGAGCTATATATAATTGTAGTGGAATTTGCTAGAAACTACAAGCCTAGTTTGTAATATCCAGAGACAGGTGGCGGGCAGCCTATGTTTAATGACAGCAACTAGAAGAAGAGTGTTGTCACACAAAGGCCATCTCGACTTCCACCTTTCTTTTAGTTCTTGTAGCTCTTGATAGTTCTTTTGCGGCAGGTAATGTAGGAGTTTGAGGATTTAGAATGGATGTGGGGATATTTTTAAGGTGAGGAGGAAGAAGAGTAAAGAGGCTTTAGGCGCCTTCATGATTGTTGAAAACGGCAGATGAAGGCCACCTCAGATGCTTAAAGGACCAGCTGGGGAGCAGCAGATGACCGCGTGAAGCCAGCCAGGTGTGGACCGTGGCAGACTCCAGAAGGTATGTGCTGGCTCCAGAAGGGGCAGGTGAGCGGCACCAACTCAGTATATTTGAAAAGACCTGAGGCTCAAACAAAGTGGACGTGTGGACCATATTGACCTCTAGTCTGCCACTTCCTGACCTTTCGGATTTTCTCCCTCACTGTCTTACAAACAGGACATACGTTTTTGACTGAGTAACTGGATAGGGACCAAAGAAAGGATGTGCGTGGAACTCGGTGTTTCAGTATTCTTTATAAGCATGTTAACAAATAAATTGTAGTTTCTATGGCCACTAAAATAGCTTTTTTTTTTTTTTAAAGATTTTATTTATTTATTTGACAGAGAGATCACGAGTAGAGAGGCAGGCAGAGGGAGAGGAGGAAGCAGGCTCCCTGCTGAGCAGAGAGCCCGATGCGGGGCTCGATCCCAGGACCCTGAGATCATGACCTGAGTTGAAGGCAGAGGCTTTAACCCACTGAGCCACCCAGGCACCCCTAAAATAGCTTTTTTATACTCATCTATCCACACTAGTAAAATAAGGAGATTATCTTCCTTGTTTAAGAGTGAAGATGAAAACTAGTTGTTACTTCAGAAGCGGTGATTTTATTTTAAAGAAGAGTTTCTCATTCTCAACACTCTTGACGTTTGAGGACAGGTCATGGTTGGGGGTGTGTCCTGAGCATCGTTGGAGGTTTACTAACGCAGCATCGCTGGCCTCTACCCCCTAGATGCCAGTACCTACGAGACGGCACCAGCTGGGACAACCCGATGTCCCCAGACAGCCCCATGTCCTCTGGGGGAGTAAAATCACCCTGTGTGGAAGACCACTGCTGGAAAGCATTTAAATCCATGGTTTTCATGCCTGGGTCCCATCCCCCAAACTTACGTAGATGGTCTGGGCATGGGGTGCAGGGCCCTGGCATTTTGAGAAGATTCCCAGGTTGTTCTTAAGCATAACCAGCACTGAAAACCACTAATTAGATGATCTTCTGATCCAGAGTACTGTTGCCCTCTCATATGTGTGCCACGTTTTACTGTGCCCTTCCAAAGACTAAGAGTTTCTTGAACTCGATCTTTACTTGAAGTAAGGCCTTCCACCCAGTTAGCAAGTGTAGCAGGAGTTCTTACTGGATTAGGAGTTCATTCTAAAGCGTGGGTTGTTTTTTTGGTTTTTTTTTTTTAATGAGATTTTCTTTTTTGGTCTGAGATGGGAGTTACATGGTTTCAAATTCAAAAAGTGCCAAAGGATGTAGAAATGTCACCTTCCTACTTTTGTCCACTAGCCTCCCCATTTTTTGTAGAAGCGGCAGCTCGTTAGAGTTCTGTCTGTTCCTTGCTTTTTAAAAATTTATACCTTAGGGAGATTTCTATATCTTTATCTATAGTACTTCCTTTGCCTTGTTTAGCGCTTCTGAGTTTGTTTATATGACTATAATTCATTAGCCAACTCCCTCTTTATGGCTAGTAGGTTGTTTCTAGTCTTCGCTCTGGCAACCAGTGCTAGCGTGAATTGTCCTCTACACGCCTCATTCCATGCCGTGTGAGTGCACGTGTGGGACATATTCCTGAACGTGGGGTTACTACCTCAGAGGGTGTGTGCATTTGAAACTTTCATAAACATTGTCAGATTGCTTTCCCTAGAGGCTGCCTGTTTGTCCTCTCACTAGAAGTTTCTGAGAGTGCCTGTTTTCCTATGCTTTTACCAAATTGTCGTCAGACTTTTGATAAGTAAAAAGTGTTACCTAGTTAGAATTTTCTCTCCTTGAGTAAATGATTTTTTATTTTGGTTTCTTATTATGGAAACTCTTGACCCTTATAGAACTCGCAAGAATCATATGTTGAACTCCTGGGTTCATTGCCTTGATATCCGTGTGCTGTTTGTCTGTAGATCTTGTGTGTATGTGCAGTTCTGTCAGATTTTCTTATCAGATGCCATGCTGGTTTCAGAAAACTTTTTTTTTCTCTATATGACGGCCAATTTATCTTCCAAATAATCTGTTCTTTAAAGGTTTGGTAGTGGGGTGCCTGAGTGGCTCAGTTGGTTGAGGGTCGGATTCTTTCTTTTGGCTCAGGTCATGGTCCCAGGGTCGTGAGATCGATCCCTACCTCAGGCTGTGGCACTGGGCATGGAACCTGCTTAAGATTCTCTCCCTCTCCTTCTCCCCCTCCCCCTTAAAAAACTTTAAATAAATAAATAAATAATAAAATCTTTACAAAAATGAAGGTTTGGTAGACTCCCCCGTGAAACCTTTTAAACCTAGTGTGTCTGGGGACTATTGCTCTTTGACAAGTTTCTTTATTCTGTGGTATTGATCTGTATAGATTTTCTGTTTCTTCAGTATATTTTGTTATATTTATTTAGAAAATTATTCTAGTCATTGAGGTTTTAAGTCAACTTGCATAGCTGAGATAGTCATCTCTCAATTTTCTCTGTGGCTGTTCCTCTAGTTTGTATTTGTTCTCTCCTCCCCCTTCTTGATTAGATTATATGGTAGTTTATGATTGGATTTCTTTATTAGTTTTATGACTTTTATTTTCTAGTTCATTAATGTCCACTTTGACTTTGTTAATTCCCTCTGATCTCCTCAATCTCCTCATGTTTGGTATTCCTTTTCTTCTGAGTTGGACACTTTCTTTTGGTTTCTTTTCTCTTTTGCTCTTTGAGTACATAAGGCTACAGGTACTGCTCTATTACTCACTGCTTTAGCAGCTGACATGTAAGTGTTTGATCCTCTCTCCTCCTAGCTCTTCTGCATCTTTAGACTCTTGTTCTTCTGTGAACTAGGAGTTGAGTTTTTAAATTTTCAGGGCAGGCACTTCCTGCATTTTAATTTTCTTTATGTCTAGTTTTGTTGCATTGTGATCACAAAATGTTATCTGGATAATTATTTCTTTAATTTGTGGATGTTTACTTTGTAGCCCAATATGTGGTCATTTCCTGTGACTGTTTCTTGGGCAGCAAAAAGAAGATGATGTTCTCGTCTCAGGTTACAGAATTTGATATACCAGATATACCATATTAATTATGCTATTTGTTTCCTATACCTTTCCTTTTTTTAAAATCTACTTGATCCATCATGACCTGAGAGAAGTTCAAGTCTCCTAATATAATTCTCTTTCTCTGTATCTCTCTGACAGTATTTCCTTCATACCTGTTTGCTGCTGAGACATTCTTAACTGTCATGTCTTCATTGTGAGATGTACCCTTTAGCGATACAGAGTGCTGCCCTCTTGCTGGATTATTGCTTTTTAATAATTCAAGGCTGGATTCAACCTTATTTGACATTGAGATCTACATCCTTATTTTCCTCTTGTTTACATTTTCTGGTGGAGCATTGCTGTTTTATTTTGTGTGGTTTTTTTTTTTATTTTCAGTCTTTCTGAATTACTTTAATTGTTATCTTGAAATGTAGTGTAAAGTTGGGTTTTGCTTTGGGAATCGAACTTTCTCTTTTATGTGGCTAAGGTTAACCAAGACATATATTTGTTGATATGAAAGATCTGTCATCTATAGTGATAAACATCTATAATTTTCTCTTGCTTTCTATTTTTAATGCCTTAATTTTTCTACTGTATTACATATCTCATTTACTTTGTTTTATTATAGTTCTTTTTAACAATTAGGTTTCAATTTTTGGTTCCTGCGATTATTTTAGGCCTTCTTTGTCCAGTAAGGTCAACCACAAGCTTTAGCACTTCAAATGTAGCTAATGGGACTGAGAAACTGAACTGATTTAGATTTAAATTTAAAGCTGATACTTGATTCAGTTAATTGGAAAACTTCTAACTATGTTTAGAGCAGTTTGGATAAGTGACTCTCCCTTAACTGTAAATTTGATGAAATCTAATTATAGGTCAGTTACTTCTGATAGAAATTTAGGTTTTGAATTGAGTTGTGTTGTTAAGATGCACAGTGGATTTCAAAGACTTAATATAAGAAATCTATTTTCATATTGATTCCTTGTAGACATGATAATATTTCGGATATGTTAAATGAAATGTCAAAACTTTCACCTATTTCTTTTTGAGTTAATGTGGCTGCTAGGCAGTTGCAAATTACATGTGTCTCACATTATTTTTCTATTGGACAGAGGCTTCAGATAGTATATATAAATTCCTTACTAGGAGTAAGAGAAGTATCACATTTTCGTGTTCAGAATAAACATTTTATTGACTGTATTTCTCAGTATAACTTTTATGTTTTTTTCCCTGTGAACCTGTTACTCTCAGGACTTTTGTACTAATTTTTGGTCATTGAAGGGCAGTTCATGTTAATGGTGGCTCTTTGTAAACTTTGTCTCAAGGGAGCTATCCTACCAGTGTAAACAAAAAGAAGTAAGAAGCTCTTCTCTTACTTACTTTCAAGACAAAGAAGTCTTGAAATTTCTTAGTTTATTTCTTCTCAGATTATTTCTCTTTGTCCTGCTCAAATGTATGGGCTTCCTCAAATCCAAAACACAGGATTGTTTTGAAAGGAAATGAATACACACAGAAGAAACCCTAAAGAAATGAAAATGACTCTACTCAGCTATTTCTTTTTGTGTCAAACTACGAACAATAGACCAGAGACAGAGACAATTATCAACCGTTAATGGGTGAGCAAATAAAATTGTCATTGTTTGTGTTGTTAACGGAAAAAAAATGGTGGCTCTTTGTTACATTTGCAGAAGTTTGAGTTCTGTCTTTCCATTAAGTAGTTGTTATGAATGAAAACTTCTCTTGGTGTAAGGAAAGGAGAACTTGGACCGTTAATGTAAATTGAAGTCAGAACCTTCTGAATCTTGAATGAGTTCATAGGAAATGATTCACATTCTCATTTGGAGCTGCTGTCCGTCTTTCAGTCTCACTCTGGCCACTCTGGCCGCTTCTGATTCCTTCCCTCATCACTTTGAGTCCCTCCCCGCAGACTTACTTCCCATTTGTCTTATTTCCCAGTTCCTTTGCTCTTGTCTTTTGCACAGCCGCACTGGTTTCAAAGGTGTTTGCGCCCGGCCTCGCTTTATTTTATTTAAAACCGTCTCTCCACAGAGGGCAGCGCTCGCCCCTGCTTTGGAACCTCTCCCGGCTTCTTCAGCTATCTGCTGTCTGCAGAGGGGGCGCTCCGTGACTGGTGATTCCTGGCTCCGCGGAAAGGTTACTAAACACTAAATACCTTAGTCGTTATATAAGCTTAAACTTCCATAATGTCCGCACATTTAAATATAGCCTCTCCCAAATAAAACCACCAGAAGGCAGCTTGTCTGACAACTCTGCCCTTTTTTCACAGAAAAGATCACACTCCTTGTGCGCCCAGGAGCCTTTAGCTCTCAGAAGGCAACAGTTTCCTTATTTTTATGGTCCTTGAGGTTTAAGGGCCCAGCCATCTTCTATTTTCCTTTAGAAAGTATTTTAAGATTCCAATACCCACTGAAAAGCTGACTTCGGTTTCAAATGACTGCTCTTCGCAAAGTCTTGGTTTTTAAAGTCACTTTGCTCCTCCAAGCCTGATTACCACTGGAGAGGAGAGTGATTTTGTTTCCAGAGGAGATGAAAAGATTTTTTTTAAATAATCTTTTAAAATATTTTACTCATTTGACAGAGATCACAAGTAGGCAGAGAGGCAGGCAGAGAGGGAGAGGCAGGCTCCCCACTGAGCAGAGAGCCCGATGCGGGGCTCGATCCCAGGACCCTGAGATCATGAGCTGAGCTGAAGGCAGAGGCCTTAACCCACTGAGCCACCCAGGCGCCCCGCTTCATGCATCTTGATCAGTATTTAAGCTTAAGGTCAGAATTGGCGCTTTGGGGTCTTCATGATCAGATAGGGCTGGATTTCAGTGTAGTCTGGTTTATCAGGCTTGGGACGCTTCATTGTGGCCCTGGCTCGCCTGTCTTGCAGTTTTGTGTGGGAGTCTGTAGTCTGGAAGGGGAGACATGGCTACACTTGTTGACCTCCCGATGGGTGGTTTCCTCCCACTGAGCTTTAGGAAATTCCCTAGGCTGTTGGCACGATTTGAGAAACCTTGGATTTATTCCTGGATGGAATCAGAAAATATCGCTGCTTTTGCTTTTCCTTTTCCTTTATATCATATAGGCATTTAATTACTTGACTTCCATGATAAACTGAAGTCGGAGTTGGGCACATGCTTTTGTTTTAGGAATACCATAGTGGAAGATAGGTTGTCAAACCATATAGCCTGAGAGCCAGCCCCCTGTTTTGCTTCATTTTTTAATTAGTAGACCTTATTTTTAATAGTTTGAGTTTCACCACAAAATTGAGCAGGAAGTACAGGGACTAGCTCCCACATAGAGCCCCTCCCCAAATACAGCCTTCCTCACCACCAACATCCTGCACCAGTGTGGGACATTTGTTAACAGTCCATGAACCAACATTGGCTCATCATTATTATCCAAAGTCCATAGTTCATCCACTCTGTGTGTTGCATGCTCTGTGGGTTTTGGTGACACCTGTTTTTGTAAATAAAGTTTTATTGGAACATGCCCATTTATTACATACTGTTTGTGGCTTCTGTCCCTTCACAGCAGCAGAGTTGACTGGCCCACAGAGCCAAACATGTTTACCATCCGGCCCTTTACAGAGAGTTTTCCACCTCTAGTCAAAGGTAATTGTATCCTGTTAAAGTAGCTTGCCCTGATTGATCTTAATTTGCATTTAAATAATGAAGATCTGTTTCTTCCATTTGCTAGTTGAGGGTAAATCTTGGCTGTCTGGAGCCTAACTTGGAGTTAGGTTAGCTTTTTCCAGGTAACGGGTGGTTTTCCTATAGGATATGTGCTCCTGAGTGGAATTACCATGTGGAGGGCAAAGTTCATGAAGTGTGCTGGTTTTTCCGCAATCCTGCCACAGTGAGGTTTCATGATTTTGATTTTGAGGTAACACAGAATCTAAACATTTGTAGGTAACTTGTAGGTAAACATCTATAGGTAACACAGAATCTAAACATTTTCCCTTTTTTCCTGTGTGTGGGTTTATTCTATGCATTTTGTGCATAAAGTGTTCTTGACCATTTACTAACTGGAATCTGGAGTTTTAATCATTTGCATGAATTCCCTGTATCTATTTGGCATAGTCACCTGTTGTGCTGCGTAAATACTGTTTGCCACTGCGCTCCCCTTTTTGGTAAAGTAATTATCCACGTATCCAATTAAAGGCATTTGGAAAGACTGTCACCACCAATTCTTCCATCCATTTTTTTTGTGGTAGCCTTCCAGCTTTTGCCCAGGTATTTACCTATGTTCATGCTGAATGTTGGCTTCCTTTTTATTTAGAGTGCAGTCTTGAGTTTTTATGTACTCAGTCATTTACAGTGTTTTTATCATGGTCAGAATTAGCACCTGTAGCGTTTTGCAAATTGTTACTAAACCCCTCTGGAATTCCTTGCCCTTTCTGATGGGACTCTTGTAGCCAACTCCCTTTTGCTCTGCTCTGTTGTCCAGTTGCATAGCAACAGTTATTAAGACCTCAAATCTCTCTTTGTTGTTTCTGTTTTATCATATGCTAAGTTTACAGAGTAGTTTTCATTTGTGGATTCTAGTCAGTCAGACAACTTTCCAGATTTTTAACTAAATATATGTTATCTTTTTTGCCTTATAATTTGCCCTGAAATTCGGTAACGGCAGTTCCTTATTTATTACCATAAATTTTTAGAAATTCTTGTTGTTCTTGCCCACCTATCCTTGGTAAATTCGTGAACTTACAGGAAAGTGTGCTAAGGGGACTGTGGATGGCATTCATAGAAACTAACCTGGAAGCATTCAGCTAACCCATTTCACTTTAATGGGGCGGGGGGGTCAGTCAAGGTACCTCCGTTCTTCCCCTGAGGACCCAGCTAGGTGTGACTGAGACCCCTGGTGGTATCCTTCATATCCCGCAAGGAGAACCCTATTCCTGGTCAGTGTCTCATCTTTACTGACATGATACTTTCTGCCATAATAAATGGCACAAAAATCTAGCAAACTATTACATTTACAAAGATCTATATTTATACTCCCTCTAATTGAATAGTTGCGGTTCTAACCAAATTGTAGATTATTTCCTGAAGCATCACACAAGCAATAGTGATTTTATTTTCATTCTGAGACTTGATATGTGATTCCACTGGACCATTGGAGTTGTACCAGTGTAGCTTGCTTTCGTACTAGGGCATGGAGGTCAGTATATAATAGTTTCACTGTTGGGAATAAATTACTAAGTATCTCTCTAACATTTTCCTGGAGCAGAGTTAAAGATTTCTCAATGTCTCCTTGACCAGAAAACAGTAGGGCCCTTTGAGATTGGCAACATACCTATCTTTTCTCCACAAGTTTTTACATTTTCACAGACCAGAGCATACTCCAGGTTTTATCTGAACCTCTCCTTGGCTCTGTTCTAGTAGAGTACAGTGTTTCCTTAACCTTGGTAGCAGATATTCCACGTATAAATTTGGTTAATTCCTCTGCTTCCCACGTTAAATAGAAAGCAAACTGGTAATTGGCATTGTGTTCTTCCTGTACTGGTCAGGTAATGTGCTCAAGTGAGCACTTTATTTCTGATCATCCCTTCAGCTACTTGATCACTGTGAGTGTCCCTTTCTCTAGAAACTGCCCTTTGTATGGGGGAGGACCACTTCTTTGGTTAGCCTTCTTTCCAGATTCTCTGCTGTGGCCTCTCAGGCCTACATACTCCTATTCCTGCTTCTTTAACCTTGGCTTGACTTCAGTAAAGCTGTTCAAAGAAGAAATGAAAATGGACTCTTTGGAAACTGAAAAACAGTAGATTCAGCTAGCATTTTCTGAGTACTTACCAACATTGGTATAAAATAAAGTACCGTAGACTTCTCACACCAGTCGTGTGTGTGTTACAGATGGGGAAGCTAAGGTTCAGGGCAGGTAAGAAAAGTACCCACACATACGGTAAAGCCAGGGGACCCAGGACCTGCTCATCTCACCACCACTCTGTAGCGAGGAAGTAGCTAATGATCAGGCACAGTGTAGGAAGAAAACACACTTGAGGGAAGGAGCGACAAGTACCCTGTCGCCGCTTGTCAAGGGTCACAGCATCCTAAAGTGCAGCCATTTCCTTTGTGAATGTGTTGAGCAGTTTTATCTTTCCCACGTAGGATCATCTAGAGAAGGAGAAAAAGGAGAGTTGGTAACACTGAGAAGTCTCTTAAGACTCTGAGGATGTCCTTGTTCAGTTTCCTAAGAGACTGAAACAAATCTCAAACATGAAAATAGAGCCTCAAAATAGATGGGTAAATAGCCCCTGTCTGAGCCTAGGGACGGTTTTGATTTGTTTTCCGTGTTTGGATTTTTTGGTGTCACATTAGTCAGTGGTCTCTGGTCCTGCTGCTCATGGGAGTAATCTGGGGCGGCATTTGGTGGTGGTGGTGTGTGCGTGCGTGTGCGTGCATGCGTGTACGTGTGCGCACATACGCATGCGCATGCACCCCTAAAACTAGTGGTACCTGCCCCCATTGAGGCCAATTAAATCAGTGCCTGGAGGCAGGGGCTGCAGTGCTGGTATGCTGGAGGTACCCAGGTGATTGTCATGTGTTAAGAAGGATTGCGTTAGGTCCAGTAGACTCTTCTGCCTAAGCCTAAGGGCTGTGAACCAGTTCAGGGGAGGGTGTGTGTGAGATGCTAGAGGTTGGCCCTTAAGTAGTGTAAGAGTCCTGGATTTGGAGCGAAGTGGAAATTGAGAAGCTTTGGGAAAATGTCAAGGCATAGTCACTACCTTTGAGAAACTTACAGATTAATGAGAAGCAGGGGAAAATACATAGATTTATAATGTGCTAGCCAAAATCTATGGACCCCGTGGCTTTGTGGCATGGTTTCCTGCTGTTTCTCCCTCTCGCAGGTTTGTCTAATAGGGGTGGTTTCCGGGAATGTGTGACATGTTCACCCTCTTGACCTGCATCCAAAGTGCCCTTGGAGGCTTTCTGGGTGGGGAACACAATTAGAAGAACACAGAGAGAAATGTGTACTATTTTTCTTGATATTTGGCTCCTTTCCTTGGCTGCCTACTTGTAGCAGTGCTCTCTCCAGACTTGTTCCACAGTTGACATTATTAGGCAAGGTTGGTGTAGGATAAATAACTATATAGAGATAGAAACCAAAATCTAACCCTCTCAGATTCACCCAATGGGAGCTTGAGCTTAGAGATCATCTCTCCAACCTCTCCAATTTTGTATGTGGGAAAGTAGAAGTCTCCAGTAAGGAAGAGCCTGCCCGAAGCATCAGCTAGTTGTTGACATGACATCACCTCTCCCAAGGTGACCCAGAAATTATTCTCTCGAGGAGGCGAAGGGAACTTATATTTGTGTACCACTCCCTGCCAGGCGTAATAGTAGGCAAGTGGGGTAGATACCTCCATTTCCTGATGGAGATGCCAAAGCTTAGATGATTTAAATACCCTGCCTAAGCAAAGTTAGGGGAAAGACCACACTTAAAATAGATAGATGGAGTTTTTCTTTCTTTCTTAAAATAAAATAGATGGAGTTTTTCTTTCTCTCTTTTTCTTTAGAAAGGGAGAGGGAGGCTGTAGGGGATGAGGGAGAGGGAGAGAAAGAATCTCGAGCAGACTCCACACCCAGCATGGGGCTGGACATGGGGCTCCATCTCACAACCTTGAGATCACAACCTGAGCTGAAATCAAGAGTCAGGCGCTGCACTGACTGAGCCACCCAGGGGCCCCTCAAGGAGATGGAGCTTTTAAGCCCGTGCTTTTTTCAGTTCAAGATAGTATACCATTTCATGTAGCATAATATGCCACCACCCCAGTGCACTTCTTTCCCGCAAACATAGTCTCTGGTAGTGATGCCAAGGTTTGGTCTAAATTTGTTCTGCGAGACAATCTGGAAACTGTGTACTCTACCATTCATCTAGTCTTACCATTTCCAACCTCTCAGACGGATGCCTGCTTCATTTACTTACACTGAAACAGTTCTTATTCTGAGGACCACCACCCCTTATCAGCCTGCTGATCGTCCCTGGGACTGTGAGCACTTGTACTCAAATCTTAATTTCCGGGGCCTCCCGCTAGCACGAGTGTGGGCACATCGCTCAATCCCACTACATTTCAGTGTCTGGCTACAGAAAAGGAACGACCGCGTGTGATCACAGGCTTGTCCCTGTGAGATTGCGGACATGCCGCACGATGCGTGGCACGTGGTCGGTGCTCGGTAGATGTTGGCTCTGCTTTTATTATGGGAAGCCAGTGACACAGCATTTCCTGGATGAAGTCAGCTTCCTGCTAAGAATAAAAGCTGCACGGGGAGCTCTTAACCTTGAACGTTAATTATCTTAAAGTTTGTTGGCTGAAGGTCCCAGCTCTAAAAACTGATCATTTTCCAAGAAACGAGGCACTTTCAGTGCATTTGTGCTTTTGAGTGCTCCTGGCCTCGGATCCTCTTCATTTGCTGTAACGGTCAACTTAACATTTTGCTTTGGTTCACCTCGAAAATGAGTACACGGTGACCTTTGCTTAGATGTTCCTGCTTCCAGGACAACAAGGCGTCCTGTAATTTACCAATCCACCGTTAGCACTAGATCCTAAAGCCCCTTCTGGAATTAGGCTGATACGAGTCCTTGTGGTGGCTTTGGCTACAGTTGTTACTCACATGCTCTTGCGGGTCGAAGCTCTGTTTGTGGTATCGGTTCTGAACACGTCCATGGCTTTTGCCTCTGCTCTCCGGCCTGACAGACTACACCGGCAGTTACTGCCACTTTGTTACCACCTTGCTTCCCACCTTTGGCTCCTCTTCCCTTAACCTGAAGGATTTAATACCTCTGGCCAAATATATAGAATGGAGTAGGGTACCTATAAGAGCAATTTACCCTTACCAGCAAATATGACCTTGCATCCCTGAATTTTATTTGCTATAGTAAGTTTATATGGAAACTTACTCAGTATTTTGATTTTCAGTTCTCATCAGGAAATATTCCATATCTACGGTGTATTGGATATAGTGTTCTGAGGCATCTTGAGACCCACAGGACACAGAACTCCGTGGATGAGGGGGATGGCAGAGAGGTTGCCCAGGCAGAGGACACAGACTGTGGACTCACAGTGAAATTTATTCACACCTGGCGTGCAGAAGGGCAGGTTTCCCACTAATCTGTTCATGGACGCATATCTACCTTCAAAGAGTAAATGGGATTCTAAAGAGAGACGATGAGGGCACTACTGCGTGTTACTCACTTTCCCTCAGCACAGAAGTAGGTGCCCCTCAGGGAAGGGTGCAGTAACCCTCGCCTACCGTAGTTAAGAACCCCATCATGAGCACCTTGGATCCCTTTTTCCTATAAGAACAACAAAAATCGGGGCGCCTGGGCGGCTCAGTTAAACATCTGCCTTCAGGTCAGGTCATGATCCCGGGGTCCTGGGATGGGGCCCCGTGTCCCTAGGATCCTGCTTCTCCCCTTCTACCACCCCCACCTTCCCCGTGCCATTTGTGCTCTCGCGTGCACGTGCTCGCTCTCTCTTGTTTTTTGTTTTGTTGTTGTTGTTGTTTTAGATTTTATTTATTTCTTTGACTGAGAGGGTGTCCAAACAGGGGGAGCAGTAGAGGGAAAAGGAGAAGCAGACTGTCCGCTCAGCAGGGAGCCTGATGCTGGGCTCGATCCCAGGGATCCCTCTCTTGTTCTGTTGACTGAATAAATAAAATCCTTAAAAAGAAAAGAACAGCAAAAGTCATTACATGACCATGAGCTTCCCACCTCCATCACATATGGTCGCACATTCTCTATGAGATTTTTGTATTCTTTTTAGAAAATAATATGGCTCTAGTTATTAGAAGACCTTTTTTAGAAGACTACTTTTAAGGGGCACCTGGGTGGCTCAGTCTGTTGAGTGTCTGACTCTTGATTTTGGCTTCGGTCACGATCTCAGGTTTGTGACATTTAGGTTGTTTACAGTGTCCCTCCCAAATCTTTACTTGAAAAGATTTTAGACCTTAGGAAAAGTTGTAAGAATAATACAGTTAGCACTCATGTCTGGCACCTAGAGCCACCAGTTACTTTGTCATATTTACCTTTTATCTCTCCCCTCCCCATCCATCACTCTTCCTCTCCTCTTTGTCTCCCCTTCCTCTCTTTCCTCTTCATCTCCTTTCCTCCCCCCTTTCTCTACGCATGCTTTTCTGGCTGAACCACTTGAGAGTAAGCTATAGGTGTCATGATGACGCCTAGATAAACGTAAGTTTGTATATCCTAAGCATAAGAGTATTCTGATGACTGCTAATTACCATGATATACTTATCACACTAGGGGAATTTCTCATTGATATCCTAATAAAACTGAATGTTCAGAGTTCCCCTTGTGGCTCTTGCCTTCAGTATTGGACAGCTCCGGTCTAGAACATACCCCCAAAGGTACTATGGCCGAGGAGGCTGCTGAGCTAGATGCAGTGGAGGCCAGTAAGGTCCCATAGATAGAGGGTGGGGCTGACAGGTAGGGCTGGCTGGCTGAAAACTACAGAATGCCCCAGAAGTCTGCAAACCATAGGGTTACCCTGCACCCTGACCATCGGAACATTAGTAGGCAGGCAGTTACCCGTAGGTAAAGTAAAGGGCAAAAGGAGGCTCTTCTCTACTGACACTGAGTGAACTACTCAAGGAGAATTAGGGATCCTGGTGTGGCGTTAGGACCCCACCAAAAAGCCCTATGTAACCAGATATTTGGGGTCCTCACTTAGTTGGTCTTGGAAGGCTGCTTCACTCTGAAGCATTACTGAACAAGTGTTGATCACCAGACGTCTGAGGGAAGCCCGCAGTGAGAATGAGAAAGTAAGATAAATAAATGCCCCCCCCCCCCATGGCCCCAGAAGAAACAAGTTCAGGCAATGAAAGAGTGCTTTAAACTGTAACTTGAGAAATAAATCATCTCCCCCTCCTCACAAACATCTTAGGGCAGGTCGCACTTTGTAAAGTTGGCCACAATGATGCTTTTCTACCGTGTGCCCTTGCCAGCCCTCGCTCAAGAGGAGGGGGAGTCTGTCCCCTGGAGTCTGGACAGGCTTTTGTGACTAGTTGTGTGCCTTACTGAGCCTGAGTCATAAAAGGCCATGCACCTTTGCCTTGTTTCCTGAACCCGGGCAAGAACGTGGCTAACCCAAGTCCGCCATGCCGTGTGGAGGCCTATGGAGAGGCCACCAGTTAGTGCTCTGGTAGGCGAGCCTAGCTGGCAAGTAATCGGCCCAAGGTTCAGACTTGTGAATGAGGAGCCTTCAGAAGCTTCCAGTTCCTGACTATGTAGTCACTGCCCACCCGCCTCCAGCCCCGGCCTTTGAGTTTTCCAGGTGAGGTCCCAGATAAGCCGTCCCTCCTGTGTCCTGTCTGAATTTCTAACCCACGGTGTCTGTTATGTTAATAAAATAGACGTTGGACTGAAAGAAGAGGTGCCATGTCTGGATGTTGTCGGGGCATTGAATTTGACAGGGACTCAGGGGTGTGTGAAATCCGCGGTCTTTGGCTCTTTGGTTCTCAAGTTTCTGGCTCACCGTTGGTAATAATAACCACAATAGTCTGGCCCAGAGTGGGAGCAGCCTCGGGTTTGGTAGACCCCTAAGCTATCTCTGTCGATTTCTGTTTATATTCAGGGCTAAGTTTTTCCAATAAAGGAAAACTGAACCTTCACTTCAAGCAGTGAAGTGGTATTTCTAGACACAGAGTAAACATTTTAAAAGTATGCAAAGCTTTTCTTTTGAAGGCCAACTCAATTAATCATTGCTTAGCCCTGGTAAGTCCAAAAATTAATTAGTTAGAACTCTAAACTTCAGTGTTTTCAAGATTGCAATCTTATAAAAGATGTAACTATAGAAAAAGCAGAGCTGTCCCTGAAGTATTTTCTCAGTTATATTTTGCCCGTTTTAGCATGGTTAATGGTAAAAATACATCGCAGACTCACATATTTAATTGGCCGTATTTAGGAAAAAACCAGCATAACTAACTAGAATGAGCTGATCTTCTGTTGGTTTTTGAGGCCTTGCTGTAATTTTTTTTCTTTTCTTTCTTTTCTTGCTCTCCTTTTTCACTCCCTGACTCCCTTGCTGCCTCTTCCAAACCATCCCCCACCAAGTGTTGAAACTGAAAGATGTGGACAGAGAGAGCCCTCAAGTAATCCAGACAGGGGACTCTCCGTTTTGGGAGGCGTGTTCTCAACCCTCTGCTTTAATTGTAAGATACATTATCAGGTCAGTTGATCAACTGAAGAAATATTCTGCATCTAATAAATTAATCAGAAAGAGGATTAAAGATTTACCAGACACATACAGGCCACTGTGGAAAGCAGGTATAAAGAGTAAGTCTGAACTCTTGCTCTCACAAGGCTGGTCAGACACTCCTTTCTGACCGTAACTGTCACCGAGATGTCTCCCTGCACGTGCTTGAAAGTCATTTGTGTTTCTGTGTCTATTCATCCTATGTCTTGATGAATGGAAAGTTAGTTGGAACCTCTCTAGACAAAGCAAATCATACCTTTTGCAAATATAGTAGTTGTCTCCAGCTTCTCAGTGAAAGGGCAAAGTACGAGAAACAGGACAGAATGGGCTGCATGGGTGGCACAGTCAGTTAAGCATCTGACTTGGTTTCGGTTCAGGTCACGATCTCAGGGTTCTAGAATTGAGCCTTGGATCTGACTCTGCGCTGGGCATGGAGTCTGCTTCAGAGTCTCAGTACCTCTCGCTGTGTACCCCCCAGATAAATAAATACATCTTAAAAAAAAATAAAACAGAGAAGAGAATTGAAGGGTCATCAATTGAGCATGAAAACCTGAAGAAATAGCAAATGCGGTTAAACCAGTGACTTCTTTGCATTCAGCAAGTCAAAATGTTCCCTGCCCTTTACCCCCTCCTTCATTATCCTCTGAACTGATGCTAGGAAAAAATGTAACTGGTAAAATTGAATAAGGTAAAGCATACAGAGAAATGCAGAATAAAAACAGAAAATCAAAATTAAGGAATGTAGAGAAGCCAAGTAAGTGGGGAAAAAATGAAGCTGAATAACTGGAAAGAATCCCTGGAAAATACTCCATATGCCAGAAGACTTATACAACCTGAAGCCTTTTAGAGGACATTCAGTTAAAACCAAAAGGCTTTTTTTTAAGTTGAGTAAGAAAAACAAAACAAAAAAACCCAAAAAAAGATTATTAGAACCCTTTGATTTAAACTGAGTATCCAGCATTAGTACATAGGATCAAATACTTTCAACTTCCATGAAAACCACAGAAAGGTTAAAACAAAGTTGGATCTTTCATATTTATTTTTAGGTTCACTAATTAACTGAAAAAGGCTTACCCCCTTGTTTAAACTGATGTATAATTAAGGTATCTGAGTACAAAGAGCTCAGCTCTAAAGCTGAGTAAGAATGTAGGAGGCAAAACCTGAGATTTTTCAGATACTCTTTTGTAAAAAAACTTCTAAAAGTGTTCTCTATCTTCCCAGTAAATCACGGAGAAACTACCATCGGTCAGGTACTCTCATCGGTGCCTTGGGGGATCGAGACAAAACATCTCTAGTTGAAATTTCTAGTTAGTGCAGAGGTGACCAATGTATGCATCGAGGCCTTTTATTTTAAAAATAAATACAAGTGGATGGGAGGGACACAACATACTTTAATCCTTTTTAATACCTTTTTAATTATGTGGAATCCTCAAAGAAGCAAAGGCAACCGGACTCGACCAGAATGTGCCAGAGGTCTGGGGGCCTAGCAAGCGTTGGGTTATTGGATCTGGCGCCCCGTGGCCTCCGGCTGCTCTGCTTTATCATCGTTTGTGATCATGAGTGCTGCCTCTTTAATGAGCCCCCTCTTCTAAATTTAAGAAGTTGTCAGTGTTAACTATGAAGCGCTTTCTAAGCCTTACGACACCTGCGCGAGGTGGGTACCGGTCCTGTGGCGGCTGCACCCAAGTCTAACTCTGGCACGTGATCTTGGCCTAATAATACTGTTCCGGAGGCCTCCCGTCTTTTATCTGAATTCTGAAGTTCACAAAGCTCGAAACCTTGCAGTGTTTTTTTCCTACCTTTGGTGGCAAAACATGACTCGAACTTACTCCAGGCCGCGGTCTCTTTTCTGCTCGCTGTAAATGTTCCCAGATTTCCCCGCAGCTCTGTCGCGTCTGTTTCACACACAGCGGATGTACATACTCCTTTGACCTCCCGAAAATCAGAAACCCTGGCCGTTCTGCAGCCCCCTAGCCCCGTGCTCTTGCAGCACAGACCTGGCCTGACCCTCACCGGCCCCTGCCACTTCTCCCCGTGTGCCCCGCCCCCGACACTAGGCTTCCCGCTGCCGCTGCTGACGCCCTGTGGATATGGCAGTTGAAACGTGTAAACCTAAGTGTCTGGAAAACTCAGATAGTTTTTTTCAAATCCCGAGTTCGTACTGTTCCTCGCGGTTCCAGTTCCTTCCCTGTGGGCCCCTTCCTTTCCTCCTGCGTTCCCTCACTTCCTTCTCCTGCAAGCAGAACAGCGACACTGCTGTGCGTGGAAAGAAAGGTGCCCTTTCCATTTAACCAGGAGGCAAAGCGTTTGTCCCGGTGTGCGAACAGTTAGATGTGCATTTTACTTTAGATAATAGCAGGTCCTTCGTTTTGTGCTACAATTCACTGTGGTTTAAGTGTCAGCACTTTTAGTGCACTTAAAATGATTCGTCTCTGAGAATCATACAGAACGTTTTAGGAATAATACATATGATCTGAAGCAAAGTAGCCAGCATCCTTTTAAATGTTCATCATCTGAAGCCAAATAAATGTGTACAGACTAGATGATGGAAAATCATTGCTGGGATATCACACCCCTTCCTCCTCACTCGGGAAAAGCGGAGAACAGACTCATTGTTGAGGTAAAGACACACAGAAGGCCTTCAGTATACTCACCTAGGTTGAGGGAAGTAAGGGCTGGATTGTTTGATCTTTTGTTCTAACTTTTTTTTTAAAAGGGAGGGGTCAGCGGGGGAGAGAAAGGTTCTGCAGAGGACTTTCACGAGTGCGTTCTTTTATTTCGAGTCTTATTCAGTGGGGGAGAGGAAAGGAATAAGCCACAACTTGGCTGCAAGTGTTGGCAGGTTAGGATTTACTTCTGGATCTCTGGTTTGCGGCCTGTATCACATTTGGAAGAATGAGGGGAGTGTGGAGGAGAAAGTGTTCCCGGAGCCTGGCTTGTTTGGGGGCCCCAAAGCTGCCCACCTCCAAACAGCCTCCCGGCAGCACGGAGCGTCAGGAAGGCCTTTGGAGCGTGCAGGAGCTGGGATGGATCCGGAAGTGTCACGGAGGACGGAGGAAGCGCGGATGTTTATTGACCGCCCGCCTTGTGTCAGGCTCCGTACATGTTATCACACTTCGTCTTCATAAAAACTGCAATTTCACCCCCATTTTATAGGTTAAGGCAGCCGCGATTTAGAGCAGGTAAGCTTACCGAAGGTTCCTTGCCCCCGCATTGGAGTTGGGGCTGAAGCACCTTCCAGTGCCCCTAGCTCACGTCCTTTCTCTCATGCCCCCCCACCCCCAGCCATCATCAGGTTTACAGCAGGACTTGGGGGTCATGCTGCTGTGGTCAAAGCCGCTGGGGAAGGGGCTCGGGTTTCCTCGTTCGGGTGGCTATGTCCCCTTTCTCTCACTGTGTCCTAGTTATAGAAGTTGTAGGCACAACCCGCTCAGGGAACCAGCAGAAAACTCTGTGACCTCTGTCTTTATGGTCAACACCGGGCCTTACCTTTTCGGACACGCCCGAGTAGATCACTCTGCTTCTGAGCGCTCCTGGAGGCGGGTTTCTCTGGCACATCCTGAGCCCCGTGTCTCAATCAGAGCAGGTCTGTGGGTGCTTCCCAGAGCGACAAAGCTCTGATTCCTTGAGAAACACATTTGAAGAACACCTTAGGAAACAGTTGATGCACAAGAGGTGGATATTTGTGGAATGAATGGGTCTGTTGCCTTCTGGAAACCCCGGTGAGTAGGAGTGGATTTACATGCTCTCCTACTTTTGTCCTTGGCAGTTTTCCCACAGTGTTTATTTGAAAACAAGGTCAGATTATATTCCAGGTCATTTTTATATCGCCACCGGCAACACCAGAAATATATTTGTGTTAAGAAAAAGAAAAAACAAAACCAAACTGCTTTCAGGACTGCCTCTTAGAAAAAATGTTCTTTTTTCTATTCTAATTAAATTATTTTCTTAAACTTGTAATTTCAGAGGATAAAAACTTAACTAGAGACTGCAAGATTGTTCCAGTTTTTTTCCTCCTAACCAGTCTTCGTGCTATCATGAGAGCACTTTATTATTCCATCTGTTAGATTATAAAATCATGGAACATTTATTGTCTCTTAATAGGGAGAGATAATGCTTGTGAGAAAACTTCATATATGTTCCTACGAAAAGAGCTTCCTGTGAGACTGGCCAACACAATGAGAGAAGTTAATCTTCTGCCGGATAACTTGCTTAACCGCCCTTCGGTGGGGTTGGTTCAGAGTTGGTAAGTAAATAATGTGGCTTTACGTGGGTCTTCCCATAATGCTCTGAACACCTGGCCTGGAGCCCATTTTCCCTAAAAGTAAGTGTACTGCCTGTGTGGGAATGAGTCATTTGGGATAGCTGCAATTTTCCAAGCAATGAGAAGTTTTTTTTTAAACTGACAATTTCAAATTGTCTCAATGAAAAGACTTCAAAACTGTGTGAGACGGCTTTCTTGACTTTTCAAATTTTATTTATTTTCCTGGTTGTAAATATAGTTGCTCACCGAAACAAAGATTAGGAAGTAGAGAAAAATTTAAAGGAATAGCGACACACAGTGCCCCATGCCAACCGGTCTGCAATCCATCGGATAAGGGGATGTTGCCCCTTTTTGATCAAGTCTCAGCCTTGCTCCTTTTGTTTTCCTGTTAAAGGAGTTTCTTGGTGACTGTATTTCTATTAGAGAAAATTAAGTCATTTAAAGGGGAACCTCCGATCGTAAAAGTACCAGTGCCTAATGTGCTTCATTTGCCTTATGAAAAATAAAAATCTCAGCAGAGAATGACATAAAGTTCGGTCACGTACAGCTCTGATGCTGCAAGCATGTGTTATTTAATTGAGGAAGTTGAATCCGTGAGCAGACTACCCACCAGGTAAGCTGGGTGAGGTCGGTGAGTGGAAGAGCAGGTGGTGTAGTTTCCGAAAGGGATTTGCGTATGTTCGAGAAACACTTGCCTGTGTCCTGCGTATTCCAGAAGCACGTACAGGTCACCGCCGAGAAAGCTGGAGGACTTTGGGAGGCCAGATGCGAACAGCATTCTGAAGCCAGTGCACAGAGGAAGTGCAGTGGGCACACGGAGGGGTGGGGAGAAGGGGCTGCATGGATTTAGTGGGCGGGGACAGGGAGAGCATTTTAGGGGAAGGGAACCATGTGGACAGAGCGAAGGAGAATGGAACTGTTAATTAGTTGGCATTTAGAGGGTTAATGGCAGCTGGGCCGCTGAAAGGGAGTGGACATTCGACAGTTACTCCTCAGTAACTTAATTATAATCTGTTCTGAGGGCGAAGCATGAATTGTCTGAGAAACAGTATATGGGGTTGCCTGACAAGCCGAAGCTCCTCCCCGTGCTGGTTTCAGGGGCCTGGGGTCCAGGGGAGGGAGGTCAGAGAGCGGCCCGGCTTGGGGGCGCGCAGGCCAGGGGGACATCGCTGTCATCATCCGTTGCTCTCTCCCCGGATGCATAGTTCGTTCCAGCAGGAGCAGCAAGTGCTCGTCTGCGTGAGCTTTCTTCATTGCTTCAAGAGCTTCGTCGGAAATTTTCCAGCAGAAAGTGTATACTCACTATTGGGGTCATTGTGGTGGGGATTGGACGTTGACTGGCTGACCTTCAAGTCCCCTGGGCCTGGTGGCAGTGACTGACAGCCCCACGTCTATCGCTTATGTAAAAGTTACTTTGGGGGCTTCAAAGTGAATTGCTGGCAAAACATAGTCTCAGGTGATGGGGTCAGCTCTTTTTTTGTCTCGCATTTCTCTTCCGTAGCCTTCTCAAACACATGCATGCCACTTCTTCCTTTTTTTTTTTTTAAAATTCAATTTTGAAATAATTTCCTATATAACTGAAAGATGTGCAAGGCTAGTAGCGAGAAATCCCATGTGCCTTCACCCAGATTCACTAGTTGTTAATATCCAGCGGCATTTATCCTGCGTACTCATTCATATTCTCTCTCTGGGCGTGTGTGTGTGTGCGCGCGCGCGTGCTTAGGGTACATAAAACGTGGTACACACATACATGTATGATACACATTCTTTTTCCTAAACCATTTGGGTTAATGGTAGACACGCTGCCCCTCTACCCCTAATGACTTTGGGATGTATCGGCTTAGAACAACTCTTAGAAAACCACAGTATGATTATCAATTTTGGAAATTTAACATTGATCCAGTAATATTTTCTAATGTGGGAGAACTTATTCTCATTTCATTAATTGTCCTAATGGTGCTCTTTTTTTTTTTTTTTTTAAAGATTTTATTTATCTACTGGAGAGAGAGAGAGAGCACGAGGTGGGGGGAGCGGCAGGGAGAAGGAGCAGACTCCCTGCTGAGCGGGGCTGTATGCGGGGCTCCATCCCAGGACTCTGGGATCATGACCTGAGCCAAAGGCAGATGCTTAACTGGCTGAGCCACCCGGGTGCCCTAGTAGTGCTCTTTTCCCCCAGCAATCCCCGCCTCCCCAGTGTAGGAATTCAGTTAGGATCACACATTGTACTTAGCTGTCATTTCCTTTTCCTCTTAAAAGTGACTCTTTTTTTTTTTTTTAAAGATTTTATTTATTTGACAGAGAGAAACACAGTGAGAGAGGGAACACAAGCAGAAGGAATGGTAGTGGGAGAAGCAGGCTTCCTGCGGAGCAGGGAGCCCGATGTGGGGCTCGATCCCAGGACCCCAGGATCATGACCTGAGCTGAAGGCAGCCGCTTAACGACTGAGCCACCCAGGTGCCCCTTAAAAGTGACTCTTAACCATAGCAGGCCATGAAGCCCACCTCAGCTAGAGTGTGTTCTCCTTGCTCTCTTGCCTTTCAGGCTGGGAAGCTAGGCAGTATCTTTGGCTCCTCTCCACTCATGACTTTAGTCTTTAGTCTTTAAGTGAACTACCCCTTTGGAAAGGAGGGGTCACCTTCCCAGAATCCTGCTGGTGTGTGACAGGATAGAGGGCCTTGTTGCCTCTGGCTGACTTTGCCCTCTATGGGAGGTTTGACCTGATGATTTCAACAGTGCCCAATCCATAGCCTGATATGCCCGGAGGCTTTTAAAAAGTATATCCAGAGATGAACATACTTTAGTATCACACATTGTTACAAAGTTCACGTGAGGCTGATGAATAAAAAGATCATTCCTGTTTATGTATTTATATGCTTCACAGTCATTTTTTGTTACCGCAGTACCCTCATCCTCCCTCCAAAGCTGGATAGTAGGATTAGTGGTAATTAATTGTTAGAAATAATTCTATTAAGGGCTAATTCTTTCCGGGCATGTTCAGATCCAAAGCACAGATGACACACCTCTGAGTAATTGGTATCTCTGAATCCCCTCCGGATCTAGCAAGTTCTGTCTGGATAGAGCTGCCTCAGTAATGTGCCTCTCTCGATCCCATTTTTCTGTGTTCTCCAGGTAGTTATTTTGGACACGTTATTTCCTATACTGGCTCTGATGGAGATACGTAGCTATTTTTAATCCAGAAGCGGTTTCCGAGAACCCGAGAGGCATTCCTTCTCCTCCTTTGCAATGTTGGCGAAATTAGTTTAACTTCGAGAAGGAACATTTATTTCTAGTCTCTAAGTTCTTAGCGTGCACGTTAGTGTCACACGTGTGTTCCTTACAATTCATAGGCTCGTCTTGGCTGATCAAACTGTGAATTTAGTGTACCGGTTAGAATATGTTCGTGAGCAGCAGAACATCCAACTAAACCGTATACATTGGCTCATGTCGCCATAGGGTGAACTTTGGGTGTTGGTTCGATTTAGAGATTCATGAGATTATCGAGGCCCTGCTTTCCATGGTGTCGGCTTTATTACCAGGCTGGGTTTGCTCCTGGTGGCAGAATGGTGGCAACATTTCCAGGGTTTCCGTCCACATAGACCACTGTGCGAGACCCCCACTGAGTCTTCTCTCATTTTACTGGCTTGAATTGGGGCGAGTTGCCCATTCCTGAGCCAGTCCCTTTGTTCAGGGGAATGAACAAAGGCTTAGGCTTAGGCCTAGACTGTTGGACTAGTTAGTAATCAGTGACAAGAAAAATACCATTACCCAGAGAAAAGTCAGGCCACCCGGGGCCTTTGCATGGCGTCGGCTTCCCCTACAGCCCTTGGGCTACAGTGCAGGGGGGTAGAGTGGATACCTGAGTGAAGATTTAGGGTACTCTTAGGAAGAGGGAAAGGAGAAATGGATGCTGGGTAGGCAATTAACAGAGTAACTCATCTTTTTTAGGTATATGCAGAGTTTTCTGGAACTTTTGGAATATGAGAATAAGAGCCCTGAAGATCCACAGGTCTTGGATAAGTAAGTATGGTACCAAACTTACCCGACAGTAAAAACATCCGGGTTAAAAAATGTTTTGGTAAATGGAACTCATGTCATTAAGAACCAAGAAGTAGAATTTGGACGAAAGCATCACGTTTGTTAACGGGTAACAACTCAATATCACATTTGTAAATAATTTGAGGTAATTTAACATAGCACAAAAGGAATAATGACTCTTCAAATTATGTTTCATGATCTAGGTCTAAATATTTTTCCTCCTGGCAAACTGGTGCCGGCCACTCGCCGTATATATTGCAGTGCGTGTACCACCTAGTGGTCGTTTTAAGAACGCAGTGGCCTCTGGCTAGGCCTGAATTGATCTACCTTAGTCCTTGACGGTTTTTTGGTTCAATTTTTTAAAACTTTTCAAGGCAGTGTAACAGTTGAGCTCGGAAAAGCTATAACGCTTTTATTTGGGAGCAGCATACAAGAGTGTGCTTTTAATATAACGACCTGAGTTTGCTGCTGTTCGGCACGAAGACTGTACTGTTTTTTCATCTTCATTTAACTGGAAAACACTCATCTTAGCTCCGAGTGTGTGTGTGTGTGTGCGCGCGCGCGCTTTAACCCCAAGAGAAATTAGGTGTCCCCTTCACATTACTCTCCTCCTGTCTCACAGACACACGGGGGACTGCATTGCATTAGAGCCCCAGATGCAGCGTTCTCCTTGCTATAGGTCATTGCGCTCATTTAGCGTATTGAAATTAAAGGAGTCGAATCCAGAAGCTTTGTTTTCTCAAAAGTCATTAGCTACTAACAGTTTGTTTTGCTGACATCCTGGAAATTAGAACTGACTTCTCTAGCTTCAAATTTTAGAGTATAGATTTGTGGAAGTAAATAATATTAAATTGCTACCGTGTATTTCCCAGAATCCCGTCTCGGTTTCTGGAATGGGTTATTGGTCAGATGCAGTTTATGGACAGGAGCCCACTTTGGAAACTGCCAAGTGCTGGCTCCAGTGCGTGTGAGATCATAATGATAATCGCTGTCCCTCAGTGAGTTTTGGTGACTTGTCCAGGTTCACACAGCTAGTTGGTAGAGCTGGGGTTTCAGAAGCCCACTGCCCCTGGCGAAGGAAGGAAGGGAAGGTGAGCTAGTCACCGTACTCTTAGTAGTAGCTTTTTCCAGTCCGGGAGAGGCTGTTCAGGAATCCTAGGCAAAGAGATCATATAAGTGACGTGAAACCAGCTTAGAGAACAGGCTTGTTTCTCTTAATGACAAAGTTGAGAAGACCCCAGAAGACTGGGGAAGCATTCTGAGAATTGAGCCCTTCAGACAAGTCTCCTCGCTTCTGATAAGTTGAGGTGCTTCTCTACCATAATGAAATCTTTCATTTCAGTGATAGTGGACTTATAAACACATTAGAAAGAACATTATGTAGAGGACAGATTGTCCGTTACCAAATTTCTTGTGAATAATTATGACTTTCCAGATTCAGGGTTGATTTATTCATCTCTGCAGTCTGTGTGTGTGTGTGTGTGTTTGTTACAGGAGTATTTCATCACTGAGAAACTTTAAGGCTATTCAGATAAGTGAAAAGAAAGTCACTCCAAATTTCCATTTCCAGGGGACAACTACTGTTAACATTTTCCCTCCATTCCACACTTTTTCCTAGGCATCCATATTTTTATATGTGCACAATATGTTTTACAAAAATAACTGTGGACATTATAGATCTCTGTACCATTACTAGTGGTTTCAAAATGGTCCGTCTATAAGTAAGTCATGTGATTTGACCTCCTGTCACTGAGTTGTAGAATGGTTTGTATTTTTCTTGCTACTCAAAACAGGGCTCTTAAAGAGAACAGCTCTGTCCTGTTATTTTCCTAGGATCAGTTCCTGGGAGTAGAATGACTCTCTGTGGTCTTTTGATATATGTTGCTAAATTGCCCCTAGAAATGGATCTAGAGTGTGGGTCATGCTTCCACACTCTAGAGGACACTGGTTATTCTTTGCCAGTGTGATGAGTGGAGAATGGTACTGCATCGTTTTGCTTTTCTATTTCTATTTTCGAAGGGGAAGTTATTGGCATTTCATTGCCTCCGTGGTAAATTTCCCATTGATGCCAGATCCCTTGCCTCATTTTCTGTTAGGATGCTCCTCTTTTCCTTTATAAAAGATAGTAGCTCTTGCAAATGTCTTTTTCCTAGTTTCCACTTTGTTTTTTGGCTTTATAACCTGTATCCCTATAGAATTGCCAAAATTCTGCATAGTCCTGTTCTTGGTTTCTTCAGGGTTCTACCTGTGGTGTTAAGCTTAGAACAGCCTTCCTTACCCCAAGTATGTATTATATACTTATTCATCTGATTTTCTTTTATTGTTTTCTGTGATTTCATTCTTTTTTTTTTTTTTTTTTTTTAAGATTTTATTTATTTGACAGAGAGAAACACAGTGAGAGAGGGAACACAAGCAGAGGGAATGGCAGCGGGAGAAGCAGGCTTCCCGCAGAGTGGGGAGCCCGATGCGGGGCTCGATCCCAGGACTCCGGGATCATGACCTGAGCCGAAGGCAGGCGCTTAACGACTGAGCCACCCAGGCGCCCCTGTGATTTCATTCTTTTATGTTTAAATCTTTTAGCCAAGTTATTGGCTTAAGGCTTGAAACTGGGATGTGACTTAAATTGGTAGCCACCTGTCCCAACTAATTTAGTGGTTTCCCTACTGACTTGGAATGCCACTTTATCAATAGGCTAAATTTTTATGCACACATACTTGCCCTTGGGCCTTCTTCCAAGCTTTTTATTTGGTTCCATTGACTTGGCTCTCTGTTCTTAGTTGCCATTCTTAGTATATTTTCCCTCTATCTTTATAGTAATACACTATAATTCTTTTTTTTTCCTTATTAAACGTTTGTTTTAATGGGTCTCAAAATTCTGTGACAGATTTTTGGTCAGGTTGTTTCCATTAAAAAGTACTGATTTTAAAAACTAACAACTTAAAACTACCACACACACACACACACACACACACACACACACCCCCACACACCCCAAATCGTCCACAAGACAACATCCTTTCCTTCTAAAGGTTTTACGATGCATTGTTATAACATACCATAATTCTTGACTTGGATTGTTTTAATTGCCTTTGCTTTGTCTACAGTTCATCACTGTATTTTACTGCTATAAGAAACTGACTTCAAAATTTGACTCTTAAAAAGTTTCTCATTATTTATTCATGGAAGCTGTTGCTTTGAGACTTTCTGATAAATCCCTGGAGATTTGGGGGGATTGTCCTCATGTTGACAGAAGAAATATTAGTGTGTTCTGCAATTATTCAGCGAACATTTATGGAACCAGTATTCTATGTGATCACTTTGCCATAAAGTCAGTGGGTTCCTAAAAAGGTGTTTAAGCATTTTTTCTTTACCCGAACCTTTTACTTTTTGCGTCTCTGAAAGAATTTCAATGGAAAGTTTCAAGGAAAACCTTGGGTAATACTTCAGTTTCTCCTTGTGGCCCGTTATGATAATATCTCTGCTTGTAAAAATACCAGCACGTGAGTAGTCCGGAGACAGAGCTGGGAAGTTTATGCATCAGTGCGTGAGATAGAAAGACTGACCGCTTTTTGTTTTCCTCCCACACAGCTTTCTGCAAGTTCTGATTAAAGTCAGAAATAGACACAACGATGTGGTTCCTACAATGGCACAAGGAGTGATTGAGTACAAGGAGAAATTTGGGTTTGATCCATTCATTAGCAGTAACATCCAGTATTTTCTGGATCGGTTCTATACCAACCGCATCTCTTTCCGCATGCTTATTAACCAGCACAGTAAGTTGGGTTCGGGGTCCACTTGTGAAAGGGCGCCCAGAGTGATTTCTCCCAAATGTTTTCCTTTGCTTCACTTAGAACCTACTGATCTGAAATGTGGTCCATAGAAATTTCATTTCTAGTTTAATTTTTCCCAAGTAAATCCTATCTATTAAAAAAGCTCTTCATTAGTATTCTTTGTTAATGGAAATCCTTGAAATGTTGAAGTTCACATTAGAGGTGGGAACTTTGCTTGCCTTTTAATCCTCTACCATTACATTCCTGGTGAGGGCGAGACGGTACTTCCAGGTGTCTCTGAGAGTGTGTTCTAGTCTTTATCCAGATGTTACGTGTTTTTCTTTCTTTTTGGTTTTAAAAACATCGATACTGGGAATATTGAATTGGCATTTTGACAATCTGAGTGATAGATCTTTAATTTCACCATGATCATTGAAATCAGATAAAGCAAATTGTCAAACTGTAGTCTCATATGGAGAGTTTTAGTCCACTTACCAGGATGATACGCAGTTAAGAAAAAACAAATTCTGGCCACAAAAAAACTTTTTGACTCATTTTCAGGATTGTCTCTTTGCCCTATTTCATAATTCTTAAGAAGCAGCAGCTACATCTCTACAGCCTAAATTGTCCTCTTTGCTGAAGCAGAAAATGGGCAGAGCATCTCTGCTAACTTGATTTATTTGGATTAGTGAGTGTTATACAATTATTACATGTGGGTTGGTCCCAAATGTATATCTTTTAAAAATAGAAGTGTCTGACAGTTTATAGGAAATTTAAATGAAAAAAGAACCTAATTACTATTCAATTAAGCTACTTACATAACTATAATTTTTTTTGACCTAAATGTGTCTGTCTGTGTATATATGTACCTGTTTTTAGATCGCCAATTAAGCTTATACACTTCTGTTTTTCTTCCACTTAATCATTTGGAGGTATATCTTTTGTCCTAATGCCTTTATTTGTCATTTTTCATAATTTAAAATCACCCCAATTTTTTTTAAAGATCTTATTTATTTATTTGTCAGAAAGAGAGAGAGAGAGAGCACATGCAGGGGGAGCGGCAGGCAGAGGGAAAAGCAGGCTCCCTGTGGAGCAAGGACTGATAGGGGACTCGATCCCAGGACCCTGGGCTCATGACCTGAGGCGAAGGCAGACACCCAACCAACTGAGCCACCCAGGTGTCCCAAATCTTCCCCGTTTTATCCCCTAATTTAAATTCTCCTTTTGTGGAATCTAAGCTCTCCCCAATTTTTGTTTGATTTGAAAATAAGTATATCTATAAACATTTAGATTCAGATTACTTTTTTCTTTGAGGCTCCTTTCGACTTTTATTCAGAAGTAATATCTTGTAAATCTCGTATAGTGTAGAAGTATTTGGATGTAGTTTTAAAGATACTTGAACGAAAAGGAGTATTCGAACAGACATTATTTGTGTATACTACACTGAAAAGTGCTCCCCACGATGGAGACATTTGAAACGTTCACGGGGAAGTCACTTTGCATGCCTGCACCGACAGTTCAGACTGCATTTTCTAAGTAATGGAGTAGTGGAGTAGTACTGAGAAGGTGAGTAAACTTGGCTGAGGATGAAAATAACTTTCATCCGAGTCACATAGGGTCAGAGAGAAGAGGGCTGGACCCCTGGCACGTGTTACTGCTTTCCGACCTGCTAACTGCAACCGGCAGACCTTAGAACGTGTCCTTCCTCCTTTGGCGTCCAGTAGAGCTGACCACCCCTCGTTGGATGTGTTCTCTAGCTTTACATCTCTCTGGATGCTAGAATGATTCTTCCAAGTAAGACAGTCCTTTCAAAACTTAGGAGGCTGCATTGCTGCTTTGGTTTTAATCTCTCCCTTCCCTTTTGTGTTTGTTCAGCCCTTCTGTTTGGTGGTGACACTAACCCTGCTCATCCTAAACACATTGGAAGTATTGACCCCACCTGCAATGTGGCTGATGTCGTGAAAGGTAAGGAGGCCACGATAATGTTAGTGAGTATAGTCCAGATAGGACTGGGGTTTAATTGAGGCAACTTGGCCATAGAGTTATGGTGCTGAGTTCTTTGCTGATTGATCAGGCCACTCTGGGCCCAAGCCACTTGTGCCAAATAGATGTTCTTTGAGGCACTTCAGGAAAAGATGCATAATTAGCAGTGTTCGACATGGGAGTTTCTACCTCATTGGCTAGTGTTGTCTTAAACACTAACTGGTTGTTAGCTTCAGGAACATTCTAAGTTTTGATTGCTCCCATTTTTTGAAACTTCCAGAAAATGTAAATCCAGGTTCTAAAGTCTGGCTAAAATTCATATGGTTGTAACATTCCAGCATCTTTCTGGTGCGCACCCCAGGTTTGGGGATCTATGTGGCATGTGAGCCTCACGGGTTCACTGGCCATCGGGCTGTATGGCCACTGTTCTAGTAGCCTTAGGGGGTAGAACAGAGCCCCACAGCCACACTTCCCTGGTACCCGTGCACTTTGAATTTGAGTAACAGTTTCCTCATTATTCATTTAAGGTAAGTGTCACCTCTGGAAAGCCTTCCTGATTGTGAGTGACCTACCGGGCGCCTGGACCTTTTCAGGTCCCCCCCAGTGTTAACAGTTACTCTCTGCAGCCTCAGACCCCCAAACTAGCCCTTCCCAAGACTGGATCTCTTACGATGGCCCCCATCTCTCTCCTCTAAACACACACAAGTTTTCACGACCACAGCTCTCCCAGTTTTCATCACAGATCTTAGTTGCTCCTACTTTTTCTGAATTGTATAGCTCAGTAGGAAGCCGACTAGGGCCTTGTCTTCTTGGGGAAGCTCTCAAGCTCACCTCTAGCAGAGTGACCTTTGCTGTTTGAGCTCAGAGGCCCAAGGGAGCTGGCCCAGTAGGCGCAGCCTCCCCTGTCGGGGAGCAGACCAGACCTTCAGCGGCTATTGGTAAAGAAAACCTATACTGTTTGTTTACTCCGGGCATTGCTAAACCCAGGGAGAAGGGGCCGGGCATGGTGGCCTTAGGTCACCCAAGGTCGTTGAGCTGTTCTGGCGTTGGTTTAGGTAGAATACACCTACTCAAATTATCTGTTATAAGGTGACTAGGCCAAGATCCCTAAGAAGCCCATAGGTCGCTCGCTCACAAAGTAACCCTGGGGTCGGTCATGACCTCTGCAGGCCCCGGGGTAGGAGGGGAGCAGACCAGTCTTTTCCTAGCATGTGTTCATCAGACCCTAGCCCAATAGCTGTGATGAATCAGAAAGCTTGCTTCAGGTAGTTGACTGCTCTTAGAGAAAAAGGCACAAATTCGGAAAGCAAAAGGGCATTATTATGTACTGCCTTTATGTCTTTTCTTTTGAACTATAAGCAATTTGAGGTCAGCTTTTATGTTTTACATTTCTTTTATAATGCATATGAATGTAGTATGTGCCTTTAAGATGGTCGATAAATATTCCTTGGTTCAATAAATGGTAAGCCTTTTGATAATTTACTTTTTTAAACACAGCCTTCCTGGGATCGAATTCTCATATCCATACAAGTCACCCGTTTGAAGTGTACACACAACTCAGTGGTTTTTAGCACAGGTGCACAGCTGAGCCCCCATCACCACCATCAACGTCACACTGTCGTCCCCGGGGAAAGAGACTCCGTGACCACTGGCCATCGTTTACTCCCACCCGGCCCTAGGCAACTGCGGGTCTCCTTTCTCTCTCTAGGTTTGCTATTCTGGACACTTGACTGTAAGTGGAATCACATACTACGTGGCCTTCTGTGTCTGGCTTCTTTCACTTAGCGGAGTGTCTTCGAGGGTCGTGTGCATCACAGCGTGGGTTAGTCACCACTGAGTAACGTTCCTTTGGATGGATGTACTGCATTTTGTTGATTCATCAGCTGACAGACATTTGGGTTAGCTGGGCAACCTTGAACAGTTAGGTTAACTTCTTTGGGCCTCCGTTTCTTCACCTATAAAATGGTGCTTTTGGTAGGTCATCTTTATCATAGGGTTAAATGAGTCAATCGAGAGAGCTCGTGAAGCAGGGCTCACACTGAGTGAGGACTGCAGGCAGGTTTGCTAGTGCTGGTCCTTGGGCATCATAGGAGTCACCTGGCTTCTCATTTATGTCATCGATTATGTAATAGATTGGTGCCTTTACTTTTGTTTCTGGGGTAAATTATGAGATATTTTTAAAAGTCATTTAGGACATTTATAAGACAATTGGATGTTTGACATTCAAGAAGTGTTGTTGATTTCTTAGGTGAGATACTGGTATTGTGATTATGTTTTTTGAAGGAGTCCTAGCTTCTAGAAAGCTATCTTTGAAATGTTACACATGATATAGAATGACATGTGAGTTTTGCCTCAAAATGACACATTACAGAAAAGGCTGGGCTCATGTTGAAAACTGTTGAGGTTGGTAATGGGAAGGTGAGGAGCCCTTGTGCTGCACTCTGTACCTTTGCAATTATTCACAATCATGCTGTGAAAACAGACCCATGTTTATCATCTCAGCGTTTCTTCACAGTCTTTCATTCCTTTTCAGATTTATTTTTTTATTTATTTTTTAATTTTTTTCAGAGAGATTTAAATCACGAATCTGTGCAACTAGATAAGCAAGAAAGTTCTAAGCACCTGGTAGCACTCCCGTGGCGCAGAGAGATGAAGTGGTGCTAACGTGGGTCAGGAAGTCAGGTCGGAGGAGAGGGTGAGGAGGAGCCAGCTGCACTTGACTGTTCAGGTGCAAGGAATCTGCCGATTTGTAGCACTTCTTGTCTGCGCTGCTCTTCCGGGCCCTGTTGTGCACTTCCGGTCATGGCCTTCCGGGTACTTTCGGTGGTCTCTGTGTCTGCGCCGTCAGTTTCCCGGATGAATTCAGCACCTGACAGCGTAGCCTCTTTCCCGTCCTCTGTATCATTATAGTTGGCGTCCTTCTTTAGCTCACCTGCTGTACTCATAATCTCTGTATGCGAATGGGTTTTCCAGCTGCGTGTGTATAATCTTTATTCTTCAGTGGAGGATTGGCCTTAAATCAGGTCCCTTTCCTACCCTGGCAAAATGGGCCGGGCAGCCTAGCAGGAAACCGGAAGGTCTCTTCTCGCTGTGGACTAAAACACATTTTAACAGTCCTCTCTCTGTTTCATTGCCTCTGGGCCCACTCCTAATTCTCTGAGTGTCAGGATACCCAGAGCAGATGCTCTTTCCGGCTCAAGATAAGACAGAGAACGAACAAAGCAGAGAGCAGCAGTGGTCAAAAGGCCTGCAAATTCTCCGTGTCTTCTAGCAAAAAGGCACTGGAGTCTCTACTCCCAAATGCCCCAGCTGTGACGGTCCTGCGTGCGTTAAGCACAGTCCCATCTCCAGCCCACGTGCCCTGTGTCACGCCCTAATGCCTCCGTGTGCACATGTATGTGTCTTGCAGATGTACAGAGCCTTCATGAACGAACAGTGATGCCATGCTTAGATCTTGAGACAGGCTACAGAACACTTTTATGTAGAAGGGTAGGGACAATATTTTTATTTTTGACTAGACAGTTGTATAAATGTGTAAAAGTGGGGAGCATCTTGCATAACACTAAATGTACAGAACACGGAAGTGTGCCTCCTTGCTGCTTACTTAGCACATAATATCTACTTTACACATCTGCGAATTATAGACTCATGGTAGCAAATGCTACAATTAGTGTTGTAAAGCTATTCCTATTATCCTTTGGGAGGTACCTTCCCTTGTGACCCTTTTCTCTCTTGTCTTTGTAAGAAACCAGGAAATAAAATGGAAAATTGTGGTAAGATCGTTTTGAAGGTACAAACTGAAAGGCTTGGCCCAGGAGCTGGCTCTCACGGTGACGTTCGCCTGCCCTTGTTCGTACGTGCACTTATTGCTTGGCATAACGGCACACAGACGTGTCCTGAGAGCCAGTCCTTATTCTGGCTCAGAAATGATGTCGTGGGTTCTCACTTAGGGCTCTTCGGGTTGCAAGAGATCCACTTGGGTTAGCACAACAAATAAACTTATTAAAAGAATCTAGTAGGATCCACGGTAATCCAAAGGCAAGAAGCACCTCGCAGGTGGAGCTATAGACATCGGAACTGGGAGACAGAAAACAAGGTGGTTTTCTGTGTTTCTTTGCATGGTCCCTCCATCTTTCTCTTGTCTGTGGGCTGACTGACTTGTGTAGGGCAATGGTGGGCACTCCGGGCCCTCTAGATTATAAGTCGCAGTGTGTCCTTTTTGTCTTCTGCCCTGCCCGAGTGTCTCGAACCCAAATTCTCAACAAATGAATTTGGTTGGCTCAGCCTTTCTTGTTGCCCATGACCCCAGGTTTTAGGATTCTGGTCAAACTGTAGATTGGTTGCCCTACATTAGATGTTCTGCCCTCACTCGTCTGGTTGGCTGGGGTTTGGAGAGTAGGAGAAGGTCCAGTGCTTAAAAAAACTCTGGTTCCTGCTCGGGATGGGTTCTGGGTAGGATGCTAAACATACCTTACCTGAATTACTTTGTAGCTTAAAAGGGTTTCTAAAGCAGCATATCTCTGACTTTGTGATGCCTTATGGTCATTTATGTCACCTCTTCTGGCATGGCTTTTTTAAACTTGAGCTTGACAGTTTTTTATATCCTGTTAGACACAAGTTAGGGACCTTGGCACCTTCGTGTTTGTTTTTTCAGCACTCAAATTTATCCTTGTCTAGCCTATTACAAGATATTTGTAAACAAATGATTGTGTCTTCATGCTAGGGGCTAATATTTGATAGCAGAATTCTGTGGTGAATTTTGGATAGGAAAATCTTCTAATAGAAAAGTCTAATAAAATAATTTCCATAATCTAGCAAACATTCGTATGTGCTTATAAAAAAAAAAATTCCTGGGGCACCTGGGTGGCTCAGTCAATTGAGCGGACGACTCTTGATTTTGGCTCAGGTCATGATCTCAGGGTCCCAGGATTGAGCCCCGCATTGGGCTCCACGCTCGGTGGGGAGTCTGCTTGAGATTCTTTCCCTCTCCCTCTGCTCCTCACCACCTGGCTCTCTCTCTCTTTGTCTCTCGGGTAAGTAAATAAAAATAAATCTTATAAAAAAATACAACAACCCTAATTCTTGGCTAAGTTGAATCTTTTGGGCTATTTGCTGTGTGAACCTTCACCCTACTGTTAAATAAAATATATTTAGTCTTGTGTGTTTACAGTTTGAGTAGCCTGGGGAAGTGTATATGTGTCACACCCACAGTTTTGTGACTTTATGATCATTATTTTCCTTGAAAACAGTTTAAAATAATAGCATTTATATTCAGTGACAATAATAGTCATTTCCTGATCCTTGCTTTTTTTTTTTTTTTTTAATTTTTATTAACATATAATGTATTATTTGCCCCGGGGTACATGTCTGTGAATCATCAGGCTTACACATTTCACAGCACTTAACAGCACATACCCT
>CM053612.1:86077505-86139270 GCA_028646535.1 Procyon lotor | reverse complement strand
CCCCGCTTGACGTGCGGCAGCCCTATATGGACTATATGTCTCAGTTCCTATAGTCCAAGGTAGGCCTATGCGGTGCTGCACGGCTCCTCCTCTGCCGCCGGCTTCTCTGCCCCAATACCTGGGAGCTCTGCCGCACTCGGGCTCCCCTGGTCCCTCGGTGACCCCACGGGTCCTGAAACCACACTGTTCCCGTGAGGGCTGAACCCCCGGTTAGCCTCCGGAGCGATGTCCCTCAGCGGAGCGGACTAGAAGTTCGGGATTTTGTGCTCCGCGCCTCTGCGGCTGCTGGGAGCCGGGCCCTCCCCCTGGGATCTCTCTTCCTGTCGCTTTAAATTCACTTTTTCCACACGTCCTACCTTCTGAAAGTGGTCGATTTTCTGCTCCTAGAATTGCTGTTCTTATTCTCTTCTTTCTGCTGTTGTGTTTGCTGGCTGTTAGAGTGGTTTTCAGCCTCTTTCTGGATCCCAGTGCTCTCCGTGCCTCCTACACCTCCGCCATCTTGCCTTGGGTCTCCCTCTTGATCCTTGCTTTTAAAGATTGCTGGTAAATACTGGCCCAAATATATTGCAGGCAAAAGTAACAATTATCATATTTTACAATTTTGGATTCTAATTAAAAAATACAAGTGTTATTAGAATGCTTATTATAAGTAGAACTTGCATTTTACTCTAGAATAAAGGAAATGAATTAATAAGCCAGTAGTTGATTTTGGTTATATTGTTTTAAAGCTTTTTCATGTTTATGTTATTTAACTTAAGCAGAAATCATTTTGTTTGAGTATGCATGTGCTGTCGTACGGCCTGGTACCCCGTGGCCATTCGTGTCCTGGGAGAGACAGTGACACAATTAGCATGACCTGGCCTTGGCTTTCTGGGCAAGTGGGCCCCAAATCTAACTTCTCTTCAGAATTACCTGATGAGTTTTTTGTTTGTTTGTTTTTTAAGATTTATTCATTTTAGAGAGAGAGAGAGTGCACAAGCAGAGGGACGGGCAGAGGGAGAGAGGGAGGGAGAGTATCTTAATGAGACTCTGCTGAACATGGAACACAGAGCTCAGTCCCACAGCCCTGAGATCAAAACCTGAGCCAAAGCCAGGAGTTGGACACCTAACTGATGGAGCCACCCAAGCGCCCCTTGCTTTTTTAAAATATGGATTCCTAGGCCTCAATACAGACCTACTGCATTGTAATCTCCAGGGGTTCATTTTATAATCTGTCCATTTTTTTTTTTTTAACTTTGTAATGAATTCTACATACAGCCAGCTTTCGAAAACGCTCTAGGCCTTAGTTCCCAGTCTGACCAAAAAGAATATCTGTCATCAGTGTAACTGACTTCACCCTGAAAACTTTCTCTTGGATAGAAGTGTTGCTCCATGTAACAGTGCTCCAACGTGGGCTCCAGCCAGCCGGTGCTCCACCGACCGAGCCAGCCAGGTGCCCCCATAATGCAGTTCTTAATTACAGCATCGATACACTATAATTGGGAGTATGGTTTAAAAATTCTTATTCGCATGTGGTTTTAGGAACCATACTGCGTCTTTGTGTTTCAAGTTGCCTGCTTCTTTCTGGACTCGGGCATCTTGCACATGTTATATTTATGTAATACTTTTTCTGCGTGATGCTCTTAAAATCTCGTGCTCCTGGTCAAGCCAGTGCCATGAGCAACTAGTACATTTAGCAGGACTGCGTTTTCCTTTTATGGTGAATGGAAGAATGATGTTAAACCTCCTTAAAGGTGTCATATACTTGGGGGAGTTGTTTTGTGGAGGTGTGTTGGCTTTGTATGTGGTTAACAAAGCATCATTTGCAGATTTCAGTATTTGTTGGTTGAAGGAAAGTGGCCCTGGAGGTTCTCAGTTGGCTTTGTGCTATCGTGTCACTAGGTGGAGATGTAGCATTGTTTAGTGTGTAGCTAAAGCAACGGGTGAGTCTTGAGTTCTTGTCTCTTTACAATGTAGACTACTTTGTACATACTCGATGAGGTTTCTTCTACTCTAGGGAAAAACTAGATTTAGTATAATTCTGAATTTTCATTTTCTTTTATTAGAGTTTAAAATGAATCCTACTTTAAGGTCTGTTTTCACACTGATCAACTCTGTTTTAAGAAATAATTTGTTCCTCTTAATAACATGTTCTTTGTCTATCCCTTGTTGTTTCATCTTGTCATCATTATTCTGATGTCTCTGTGATTCTTTATAGTGGTTTAATTCCAAAAGTCTAATAAAATAATCAGAATTTTTACTCTGAGGTCAAATATTATGTAAAATTTTAATTTGGCAGCAGTATGAGGTAAATGAAGCAACATTTATAGTCTTAACATACCTGAGTCTTATCTTTATATTATTTTAGATTGCCGGTGTCAAATTTTAATATATTTAAATTCAGTAGGGGTCACTTTTCCCCTCTTTCTTTCTTCTGTTTCTCTTGAATCTTAAGTGTCTATGCACAGCATTGATGTGGGGGATTTTAAAAAAGTACAAGCCTATCTCCAAAGAGCTGGTGTCCAGTCGAGAACATTGCAAACACACCTACGGAGGATTGTAAAGTAATCTATCTGATCTTTAGAAACTGTGAAGGTGGAACTTTAAAAAAAAAATCTCACTTTGGAAAAGATTCTGGCTGTTTCTCAAAGGTTTAAACACTGTGATACCTCATGATCCAGCGATTTTCCTCTCCTATGTATACATCCAAGGGAAATGAAAACATATGTTCACCAAAAAAACCAGGACATGGATGTTCATAGCAGCGTTATTCACAATAGCCACGAAGTGGAAACAACCAAAATGTCCCTCACCAGATGCATGGATTAACAAAACCCACACTTGGGCAGTGTGGTACCGTTGAACCATGAGGAGGAAGGAAGTACTGACCCGTGTTGAGACTCGGGTAACCCTCGAAGACACTCTGCTAAGTGAAAGAAGCCAGACACAGAAGGCCACATAGTATGTGATTCCACTTACGGTCAAGTGTCGAGAATAGCAAACCTAGAGAGAGAAAGGAGACCCGCAGTTGCCTAGGGCCGGGTGGGGGTAAACGATGGCCAGTGGTCACGGAGCCTCTTTCCCCGGGGACGATGGTGTGACATTGATGGTGGTGATGGGGGCTCAGCTGTGCACCTGTGCTAAAAACCACTGAGTTGTGTGTACACTTCAAACGGGTGACTTGTATGGATATGAGAATTCGATCTCAGGAAGGCTGTGTTTAAATATACACTCCCAAGAGGTTTAACATTTATCCAAGGAAGAACTATGTATTGACCATCTAATAGGTATATACCAAGTTCTATAGGAGTTACAAACCCAGTGTAAGACAAACCCTGACCACAGGTTGCTTACAATTTAAGAGAATAGGCAGCCGTGCAGCCTATAATGATGCACTTTTGCTTTCTGGATGTTTCCCATCTTTTGGGATGTAACCGCCTGAATTCTCTTCCAGCTATTTCTTTAATAGCCCTGTTCTTCTTACCCTGTGTCTTTTTTTTTCCCCTTTTAAAAGCAAACGGTTGCTGCTCAGACTTGGATAAATATCAGCCCGAACCTGTTACCTTTAGCTAACTTAAAGGACATTTTTAAGCTACAGTAGTGTCCCCAATAACTTAGAGTGTGTGGCTCGTGAAAACCCATTCTTTCAGCAAATACTGATATTTCATTACAAATAATTGGCAAATCTTAAAACTTTTAGCATTATTATTTTTTAAAAAGATATTTTAAAATTCTTATTTCAACGGATGAACCAACATTGATATATTACTATTTTTTTTAAAGATTTATTTGTTTATTTTAGAGAAAGAGCACAAGCAGGAGGTGCAGAGGGAGGGACAATCTGAAGCAGACTCCCCACTGAGTGCAGAGCCCGACTCGGAGCTCGATCTCACAACCCTGAGATCATGACCCGAGTGAGACCAGGAGTTGGCCACTTAACCAACTGTGCCACCCAGGCACCCCAACATGGCTATATTATTATTAACTAAAGTCTCTAGATCACATCAAGGCTTACTCTTTGCGTTGTCCAGTTCTCGTGGCTTTAACAAGTGCATACTGACATATACCCACCATCGCAGTATCCTACAGAGTAGTTTCACTGCCCCTAAAATATCCCATGCTCTACCTATTCACCCCAGCCCCTCCTCCCTCCCCCTGAACTCCTGATCATTTTACTGTCTTTATGGTTTTGCCCTTTCTAGAATGTCCTATAGTTTTTAATTTAAAAAGGGTTTTGTTTTTTTTTTTATTATTGACGTATAGTTGACCTACAGTGTTACTGTCAGGTGTACAACACAGTAATTCAATAGTTTTGTACATTACTCAGTGTTCACCTTAATAAGTGTAGTCACCATGCAAATCATAGCCACAAAAAAATAGCACTTGCCAACAGTCACAGTCGGAACAGCTAGTATTAGATTGACAAGAAATAACAAGGGTTGGTGCATATGTGGAGAAAAGGGAACCCTCGTGCACTCTTTGGGGGAGTGTATTTGGTTCAGCTACTATGGAAAACAGTATGGATGGTCCTCAAAAAACTAAAAATAGAAGTACTGTATGATCCAGTAATTCCACTTCTGGGTATTTACCCAAGGAAAACAAAGACACTGATTTGAAGATATATGTATCCCTACTTTTATTGCAGCATTATTTGCATTAGGCAAGATGTGGAAGCAGCCCAAGTGTCCATCCATAGATGAGGGGATAAAGGAGTGGTATATATGTACAGTGGAATATTACTCGGCCATAAAAAAAAGAGCGAAGTCTTGCCATTCAGGGCAACATGGATGGTCCTAGAGGGTATTATGCTAAGTGAGATAAGTCAAAGAAAGACAAATACCATATGATTTCACTTATATATGAAATGTGAAAAACAAAACAAACAAACAGACTCATAAATATACAGAACAAACTGATGGCCGCCAGAGGGGCAGGTGGGGGGGTGCTGAAATTGGTGGACGGGGTTACAGGACACAGCCTTCCAGTTACAAGATAATTAAGTCAGAGATGTACAGCGTAGGGAATGTAGTCAATAATATTGTAACAACAAATACCGTTTTGCTGCAATTTAGTCAGCTTCCATAGTGTTCAAATGTACAGTCTTGAATTTATAGATTTTCATGGAAAATGCCTTTTAGGAATATTGAAAAGGTAAACAAATGTACACCTAGTATAGAACTGGCCATATTGTAGTATTTTGATATTGTTTTGGTCATTACAACTTTAAAGGAAGAGAAATTCTGGTTCAGTCCTAATAATTCTATTATAGCCAGCAAAGACTCGTTTTTAAAAAACAGTAATTAAATCTGAGTCCATCAGGTTAATAACTGTCCTGGTTTTGTTTATCTGTCTGTATGTCTGTCTGTCCATCTGCTTTTATCAAAAGCTAAACTTTTTTATTTCTTTGCAGATGCCTATGAAACCGCCAAGATGCTGTGTGAACAGTATTACCTGGTAGCTCCCGAGCTAGAAGTGGAAGAATTCAACGGTAAAAGAAAAATCATTTTAATCGTATAAACAAGGAAGTTGACTAAAACTCTGATGCTACCTGAGCTATATTTCAGTGAGATCCTCACATTTTATTGCTTTTTCATCTTCCATTTCTTTTTCAAGTCTTTCTATCTCTTTGGTCACCGAGGCATATTGTCTTAAGGTGTTTTCATACAGGTATATGCAACCTACTCAAACTCAGAGTTTTGGGAATAGAGGTCATCAAAGTAGAAATTGCACAGATGAACAGGCAATTCTCAAAACAACAAATGCCAGGCAGTCAGTAAACATATGGAAACATGTGTAACTAGACTAATCAGAGAAGTACAAGCAAAAATGGAGAAATGCCATTTTTGTCTTTCAAAATGGCAGTCATTTAATGTTGTAATGCTTTGAATTGGTGCCCAGAAAAATACTCTCGACAACACTTAAACACGTTTCTGGTGTAAGTTTAAATCAGTAAAGCCTTTCTCAAAAAATGCTAGCAGTGTCCTTTCTCTTGGTGTAGTAAATTAAAATCCAGTACTGGTCATATTCTTTGGTCCGGTAAATTAAACTTTAGAAAGTTTATTTTGAGAGAATAAAGGTGTACACAGAGGTATGTACAAGAATAACAATCCCAGTGGTTTTCTTTTTTTTTTTTTTTAAGATTTTATTTATTTATTTGACAGAGAGAGATCACAAGTAGGCAGAGAGGCAGGCAGAGAGAGAGGGAAAAGCAGGCTCCCCGCCGAGCAGAGAGCCCGATGTGGGGCTCGATCCCAGGACCCTGAGATCATGACCTGAGCCGAAGGCAGAGGGTTAACCCACTGAGCCACCCAGGCGCCCCAATCCCAGTGGTTTTCTTAAACAGAAAAATTAGAAAACAACCCCAATTGTCCATGATAGAAGATTATTTAAATAAGTTGTGGTATATCCATAAGATAGAATACTAAGCAGCCATTCAAAACAATGCTTTAAAAGAATATTGAATGTATTGAAAAAGTTGAGTTTTTTAAACACAGGCTATAAAAGTTTGTTAGTGGCAGAAGTTCACTGGAAAATATTTTGAAGGATTGATAGCACCAAAACAACAGCTTTCTGGATTATAGGGTTGTAGCTGATTGTTATCTTAGCCATATGATTCTATATGTATTTGCATGTTACCTTTATTTATTTGTAAGTTACAAGAGAGACATGCTCGTTGGGAAAACACAAATAATACAGAATGTGGAGTAAGAAGTGAAAGTCCTTATTCTCTCAGGACCATACAGAGCTTTGTTTTTGACATAAATGGGGTTGAAACTATACATGTTCTATAGCTGGCGTTCTTCACTTTGCCTTGAAGATCTTCGCATGTCATGTAGAGATTATCCACTGTGTCGACTGCCATTATTTAGTCATCTACCACTGAGCAGACATTTAGGATTACTAATTTTCCCATATTCTCTATAATGAACAGTGAAGGGTGTGATTGTATTTGCAGGGTGGGAGAATTTGTGAACACGTGGAAGCATTTCTGTAGGTTGGGTCCTTAGAAGTGGAATGACTGAGTCTTACGTAGGGTGTGGACATTTACCCTTAAAGATAAACCAAATTCCCTTTCTCAAAAATATGTCCAAAATGTATTTTGCTTTTAATGAGATCAACATGTGAAAGGGTGTTAGACTGGTGTCGCAGGACAGCTGCCCCTACATGGACTCCCAGCTGCTTTCCAAGTCGGTTGGGCTCTCTGAGAAGAGTCGTGCCCGTCTTCCGGATCAGTACCCTGCCAGAACCGAAGGGACTTGGCTTGACATTCCCGAGTGGAAGCATCTCAGTCTTCTCTCTCCCTCTTCATACCGGCGAGGTGAGGCCTCACCTCACTGTGCACATTTCTCTTTGTCAAACGCGGAGCTTAAATTCGCAGGTAATAACCAATTGCTCTTTTGTATGGATGGCAGCCTGACTCACTGTAAAGGCCAGAGCAGCCAGTGTGCTCTTGCTGATTCCCAGGAGCCAGCTGTGTCACACATTTCTTCTCAGTGAAGCTGTCAGGCTGGGCAGCGCGCCTCACCAGGAGATGAAATTAATGACTATTTTTGGCACTGTCTCGTGCATGATTTTTGAAGTCCCTTTTCCCATCACTAAGATAAATGAATGCTGCTGGTTATAGACTGCCTCTAGTTTCCTGTTGCTCTGGGTCATGTGTTTATGATTTCTTTATGATTTTCTGAATGTCAGAGCTCTTTGTGGACATGACTAAGGGCTGTGCCTTAGCTCTAACAAGTTCCGTGGTAGAGGTGCAGGTCAGAGGTCGGGCTTGAACACCTTAAGTAGATGTCACTTTGTGAACAGTGGATGTTTCCCACAGCGTGTTGCCTATCTCAGTTTTCCTGAAAGGAAACCCATCAGACCCAGATTCCCACAGATTCGTTTTCCGAGCCTGCTTCTCTCGTGTTGCTTCTGTTACCACACAGGCACCTTGAACAGTAGTGGGAACAGCACTGCCCTCCACTCTGCGCCTGAGAGCAGCGCGGCTGCCGCTGACCCGAAGCAACCTCTGTTGCTGCCTGAGAATCGTTCTGTCAGCTTGACATACCATCTTTCGTTCTGAATCTCTGGGCTTTTTTCCTTTGCTGTGGTAGACCCCTGAGAAAGTAGTGAATAGGACTACGGAGAACATACTGTGTGAACACCGTCAGCGTTTACCAGTTATCACTAGAATTCTGGATATTGCGGGCCAGCTAAAATAAACTTTCTTTATTATCCATTTGAGAACACTTAACAGGAGCATTGAAATAACAGATGTTTGGGGCACATGGGTGGCTCAGTTGTTAAGCGTCTGCCTTCGGCTCAGGTCATGATCCCAGGGTCCTGGGATCGAGCCCCACAAAGGGCTCCCTGCTCAGGGCGAGCCTGCTTTTCCCTCTGCCTCTGCCTGCTGCTTCTCTGCTTGTGTCCTCTCTCTTTCTGTCAAATAAATAAATAAAATCTTAAAAAAATAGCAGATGTTTATCTTATATCAGGTTTCAGATGTTCCCACCTGCCCCTGGTGGCAACCCACGTTGGTTTCTCTAGACAAGCATTCATTTTGTCACACTCGTTCTCGTTTTAGCTTTCTTATTCTCCTGAGAAGTCACTTGCCAAAACGTTAAGCAAAGACACCTCTTTTCTTACCTGTTTTGGATCCTTGTGGTGAGGCAGCACGGCTCAGAGGGATGGTGTGAGCTTTGTAGCTCTCTAGGCGCTACAAAGAGAGACAATGTCCTTGTCTGTAAGGTCACCTGGTGTGGTGATAAAAGGATACTGTTTCTAGGGCTTTAAATACAGCACCAGACACAAACTGGGTTTTGTTTTGTTTTGTTTTGTTTTTAACAAACTGGGTATTTTTAAAAGGGTATCTACTGGAAGTCAGGCTTGACCTGGGAAGGATAAGACTTATGGTCACTACTTGCATTTCTTCACCATTTCTAGAGTACTCTTTCCTGTCGAGAGGCTCATTCATACCATTGCGTTTGGTGGGCAACATGAATACTTCAAGTCAGGGGCGCCTGGGTGGCTCAGTCTGTTAAGTGTCTGCCTTCAGCTCAGGTCATCATCCCGGCCTCCTGGGATTGAGCCCTACATCGGGTTCCCTGCTCAGTGGGGAGTCTGCTTCTTTCTCCCTCTGCCTGTCATTCCCCTTGCTCTTGCTCTCTCTCTCTGTGTCAAATGAATAAATAAAAATTTTTAAAAAAAGAAAACTTCAAGTCATACTATATATACTTTGTTTTAAGAGGGTTCCCAGGGGTGCTGGCTTGGCTTAGTCAGTTAAGCGGCTGACACTGGATTTCAGCTCAGGTCATGATCTCAGGGTCATGGGATTGAGCCCTGGGTCTAGCTCCGTGCTCAGCGAGGAGTCTGCTTGTCTCTCTCCCCCTGCTCTCGCCCCCACGTGCATTCTTTCTCTCTCTCTCAAACAAGTAAATAAAATCTTTCTTAAAAAAGAGGGTTCACAGAAAAGATGTGTATCCTGGGATCTTTGATTTCTAGTTTCCCTATATTGGATACTTCTGTGGATATTTTCAGCCAAGGGGTTCTATACAGTAGTTGAAAAGCCATTGCTTGTAGCCCTGTTAAGACCATAAAGTTAATATTTTAGTAATGATACTAGCCAGCATTTATTAACTACTTACGTTGTGGCGGGCTCTTTGTAAACCAGTTTATCACTATTATCCTATTTAATCCTTATATTAACCCTGTGAGATATGTACTGTGCCCATTTCAGATATGGCACACTGAGGACCAGACGTTTTAAATACCTATTAATGTGTCTGTTAAATGTCAGAATCAGGACTTAATTCCAGGATGACTTTGAACCACACTGTGTGCTATTTCTAATAGTACATTGACTTTGGGACTTGATTAATCATCTCTAAGTGCCCAGCTACCTTTTCTCTTAAATGCATTTCTTTTCTGCCTAGCCTCTCCTTTTTTCATTCTTTTAGGAGAACTGTCTGAAAATAAGATTCTTTGTATTCCGTGTGGAGTTCTGTTGGTATTTATTACATGGTGTTTCAACTAATGGTTTTCGGAGCAATGACGCTGTAAAATAGAGACTTGATTATTTCTTGAGTCTTGAGCATGAGAAACCTGGGCCATTTTATCCCATTTACTTTTAAAAATATACCTTAGGTGATGGAAAATTCATATTGCATTTGTGTTCTATTTTAGAAAGTTAATAAACATCTATTAAGGGTCCGCTACATAAAAGCCCTTGGACCCAGGATTAGGTTAAGAGTTATGGACAAAAGCATTAGACTTGGTTTTAAAAGGAAGGAAAGACATCTAACCTATAATGTTCCAAAAGAAAAGTACAAGTAATTGAGCAAGCCTACAGATGACTCCTAGAGAATGTTGGTTCGAGTGAAAAGAGAAAAAATATCAAAGATTAGATTTGGAAAAAGATTTGGAGCGAAAAGGTTGAATTCAGAAGGCTGTTTATGTAACTAATCATGCCTTTTGGTACAAGATAGCCTGAGTGTTCAACTTGTTCCTGGGGATCCATTAAAATGACAATAAAGGAATACAAAGAAAAACAGCCAAGAAACCAGGGGGCCGTCATCAGTGGACCACTGATCCCACCTCCTGCCAGAGGGGTAAACTGATGGAAGTTTGCTGATTACGGACCAAGCAGAAGAAGCCACAAAGGAGAGGCTACAGCAAAGATGGAGGGACCCTGGGAGCAGAGCCAGTAGGTGCAAAGCATTGCAAAGGGAAGCCAAAAGGAGGGGTCAGTTGGAAGCTGAGCACGGAGGGGCGATGGGGAGCCCTGGGCTCGGCCTGTGCTCTGCATGCAGTCAGTCACAAGCATTTGTCCTAGGGCAGAAATGAAAATCAGAGTACCTTTTTCAAGAATAACCTTGGGAAAAGTTGGGCTATTCACGTACCTGTTGTTGGCCCAAAGTAAAGCCCTCTTCATTGCGAATTTGGGGCACCTTCCAGTCAGAAGCCAGCTTACTGTCTGCCTACCCAAAAGTCCCTTGAGAAGCCTTGAACAGACACACAGGGCTCCAAGTGGGCCTTCTCGTTTAGCTGAGGACCCCAGGGGGAAATGAGCACCAGCTCCCTCAAAGGATTCGTCCAGTCCCTCATTCTTCAACAAGAATGTTACTGCCAAGGTTTATCACACCTCAGGCAACACCCAGCAGCGTGAGGAAAACCTGACTAGCATTAAACTTACCAGCTGCACTGCCATGGCCAGGAGACTACCCTCTCCCTCCTTCTAAATTCTGAGAGAAAATGATTTTGAATGCCTTATTTTGTACTAAGCCAAACTTTCACGTGAGTCAGAGGTGTAAGGATTGAGAAATGTATTTCCCAAGGGCACCTTTCTGAGGTAGGCAACTTGACTGACTTGAAGGTTTATATCATATGGACATAAGAAATAGTGAAGAACATACTAGAACTTCAATCAAAAACATTTTGAAGATGATGGCTATGCGGCCTGTTTGGAAAGCAATCAATTCTAATTTGAAAAATCTTAAAGAATGAAATGGATACCATGCATTGAATAGAGTAGGAAGCTTGGAGGATCTTGATGATGTGGTGAGGAAAGCATGTTTCTTGTCCAGTTACCCAAGAAGGGTAGCCAGAAGCTCCAGGAAACAAACAGAACGTTATAAGAAGGACGCAGTCCAGATATTCAGTAACCTAAAAAAGGGTAGCATGATTTTAAGGAGTCAGTGGAGGCTTAAGGGGAATCATTTCACCTTAAGGCTGAGACCATTCTTCTTCATGTGACCAGTGAAACGTGTCATTGGAATCACAGGGAAGGAAATGCTTCTACACTTTCGTGGCCACTCTGCGGAGATCTGTATTTACCTAGTTATGAAGTTCCCAACACTGTCAATTCTCAGCTTTTTAAAAAAAGATTTTATCTATTTATTTGAGAGAGAGAGAGCATGAGTGGGAGGAGAGGGCCAGAGGGGGAAGCTGACTCCCCACTGAGCACAGAGCCCGATGTGGGACTCGATCCCAGGACCCTGAGATCAGGACCTGAGCCAAAGGCAGACGCTTAACCGACTGAGCCACCCAGGCGCCCCTCAATTTTCAGCTTTTAAAACAAGAACATATAGACAGAGTACACAAGAGTTCATTAAGATTACAGAATGGAAATACTGTCAACCGAAAGACTAAAGCAGAAATAGTAGCAAGTGGCTGCCTCTGAGTGCGGACTAGGGGGAAATGGTAGAAGGGCTTTTGCTTTTCCTCTTTTTTGTAGAAGTTTGATTTTATTTTACTGAATAATTTCAAAAGTAACTGATCATCAGGGAGTTCAGGATTCCGAGTCAGAAGCTCTTGGGCTAATTTGTCCAGTTTCAGGCCTCTGCACAGCCCGTGTCCTCGCCCATAATGCCTCCTTCCCTGTGAGCCCCACGGTAGCATCACGAGGATTCGCTTGGATAATGCATAAGCTTCTCATCAACTGCTAAGAACCTAACAAATGTTTGCTCCACTTTATATCCCTGTTACTTACTTTATTAGAGGAAGTAGTTAAGTTGAAATTAGAACATGGGTGACTATGTCTGGGTTCTACTTGAGAATGTTCATGTATTTTCAGTCTTTTAAGTGATTTGGGGCCATGAGGAAGAAGGACCAAGTTTTCCACCATCTACTGTATAGCCCACATTGTTCTCAATGCCTGACATGGGATTCAGTGTTTCTCGTATTTTCCTCGGGAGATTCTTGATGCAAGGAGAAAGGACTATGGGTCTCTGGGGGTGGGTAGTTAGGGGGCAGCGGGGTGGGGGAAGGGCGTTGTCTGCTAGCTACTAGTACAAAACTTATGTGAACCTTAAGTTCTACTCTATAAAATGTCTTGTTTGTGGAAATTGAACAGAAAGTAACATTGCTCCTTAGTCTAATCTGCCAAGAAGATGTGCCTCCTTTTCCTCTGTGGCTTCCCATTCCCCATGATGACCACTGCGGTCACCACCGGGGTGGTGTCCCTTAATTTTAAAAACACTGAGCAATATTTAGATGACTTATAAAACGCTCCGGATATTATGACATACGTGATAATACTCCCAATTTTGCTCAGCTAAGGTTCACAGAGATTGAATAACCTGCCCAAGGTCACGTGGCTTGTAAGTGAAGGAGCCAGATTTCTCCCCAGGTTTGTTGGGCTTCCAAGCACATGCTTTTACTCAGCCCTGACTTTAAAGGTGGAAACCTAAATTAGCCTTCCGTGTAGAGTTCTTTTTTATGTACTTGGAAAATAGAACGCCTGCCACAGTCTTGACTTTCTTATAGTTTTTGTCCATATTCATTGGTCGTTTTTGTGTCTGTTTTCAGCCAAAGCTCCAGACAAACCTATTCAGGTAGTTTATGTGCCCTCACACCTGTTTCACATGCTATTTGAGTTGTTCAAGGTAAGTGGAATTTAAAAACACGGAAAGAAGTCTTCATTTTAAATTACTTTGATTCAGGGCATAATGGATTCATTAGATTAGCATAAGAAAAAGGTTTTGCATAACCATTTTAAAAATTCTATTTCTGATACCCTGTGGGTTTTATAATTTGTACACTGTGAGATGAAAAATTGCTGTGTGCGGTATAGTTTTCGTGAATATTAGTACATATTGATTTGGGAGCTTAATTGTACTTCAGTGATTTTATGTAAAAATCCATACTGTTCTTTTCTTCAGTTTTGAGATTAGAGATGCTTTTTACTTTCCAAACCTGGCGAAGGCTTTACTGACGGTAGCCAGATCAAAATAAATACATGTTTTTGCGTGTTTATGTTTCTGAACATTAAGCACGTTGGTGCGTCAGCAGTTGTTTTAGTACTGAGAGATCCCGTAACCCTTTGATGGAATTGAGTCCGTTCAGAAGCTCTGACTGAAGCAGAGGGGAAAGATAGGGAGGGGCCGGACTAAAAAGAGGACCCCCCCCCAAGAAAAAGAACAAAACCTCTTTAGACTCTCTAAGGCTTAGCCACTGCTTTTGTTAATCAGTAGCTCATGGCATTTATAAAAGCAGTATTATAGGCACAGGGCGTTTAAGCTAAAATTTCATTTCTTCCAATGTGTAAAACCCTAAATTGAACACCTGAAAAATCAGTTATGCTGATTTGCTTCCCAAAATTATAATGTTACTGATGTAACACTTTAGGGTTGAGATGGGCATTCAATTGTGAACTTTCTCTTCAGCAGCTGTGGCTTTCTGAGAATTTCTTTTTAACTGACATTGCTTCTACTTTTTTTTTTTTTTCAGCCAAATGATTAATTTTTGTGGGAAGCATGAATACTCTCAGGTTTTCCGCCTTCTTTAGAGGAAAGGTGCTCTGTAAATGCAGACTGATAAATAGGATTTAAAGTGCATCAATGAGCCTCTGCAGCCTCGTTACATGTGATAAAAACATTCCTCTTGGTTAAGGGTTGAATAACTTAAATACTCTAAGGCAAAAACAAAAAGGGAAAAGAAAAAAAATACTTAGTATGACGGATGGAAATAAAACTAGATGAAATCAAAATAAAGCATCGGGCAATTTTTCCTTGCTCCAAACACACATTTAGCTAAGTTCTTTAGAGGAAAAAAAAATGGTGTATAAACCCAACTAATATTTGCTCCACAAAAGCATTATTGTGTAATAAGTAATCTTGTGCTAGTTTCTTTTTTTAAATTGTGGTTCGTGAGTCAGCGATAGGCTACAAAAAAAGCTTTATTATTTCAGAACTCGATGAGAGCGACAGTTGAACTATATGAAGACAGAAAAGAAGCCTATCCCTCTGTTAAAACCCTTGTTACTTTGGGTAAAGAAGACTTGTCCATTAAGGTAAATACTTTATTTGCACACATACTTTATCAGTTGATTTAATAGTATTCAGACCCTGAGGAATCCGAGGGAAGAGAAGAAAATGGACCCTGAATGTCTTATTTTTATGTACCATTTTAGATCTTTAGCTTGTTACCTCATTTAAACTTAGCAGAAGCCCATTTTTCGGGGACCCGAACCAGACCCTGGCCCAAGTCTGTCGGATCCTAGCGGCCTTCCCTTCCTCCTTTGTTTTAGTTTGTACACAGTGGAACCATATTTCCCTGGGGGTTCAAAGCCCTCGTACCTTTTAGAGTTAGTTACCTGGTACGTACTTTAATGAACTTCTTGCCTCGTACTAAGTATAGATGGACTGTTCTTAAAAAACCATTTTGTACATTACAGATAAGTGACCTGGGTGGTGGTGTCCCACTTCGAAAAATAGATCGCCTTTTTAACTACATGTATTCAACTGCTCCTAGACCCAGCCTGGAGCCTACGAGAGCCGCTCCTTTGGTAAGCATCTTAAAGTACTTTTTAAGGGAAGACCATTAACCTGAGCAGGGACTCCAGCAGAGGGGCCTGCCTCCCTGGCTTCTTACCCTAGCCTCTCTGAATTCGAAGGTTTCCGGCATGATTTGGAAGAGGGGAGATTTTATCCCACTGCTACTTTCTTTGTGAATCCTTTGGACTTAGATTTCTTTTCTAATTTTGTCTAGGAAACACTCAGAGCTGAGAACCTCACTTCCCAATGTAGAGAAAAAGCACTTCCTTTTGGTTAAGCACCATTTCCTGCCGGGTGCTCCCTTGGGAGGGGGTGGAAGGTTAAGAGCTGATGAGCAAAGGTGCCGCTTAGGAGCGAGCTTAGGGCTGCCTCGTGGTCCTGGGCACTTGGGCGCTGCGTGCTGTGGGGCTGCAAGTCACCCGGGGCCTTTGAACTTCCCCCACCACATCTGTTTATATAATTAGAATGTTCAGGTATGAACACATTCAATTTTGTATGGTAAATAGCATAAGCAGGAAACATATAGGTGGTGTACGCATTTTCAGAGCCCTTTCTGTCTCGGCTCTATCAGGCAGTGAGAAAAGCCTCAGGTTACCATGGCAGCATTTAGATCCTGCTAGGGCCACACTTTGTTCCCCTGCTGAGTGTTTCTAATTGACAAACAACAATTGAACCTTTTGTCATTAAACACAGCAACATATCTATCAGTCTGCAGAACGGTTGAGGGTACAAATTAAGTTTCATTTTTCAAGTCCTACCTGACTGATAAGCATGTGAGGTTATATTTTATTGTATGAATAAAATCCAGCACTTTGCATCATTTATTCAAGACAGAGTTTGTTGACTCAGCATGTTGAAAACAGAAAGGAAGTCATACTTAGAGGAGTCAAGAAAATTCTCGAAAGATCAGTTTTGAAAGGCGTTGCCTTCACCAGGCTCTGGTACCTATTTAAGTAAATGTCAAAAGAAAAAAAAACCACTACAAGCAAATCCAGAGCCTTCCCCAATTGTTCAGAAGGAATATGGATCCTCTATTCCAGGTCTCAAGAGAGCAGCTTGAGGACAGCTGTTCTGTCATCTTTTTTTAAAAATGAAACTGAATTGACGTAAGGGACCTTAAAATATTATGCATCTCATTTTACAGATGAGAAAATAAGGCTAGTGCCTTGCCCAAGGTTGTTGTACTCATTAGGGCACAGCCGGCACTGGTCGCGTCAGCGTTCTTCCCATGTCCCATACAGCCTCTCCTTTTGAAGAAAGGCTTCCACCAGCTTCTGTCCCAGTTATCAACTGTATATGTCCCCAACTCCTGTCAGATCCTTTGACACCCTGGGAAAGCTCGGATGAACCTCACTCAATCTGAGTTCGAGACCCCTCTTCTGTGTTCTCACAGCTTACCTGGCTCCTCACACCCACGACGGGATTGGGCATTCTCGGCTTTTTCCTGGTAGACCTGAGGGCAGGCTTCTGGGCCTTGCTGGAATGTAGGAGGCAGATTTCCTTGGCCTCTTCCTGGAGCTTTCTGGTTTCTTTGCTGTGGTGGCCCCATTCATTGTCATGGATATCGTGTCCTCACCACCAGCCATATTCGGCCAGTGCAAAAGCCCTGGAATGACAGTGCACGTGGTCATACCCAACCCTTTGAGTTAGGCCCTGCCCTGCGGAAGGAATGTAGGAAAGATGTTTGCAAACAGTAGAAATCCATGTAACCTGGTAAAGTCGTGGCTCTGCAGGAGCCGTAATGGTGGCTTCCGTTTATTTACTTTTCCTAGGTCTCAGGCACTGTGTCAAGACTCCACACTTGTTAGATTATGTAATCCTCAGAGCAGCTCGAGGGAAGCTTTTCGTTACATCTTCAGATGGCAGAACCATCTCAGAGAGGTTGAGTAAACTATTCAGAGTGGATTTTTCCTTAGGTCTCTCTGAGCCTAAAGCCTGTGTAACCTCTGCTCTGCGAGCGCGTTACCCCACAGCCTCTTTGTCGAGGGATTTCATCAGAGGGGCCAAAGCTTGCTGCACTGAACCTGCCCCTCCAGTCCAGACTTGCTGAGATTAGTCTCCCTTATTCTTTTTGTTCTTGTCAATATCTGAGACCTTTTCTGTTTGCAGCAACCTGTTACATTCTGGGTTCTATGACGTGAAAATATAAGAGGGCACTGGAATTGTTTTCTCATCTCAAAACGAGATGCATGTGATCTACCATATATCAAAATATTTCAGCATTCCCAGAACCTTAGGAAGTAGACTCTCAGGAAATTTTCTTTTCAGTGTATTAGCCTGGGTACTGGTAGATTTGAACTCTTGTGCTACTTAATTTCATTTTCACTTCGTAGAGCAAGAAAATCTGATAATGGAACTTTGCGATGATGTGGTTTAGTTTTGTTACAGTTCAAATTCCACTTGATTTGGGATTTGCTTTCAAAATGCTAATAGTTTACTTAAAAATGCTGAAAAAGCATTAGTCAAAACTTGGAGTATTTCTAATATTTTCCAAACATAAGAGAAGTCTTTCTGCAGGGTGAAAATGATTGTTTGCCATAAATGAGTGTACATATCATTGTAAAGGTTGGATCAATAATTTATTTGCTTTAAACCTGACTTAAGAATCCCTTTTAACCGGGGCGCCTGGGTGGCTTAGGTAGTTGGGCATCCAACTCTTGATTTTTGGCCCAGGTCATGGTCTCAGGGTCCTGGGATCAGGCCCTACGTCGGGCTCCCCACTCAGGTGAATCTGCTGAAGGAGTCTCTCTCCCCCTCTCCTGCTCGTGCTCTCCCTTGCTCTCGCTCTCTAAATAAATAAATTCTTTTTTTTTTTTTTAAAGATTTTATTTATTTGACAGTGAGAAACACAGCCGGAGAGGGAACACAAGCAGAGGGAATGGTAGCGGGAGAAGCAGCCCTCTTGCCGAGCAAGGAGCCCGATGCGGGGCTCGATCCCAGGATCCTGGGATCATGACCTAAGCCGAAGGCAGACACTTAACGACTGAGCCACTCAGGCGCCCCATAAACAAATTCTTAAAAGAGAATTTCTTTTACTGAGTAGTCCTTGGTATGAGGTCTACTACTGAGTAGTCCTCATACCAAATATGTTAGCATTCGTGCGTGTCTCACTGTATTCTTTTTCTTTTCTCGATAGGCTGGATTTGGTTATGGCTTGCCAATTTCTCGTCTGTATGCTAGATATTTCCAAGGAGATCTAAAACTCTATTCAATGGAAGGAGTTGGTACTGACGCTGTCATTTATTTAAAGGTACTGCCCTTTATTAGTAATATGAAGGCATCTTTACCTTTGAAAGCTTTAGGTTCTCATAACTGATGGAAAATAGCACTACATCATCTCTTACATTCATTTTACATTTACTTCAGTTTTATGGGAAAACCAGGGTGTGTCCTGCCCTTGATTTTCTGCTCAGATATAGCAAAATATGAAGCGTGGAGACGGGAAATCTAAAACATTGATTTTTAAAGCCATGATTCTTACTTGTGATTTCTTTTAAATCGCATAAGCTTTGAAAGGACTAATCTAAAAGGAGATAGATTTTCATAAACCGAAGTGTTTTAGTCTTTTACTTTAAAACTCGCTGGCTTTCCAAGAATCCAGTAATCACAGTATGGTGATATAAATAGGCTGATGTAATAACATAATGATTATTTCAGCATTTTGCCTTTTTGGTTTAGCTTTCCCGTATAGCTTGGAGAGCTTGCTATATCCTTTCATACAGAGCTGGTCATTCTTTTTAACAGCCGTGTAGTGTGTTATGTGTTGTGTGTAATGTGTTATACCATTATTTGGCCAGTTATTTGGAGTGTTTACCTTAGATGCCAGTGCATCTAAATGATGTGATATTTGATATCACCTTATGGGCGTATGTTTATAAACTTCACATATATGAAAGTTTATTTCCATATGGGCTCTCTGGGAGAGCAGTTGGCCAGTGACTAGTGCTCAGCTTAAGACCATATAGTCAAGATGATTGAGTATCCCAAAGCAGTATTAACTGAATTAAAATGCTTTTTCTTCTGGTTACTTTATGTACTTTAGTACTGGTTTTGAAAGAGTGACGGTTTTTATTCCTTTAAAGGAGCTTTAACTTCATCCTGGCCAGTCTAAGTAAACTATGAAAATATAATTTTAATGTAATTCCAGAAATCTGCATTAAGGTTTCTAATGTTTTAAATAGTAAAATTTGGGTATTTCACGTGAAAAGAGTGACACGTGGTCCTTTGGTGTATATTTTTGTCTTTTAGGCACTTTCAAGTGAATCATTTGAGAGACTTCCGGTTTTTAATAAGTCCGCATGGCGTCATTACAAGACAACACCTGAAGCTGATGACTGGAGCAATCCCAGCAGAGAACCGAGGGATGCCTCAAAATACAAGGCGAAACAGTAATTTCCCACTTTGCTTTCTATTATAAAGTAGCTGATTTTTCCCTAGAATGTACCAGCCAGATGATCCCTTTAGGCAAATCTTCTCTGTGGCTTTCTCACTGGAAGAGCAAAGTGATCTCTAAAGAAAGGAAGGACGGCAAGAACCAGGTAGCCAGAGTAGCCCTTCCACGGGAGGTCTGAACAGCAGTGAGCCAGGTTTATCCTGCCATAGATTGGATTTTCAAAGTAAGTTTTGCAATTTGTCATCACCTAGAGAGGTTGACGGGAGAACGTTTAGGGAAGCTCTGTGAGTGGGTTGAATCTGAAAAAAAATAAAGAATTTAAAATGATCAGTCCAGATAAACAAGGTGTGGTTTATCCATACCACGGAAAAGGACATGTACTCTATGATTGCACTTAGCTGAGATTCCTCGCAAAGTCAGATGCATAGGGACAGAAGGTAGAATGGTTGCCGAGAGCAGGGGGAATGAGGGTTAGTGTTTAACGGGTACAGAGTTTCCATTGGGAAGATGACAAGGTTCTGGAGGTGGGAGGTGGTGGGGGGTGCCCAACACCGTGAATGTACTTAATGCCACTGAGCCATACGCTTAAAAACAGCCATTTCTTACCCTCTTACTGGATAGCAAATTTTATGTATAGTTTCCCACAGTAAATAAAGGAAAACAGAAAAAAGGAAACTAATCACAGAACAACACGTTTCACTATTTTATGGTAATAAGGACAACAATCCCACCTTCGGTTTCCAATTATTTTTTCTTCTATTATTAGGCTTCAGCTCTACTAGCAACAGTAAGGGCTCTGTTTATTTAAAATAACCTTTTGTTAACAGAACAGCACTGTATGTGCATTGTAAAAAATTAGAAAACGTAAGTAGGCAAAAAAAGGAAAGAGAAAGCACCGTATTCCCACAACCGAGATTAGCACTCTTATGACTTTGTGTATTTGCTATGTACACAGATACTTTGCTATTTATGTATATATGTATTTTCCCCCAAATGAGATCTAATTACTTATACTCTTTTACAACCTGGCTTTATTTCATTTAACCATTTTCACCTTTCCCGCTCAGTAAATTTTCATCCTGAAAATTTCCCTGAATTGTCCAAACCTGGATCAGTTCCTAGATTGCATAACAGTTTGAGTAGATTTCAAGTTGCTTTTAATCTAGAACAATATTTTTGTTGGTGCTGAGAGGCCATCCTAGTTGTCCTGCAAAAGTATCCCACCTCGATCATTCTGGACGTGTCATTTAGCTTTTCCCCCATTCTCTGTATTTCCTGTAAACTGCAGGTTCATCTAAAGATTCAAGGGAGCATTTTTTGTAAGAGTACCTCATAAGCACTATTACAGAATTATACCGTGAGACCCATGATACCTGACTGATCCACCATTAGTGATGTTAAGATTGACCATGTTTCAATAGTTGATGGTATAGTTGTTTTTGCCCTTCTCAACTAGAAAGTAATCTGGGGGCGCCTGGGTGGCTCAGTAGGTTAAGAAGCCAACTCTTGATTTTGGTTCAGGTCATAATCTCAGGGTCCTGGGATTGAACCCCGTGGTGGGCTCCCCACTCAGTGGGGAGTCTGCTTGAGGCGTCTCCCTCTCCCTCTGCCCCCACCCCCGCTCATGCATGCACGCTCTCTCTCTCAAATAAATAAATCTTAAAAAAAAAAAAAAAAAGAAAATAATCTTTGCAGTACTATTTCAGCACTGTGCAGCCATCACCTGACGATTTTTAACACCAGCTTGTAATTATGGCCTGAATCAATAATTTTTTTAATGTTTATGAGTTATTTTTATAAGATGAGTTACTTTTAATATCATTCCTTTGACGATTGTTAGCCGACATTTTCCTGTAAAGTTCTTCCTCGTCAACACAGGCCATTTAGGTACCTTTGTTTTTTTTAGATTTTATTTATTTGTTTTAGAGAGAGAGAGTGAAAGCAGAGGGAGAGAGAGGATCCCAAGCTGACCCCAAGCTGAGTGGGGAGCCTGACACAGGACTCCCATGTCAAAGCCAAAGTCAAGAGTTGGCTGCTTAACCGACTAAGCCACCCAGGCGCCCCCACTTAGGTACCTTTTGAAGTACAGCTCCTCCTGACAACGCAGGATAAGAATTCAAATCTTTCCCTTTAATTACCAACTTGGAAGGTAAGAAGTTGAGGTAAAATCCATCTTAAATGGTAACAAATGAGTTTCTGGCTTTCACTTTTTCGAGCATTATTATGGATAGTGTGGACTTTCCTTCGGTATGTTTCAATTAGAACTTCGTGCACGCACGCGCACACACGTATATAAAGGGCACAAGTCCTACGTTTATAGCCTGACACACGTTTACATCTACATGTCTAGCACCTGGAAAGGCCCCCCTCTCTCTAATCAGAACCCTCTTGCCATCCCCACCGTGTAGCCGTTATTGTGACTCAGTCACCCGTTCTCACAACTGACTCCATCACTTCTCAAACCTCAAAGGAACATGTGGTATGTTCTCTTCTGTGTCCAGTCTCTGTGAGGTCCATCCATGTCACCGCACGGAACAGCTCTCTTTCTCATGATTACATTAGCTCAGCCTTGGCCATTGCTAACTATTTCGAGTCAGATCCTTGGTGTTCCTTTGCTAAAACCCCACAGATCTTTGAAAGCTTTTTCTGGCCCAAGATGACATCGCAGTCTCATCTTCTACCTTCCCTGCCTCCATCCTAGAATCCGCCGTTTCCCTCAAGAAGTCCTATTTGCCTCTATCAGGTGTTAGGGACCCTAATCTGGAAGTTGGTGGTGCATATTATACCTTGTCTAGTCCCCTTTTCTGAACAGAACTGTATGATACATATTTTAAACCGTAAGTTTGTATCAATATTTTCAGTTCGACCTTAACATTGCGATGTTCTACCCCAATGTATTTTCATTGTGCATATTTCTTCTTAATCTTGATTCTTAACATAATGCAACAGAGAGATATTTGTATGCAAATATAGTTGATATAGCTTTGTGATTTTGGCCCATTATAGTAGCATTGGTCTTTTCTGATGAATGCTATAAAGGGTATCCCTACTGATTTTTTCTCTATGGAAGCATTGTGATGGACCTCTGTACAGTATTGCTGGATTAGTCATTCATCTCAAAATGAAACACAGAGGAGTTTGGCTTGTAGCGCACGCGGACACATGGCTGTGCATGCAGACATACACGCACCAGCGCCGGCCAAGAAACCATTGGCCAGCTTGAAACCATTGGATCCATTTCCCTTGATTTCATTTCCGGTCTCTGTGTCAGTCAGGTGACATGTTTGGCATCACCGTGACTGGTGAATGCAAGCTCTTGCTCTGCTAGAGGGAATTGTTTGGGTGGTACAGAAGCAGTCTGTATAAATCATATGGTCCGTTTGGACTGTAAAAAAGATGGCTTTAATTGAGTCTTGTTTTAAATGCCATTTTAAAACTCTAAATAAGTTAACAGGTTGTATACCAATTATGAGTCTTGATTTCTAATATAGTATTAGGTAAATAATTTGTATTAAAAAGCAATATTTAAAATTGGAAAATGAGGGTGCCTGGGTGGCTCAGTGGGTTAAAGCCTCTGCCTTCGGCTCAGGTCATGATCTCAGGGTCCTGGGATCGAGCCCCGCATTGGGCTCTCTGCTCGGCAGGGAGCCTGCTTCCCCCTCTCTTCTCTGCCTGCCTCTCTGCCTACTTGTGATCTCTCTCCTCTCTGTCAAATAAATAAATAGAATCTTAAAAAATAAAATAAAATAAATAAAATTGGAAAATGGTTAGCCTGATGATTAAAATTGTTAAATTATACAAATAGGATAATTGGTGGTGATCTTGGGCAAGTATTTAGTGTAGCTATGGTAAATTCACAAAGTGAATGAGAAATGCTACAAAAATGTATTTTCTAATCAGATTTTTCTTTTTTGGGGGACTTTTTAAGTTTTTATTTTAATTCCATTCAGTTAATGTGCTGTATAATATTAGTTTCAAGTGTACAATGTAGTGATTCAGCACTTCCACACGTCACCCAGTGCTCATCATAATCTAATCAGATTTTTAGTAACAGCTTTATTGAGATATAATGCACATACCCCATAAAATTCACCCCCTTAAAATATACAGTTTTAGTGTGTCCACAGAGTGTGTGACCCTCACCGCTATCTAATTTTAGAACGTTTGTACCATCTTAAAAAGAAACCTTGTACCCATTAGCACTCATTCCTCACTTCTAATCAGGTTTTTTAACTGAGAGTAAAGAACTGTTTTGAGGTATATATAGGGGGGCGGGCGCCTGAGTGGTTCAGGTGGTGAAGCGGCTCCCTTCGGCTCAGGTCATGATCCCGGGGTCCTGGGATTGAGCCCCGCATCCCTCTCTTTCTGCCCCTCCCCCCTACTTGTGCTCTCTCTTGCTGTCTCTCTCAAATAAATAAAATCTTTTTTTTAAAGTATATATAAGTAATAAACGGTTTTTCTTTTTCTGTAGTACCCACAGAGAATAATTCTGAGATAAGGCAAAGCTTTTTGAATTGTCACTGTAACTAAATGCTCTGAGTGAATGCATCTTGGTTAAATAGAGAAGGTTGTACTCCAACTCACTATGGATATTCCTGTTATTTTCTTTGTAGGGACAAGATCAAGACTAATAGAACTTTCTAGAGAACTGAATGCTCATATCCTCTCTGAGAAGAAAGATTGTCTTCTGCGAGTCAACCAGAAGGAACTCCTTTCCTCCACCAACTGAGCGAGGCACTATAGTTACTCCAGTGCTTGAATGTGTAATTTCTCTATATGAGCTGGACCTTTTCCATAAAAACCTTCCTGTAGCTGCTCCAGATCCTCACTAAAGTAGTAACCTGAGCAATTTTTCCTGGTACACTGCTGTGGTTTGCTCGGCGCCTGTCGTAAGAGAGCTCAGGGCCCCGTTAGCGCTCTGGTGCCCTCATACCTCTGTCCTCCGTGTCATAGAGTCGAGTGTCTACATTCTCCCCAGGATCCTAAGCTCCTTCCTCATTCCAGATACAGCCAGTTTCTGCTGGTGCTCTTTGTGACCAAACACCATGGTTTTCCAGACCACCAGCTAAGGCCTGGGCGATCTGGGAGTTGAAGACACCAGCAGAGTGTGTCTTGATAATTCAGTCCCGGGGCCCTTCCTCTCTCCTACGCGTCCTTTCTCACTCTGTGATTTCAACTTTTGCCTTCTTCCATCTGATCCTGAGTGAGGTGTGGCTACTTTCACAGTAGCTCTTACTCTCTGATGCATCGATTTTATTTTAAAATTCATTTGTGTGCTTCCATTCTGTCAATTAAAGCATTCCACAAGTTGTCTTGGGATTTTTCACTTAACCACTTGGTTTCAGAGATCTTAAGTGAAAAACTACCTTCCAGTCATTCTCGAGTTTGTGAAAGTGGGAGGCGGACTTTCTGTGCTATGTATGCTTATTATATTCTATTCCTTTGTAGTTTTCTGAGGAATTGGAAGTCCCTGTGTGATGCACTTTAGTAGTTGTGAAATCGGCTATTGAAGGGACAAGGTCTTTCTTGTGTATTTTGAAAAATACCCTTAGTCTTCAATTTTCATTTCTGTGAGTTTTTGGCCAGCTTTAGAATTGTCGATCTGATTTTCCTACTCCTTTACTTTTTCGCTGAAAGTCAGACGGGGCAGAGGCCTTGGGGTGAGGAAAGAGAAGCGGGGTTGGCTTGACCCCTTAGCAACGGAAGCCGTCCAGGAGTCCGGATTAAAGGCACAAGTTATACTGCTCCACAGGATGTGTTTATCTTCACGGTCATTTTTCATATCACCTACTTTGGTTTCTGCCTTCTCTTGACGCCCACATAAATGCGTCCATCCAATGTTTAAGTATGGAGCGCGCTGGGCAAGTCGTCGTGTGTAAAATATTCCCCTCCTTCAGTGCCTGGCGGGTCGGTGCGGTCGCCCCACCTGTGGTCCCCGTGGGGGGCCTTCGTGGGAGGAGTTGTGCTCTGACCAGCTGCACGTGGGTCAGTGGCAGCTCTTTCTCTTCATTCCGCGGAGTGATTTTGTTTCATTTCATTATGTTACCTGAGCTCATAGTCATTCCCGTCACCTTTAGAAAGGTCTCATCTCTTCTGTCCTTGGAAGGATCCTGTCAGAGAACTCGTATAGTCCATCAAAGAAGAGAAAGACAGATGGACTTCTGAGAGAGGGGGGACGGGATGGTCCATATGCAAGCCTCCGGGCTTGAGGACCGAGTCAGTGCCTTGGGGGATGGGGCTGTTTCATAGGGTTGTTTCCTTGTGTAAAAGATGTGACAATAATAACCCTTTCCATTTGAAGTCCCTGGCTTTCTTACCAATGTTAGATGGTATATCATTGTCTTACTGGGCCTCCATTCCTAAACATATACCCTTCTACTTTCGGTAGGAAACACCGTAGCGGGAAGGAGGCCACAAATCAGGACTGGTTCCTCCAGCCTTGGTCTGGCAATGTTTTACCGTGCGGTTGAGGAGATTAGTAGGCCCTCCCCACAAGCTCCACGTAAGGGCTGAAGAAGGAAAATAAGGGGTGGAAAAATCCTATCACATTCTTCCCTCTACAGATCTTTTTCAAATGTAAAGGTTTCTTTCAGTGTTTTAATGGCTTCATTGGTAGTCCTTTTACTAATGGACTCTCTAGCTCACTCCTGTCCGTCTGACCCCAGTAGTCTTGGCTCTCCTGTCTGCTTTCTGCATTAAGAGTTGAACTTCGCTCCCAGAGCAACCATAAGAAGAGTTGCGGGAACCCGTATGTGCTTCTCTGAACCCGGCTGCACCCCTCTGGCTGTTTACTCGGGTTGTCGAAGCAAATGGTCAAATTACTACATAGAGGTTGTAAAATAAATAGACATCGACCCTTTTTCAGCTCAATTCAATTACTTCTCCCATTCCCTCTGTGTTTCCCTCTCATTTACTCGATTTTTAGTGTTGGGGAACTACATCTACTGTTTGGACTAGTTCCTGACACATAGTAGAGGCTTAATAAATATTAGTTGAATCAAGAAATGAAAACTGACATTTACCTTGGGCGGTGGACAACATGTTTCTACGTTCTTGAAGTATTTTTCTTTCCAAAGTAGAAGCATTTCATGTCAGGAGCTGTGGAAATACTGAATCTCCTGTTAATAGTGCTGAGAAATGACTTTGAAATGTAGAGAAATGAAAGGAAAGAAGTAGGGGTGGACCCACAGGAACCATCTGTTCCTTTTTTTTTTTTTTTTGGTCTCTGAGTATCTGATTTGGGCTCTTTAATACAGTGGGTTCTTTCCATCCAATCAAGTGAGATGATTTTTATAGGCTCGTTAGCGATCCCAAAGAACCTTCACCTAAAGCATCCCGTCTGATCCTCAGAATGCCGTGAGGTGGGCCATGCAAGTGTGGCCTCTGGTCTTCACATGCATTCCAAAGCCATTCTTCGCTTTGCTGGGGTAAATGGGAGGACCCAAGTGAGTAACTGGGTCGTCTTGTCCCTAGGCCTGTGCTCTCAGTGGTGCAGCGGGTAACCAGCATCGTCGCCTTTGAGGAATTTCGTGGATATATTAACTCTCAAGGGTAAGATATAAGCCGAGATGTGTCCATAGTGCAAGAGATTTGCGTCCAGGAGAGGTTTTCATTTGTGTGTTTTCGTTTTGGCATAGTTAGAGGAGGTAATCTAATGGATTTGGCAGCTTTTATCTGGAAAGACAGGCAACTTAGAGGGTATAGCTGTAGGTAATTACTGGAGTTATTTAGACTTAATTCTGTGTTTCATTTAACTCCATGTTCACCGCCAGCCCTTTCCTACAAAGGCTCCACATGCAGTACTTGCTTTCATCCTTTAGGGGCCCGGATTACAGCTCCGGTTAGATTTTCTTGCGTATTTACAAATGCGCTACTCTTGTCATCCCTTATGAACAGTAACTCGGCTGCCTCTCGAGATTCTCGTACCACATCCTTTTTCCCTCGAGTCTGTGGACGCCTCACTTCATTGTCTTCTAGCGTCCGGTGGTCCTGAGAAGCCCGAGTCCAGACACATTGTTCTTCACCTTTGGTAGATGACCTGCTTATCTGTACTGCGTACTTGGGCCTTCTTGTTGATCCTCGAAATTCATGACTTCGTTCGAGTCTGTGTCAGAACTGACAGTTGCCTGTTGGCTTTCTCTGGTCCATGATGAGTGGTGCACGTTGACGTACGTACGGGCCTTACTCCAGGTCTCATCAGTGTGTTCTCTTCCTCACTACTTTGTCCCTGTGTTGGTTCTGTGTCAGCTTGCCTTCACAGTCTCTTCCCTTTGATTGCTTTCATCCCCTTGTCTTTCTTGATGCTGTGAATTTTTCCCCTCGGGTCTGACCCTCCAGAGTCCCTGCCTCAGTGCTCTGTAGTGTGGATGAGAGGCCTAGCTGCTCACAATGTGAGTTTCACTTCTGTTACAGTTTTATTTTTGGTCTCTTTCTTTTCTTAGCTCTGCCAGCTTTTTGCTTTCATTATGTTGTCCTCTCTGACTCTTCGTTTCATTTCTTGGAAGGCTAAACTGTGTTGTCTACAATTTTCCCAGTTCCTGAAATCATTGTTTCCAGAGCCTACTTAGTTGTCTTACGCTTCTTTTCTTCCTTTCCTCTGGGTTGTTTTGCTCTTTTATTGTTGCACAAGAATCATGATGGGTTTTTCTGCTTATTATTTGTCTTTGAATGGAACATGGGTAGTCCTAGCTACCCAAGACGACTGCGGGGGAAACCCTCCTGTACTCCTCTTTTCTCAAGTGAGAAGTGTTTGAATGGTCACCTTAGCACTTAAGCTGTAAAGCTAGGTAGGTATTGCTGGGTTGTAAGGGTGGAGGCTCTTGTGTTTCAGTTGGCCAGCTGGGTAGAGGGGAATGAGGAGTGAAGCAACGCCTCCTTGGGATATTTTGTCTTCCGAGTGCCTTCCGTGGGTGCTGCCGAGTCCTCTGCCCTGGGGTGGCTGGGTCTCACTGCAGGGAAAGGGAATTCCGCTTGCGTTTCCCCACTTCCACTAGGTGTCGCCCTAGCAGGAGTGTGGAGGCTTTGTACTTGCATTGGGGTGGTTGCCCCCTACCCCACCCCACCCCCCAGGTTCTCTTTCTCACCTGGGCACACAGATGCAGCACCCAAGGTCTCACCCTCCCCTCCCAGGTGTGGGTGTGGAAATGAGCCTGCACAGCGTGCACTGGGCTTCTCCGGACTGCCGCGGGTCCTTGTTTCTCCAGGTTAACAAATGATTGGTCCAGTCCTTTGGCAACCTCTCCTGAAGTGCCCGGCAACCGTGGTCAAATGCGAGAATGCTCCTCTGATTAGTCTCCCACTTCGCTGTATCTGTCAGACACTCCCCCTGGAGTCCTTGGTATGGGGTGGTGGCTTTTATTAGTTTCATAATGGACAGCTTCTTTTTCGGTTTTTGGATGTGTGTGTTGAAGGGCAGGAGCACTTATATAAACATGCATTTATTCTGCCATCTTTCCCCATGGTCCAGGTGCATAAACATTGACTTTGAAGATAATGTCCTTCATGGTCATAATCTGTATGAAAGTAAACAGAAGAAACCAATGTTGCTAGCAGGAAAGAACCATTAATAACCTAATCAATACAGGAGTTTTGTTTGTTGTTCTGTGTGAAAAGATAACTTTTAACTCAGGTTCCTGTTCCATTGATTAGTGGTATCAGTACCTTCTGGTTTGAAAATAGAGGACGTCGTAATGAACTTAAGAAGTTATCAGCCACCGACAATTATTAATTAGTTAATTAAATATGATAGAGTATTTCAAACTAGCACATAATCAGAGTTATCAGCAGAAGTAGAAGCTATTTTCAGTTAGCAGGTTGCTAGTCCAGCTGTCTTACTGTGGCCATTGACCTGGGTGAGAGCTTGGTTATGACGTAGGTTTTCTTACCTGTCTTTTCATTTCAGCCCATTTGAAAATTTGGTTCATTGAGAAAGAGAGGAAATGCAGTCCTCATCAGGATTATTTTTGTTATTCACGAATATACTGTGAGATAGTGCCTAGGTCCGGGGCCTCCTCTAGAGGCACACAAGTTAATATTTCCAAAGTGCATTTACAGGTGGACGTCAGGGTGGGGGCTTAGTGGGGCCGTTTGTAGGACTGAAGTGTCCTTTCCTCGGCGGCCAGCATAATCCGCCAGGCCGACTTTCCTCACCTTCAGAGGCCAGCATGATGGTCAAGGAGCATGAGTGAGAGCCTTGCTCTAGGTACCACACTCCTCCACGCAGTGCCTTCTCCAAAAGGCGGTGCGAAATGGAGAACTGGATGCGTGCCGACGTGGCAGGGACGAATGAAACGAGAGCGGTCGACGGAGGAGTCATGGAAAAAAAAAAAGCTGCGTTCAGCCCTCCATTTAAATAACGAGTATCTGTGGGGCACTAGCGACGGTGTGAGGTGCTGGGCACATGGCGGGGATCAAGCAAACAGAAATCCCTGTCTCACGACCCGTTCTGGTAGGGGAAACCGACAAGACACAAAAAGACCAATGTTTCCAGTACAGTGGAGAGAGAAATAAAGTGGAGCAAATCAGTACAATGGAGAAAAGAAAGCCAGGAAGGGGATGCATGGGGTGAGCTGGGGGACCCCAAGCCCTATAAATGTTGTTTTCGTTGTGGACAGATGTGTTCCTTAGATGAGGAAGCGTTGGCGATTCCGGAGTTCTCTGCACTTTTGTATTTACGCCTGTGCATCGGGAGAGTCTGTGTTGTGTGCCTGGCTCTGTGTGCGGCTCCTCAGGGGACTCTGCCTGGTGGGGGGGGCGTGTCCCAGAGCACGCCTCTAGGTAGGCGGAGCCCCGGAGCCTGTTGCATCTCCTCACGGGGGCCCGAGGGACCCTGGTCAGGTGAGAGGAGCCAGCTCCTACTGTCCACTTTCATGTAATGGGGCGCTGCTGCTGCCTCATAAGCAGAATGCAGTGACAGTAGGTGCCAGCTGTGTTTTTAGGACCTCTGAAATCATTATTTAAATACACTTAAGACCGGGGGATGATGCTGCTGGAGTTAAAATAGCAGGTTGTCAAGAGGAGGGACCCTCTTTACCAGTTGGGCTCTGCTTTTAGAGGAGGAGGAAGGGATTGCCCGAGAAGGCTTCCCTCTCAAGCCCTCAGGTTGGCATTCGCCGTGGTCACCCCCAAAAATGAAGAAAAGAGAATGACAGCAGGATTGTGGTCACAGACGCCTTAGAAACCTATTCCACTTTCTTGTCAGTCTCTAAAACAGGGACCCAAATTGCCCCTGATCACGACGATGGGGTCTGTGTGGCCGGGACAGGGGCTGCTCTTTGTGTCATGACACGGTGGCCCTCTGCAGTTTGAGGGGGAACAGCAGAGCCGCACTGGGCGCTCCGTTGTTGACACCCACTGTGGCCGGTGGCCCCACGGTGGAGGGAGGGTAGAGCGGGACAGGGACGGGAGCAGGAGCTGAGGTGCATTTCATTATTCCCACCGGCAGGGCCAATTTGTCACCCTCTAAGCTGTCTTATTTACATATAAACAAAAGCAGCTCGGGGCCTCACTCCCCAAAGCACCCCGACACATGTCTGCTACCCTTGGCGCATGGGTGTCCTCGCAGCGATTTAGGCCGGAAGCCCATACCGTGGGGCGACTCCCTGGCTCTGCCTTTCGCCCCCCGCCTCCCGGCTGCAAGCGACTCCCGCCCTTGCTGGAGCCCGCGTAGCTCTGGGGAGCACCGGAGCTTCATGCCCGGGGTCCCGTGGCCCAGTTTAGACTCTTGGACATAGTTTTTGTGGAGTGTTGGGAAATGTTCGAGAACTGAGGAGTAGATTGCTGGCGGGACTGGGTCCAGGAAGCTCACGGTGAAAAGAGTATGAACTTAACCTGCAAAATATTTCTCTGTTCGATAAATCTCTCAGTGACATTTGGATTAATCAAGCATAATTAAATGTAGTTAGATTTTTGTCAGATTGTAGTTCAAAATAATACTCATCTATGGAGAGGGTAATATATTCTGTAGAAATTTTATTAAGCACTTTAGTTAAGCAAACACTAAGGAGAACAAAATCAGCCTCAGGAAGGTTAATTACTAAAAAAAACCAGAAAGTATAGTAGATTATGTAAATCATTTTAATTTTGAATACCATGGCTTAAGCTTTAATTTACATAGAGAGGTATTTTGGATTTGTTTTTCATATTTTCCAAAAGTACAGAATTGCAATTGCATTCTTTAAAAGTTCTAATCACTTTAGGTTTCCCTTACGTTTGCTTAACTTTTTCGTGTTAGAGTTTCCAAAAGGGAAGAATTAGAACTGCATTCTTTAAAATGCAGTTAATGATTTCAGTATTCCACTGTTTGTTTTAGCCACAAGAACGGTGTTTTTATTTCTGTACCTTTAAAGAAGTGATCTTTTGAAGGGAAGTCTGAGGGAAGAGAATGGTTGTGAAAGCATCCCGCCGTGCCTGGCCTTTCAATAAATGAAAAGAAATTGTTTTTAAAGGGTAAAACATAAAGAGCTTAGACTATTAAGATAAATCTTTTTATTTTAATGATTTCTTTAAAGGGAGAAGTAGAGAAACCAAAATGACTTTTAGATGTTATATTTTTTCGTACTCTGAGAATTACATTTTCACTATGCTTGCGTGTCTCAGGGAATAGCCTTTGATAAGAATCCCCATGCAAATCTCTGAAACTGTATCACAGTGTATTCTGATTTGGTAGTTCTTACCTAAATTTCTAGAAATTGAGTTTCAAAAGTATTGTCATCTCAGGAACGCAAGATTACCCAAGAAACTTGAACCTCACCCTTATCACCACTCAGATTCTCTGTGCTTTAGGCCTTTTCAGAGTAAGTGACACTTACTCTGACACGTACTCTGTCCTTTGTTTAGTAGGTATACGGTGGTGTCCGTCATACTTACCTGAGATGTTCATAGAAAAACCCTGCAGTTTGATTTTGCTCACTAAGTTTGCTTCTTGGCTTTCCGGTTTTCTACTGCATTCTGTTTTCTTTTGGAATCAAATCCTTTGGAGATAGTAAAGTATTATTTAAAAGAACATTCCATTAAATACTTCTAACTTTCGCCAGCCTACAAGGGCCTGCTAATGTGAATTCGGTGCATCACTTTTCCGAATGGGCCAAAATAGCACAAATGTCAAGAAGCATGTATACTGTAAGCAGTGTGTTGCCCCACAGTTAGAAAGTATTAAGAAACGTCAAGCTCCGGTGCTTGGGGCTGTTGACCCAGCTCCTCAGTCCCTCCTTGCCTTCCAGTCTGGCCAAAAATGGCAAGCTAAGAATGGAATGCGTATTACTGACAGAACTACTTAATGTTTTAAGATACTCCTACCTTGAGATTCTTTTGGAGAGGAAGGAAAAAGAATCCTGACATTCAGTTCTGACTCTGTTTTGGCTCTTCATATATGCCAGACATTAAAAAGACAATCACGAATGTTCAACCTGATTGGAAGTCAGAGGCATTCACCATTTAGCCGTGCTAACGTCGTGTCACCAGAAGAGTTTGTGAAAACAGGTAGGATGAGTAGAAGATTTCATACTATTGTTGATAACAACAGCCTGGTACCCCCTTTCTTCTAAATTCCATTTTATTCCTGTCCTTTGAACTGTGAAAACCATGGGAAACCTCAATCAGTATTTTAAAAGGCACTATATTTGTATGAAGAATTGGTGTATGCCTTTATCCCAAAAAGTGCGGAGGTTGATCTCTGATGTGTTTAATTAGGACAAAAGCTTGAGAATAATTACAGCTAAAGCCTTTGACTGTGGGGATCTGAAAACGCTGGGGACGGCCTGCCACTGACGAAGGGATCGGGCCCAACAGCAGGCCTCCCCGCCTTGCTTGCCGGACGCTGTCCGGAGGCAGAGTTGGCCTGGCTGGCGGGCGTGGCAGGGGCAGGACGGAAATTAGAAGGGGCTGGGCCAAGATCATGTGTCTGCTCCCTGTCACCGAGCCGCCTCCAGAACTCTTCTGGGGAGCGCATCGTCTCAAGTCCCTTGGTATCTGGTCTTTCACTTTTAAAAGTTCCTCTTAGTGCGACCATGTAAATCTGACCGAGTAATTGTGTATATGCTTAAGATGATTCCTCAACCAAACCTAAATGTATCTTGACTCTGAGTAGACAGCCGAGGCAAGGTCGACCTAGAAAACAGAAGTAGTGAGTATTTTAAAAATTGAAGTCGCATGAACAGTTAATCTTGAAACGAAGAAAAAATAAACATATTTGGGGAAAAAAAAAAAAAACCGAAGTCGACCTCAGGGTTGGAGGCGTCGCTTTCCAGTGCCCCCTCCCCCGCGTCCGTGATGCTCCTCGGTAGAGCCATCAGTCTCTTACGCTGCCCAGCGCCAGAACCGAATGCCGCCCTCGGACCCAAACCCGGGCCTGCGCTGGAGCCTGTCCCCGGCAACGGAGCCCACGGCTCAAGCGTTCGGGCTGGCGGTCGTCTCTGCCGGGTTCCCTGGAAGTCAAGTCACTCGAGGTGGGAACGGCTGCTTCATCTGTCGCTCTCAGAAGTGCACAAGTGCTTGTAACCTAAATAGTTTCCAGATTTAGAACCCCAGTTGTGACTACTTAAGAAACGCTCGAACCAAATAAGAGAAGTCATTGCAGGCTCCAATATAGCATCGTGAACGTATCTAATGCTGCATTTAAATGTAAAGTTACTCGCTTGGCCGGTTTTTCATCATAACTCTTTGACGCACAAAAGCGGAGTGTGCGCTGGGAATCATAGCCGATGTGACAAGAAAAGGATATTAAACGAAATAAAAGTTCATTACAGTTTTTGCACTTGTAAGTCCAAACCTGACCTGGTTCACTTTGTGCATCAGCCCCCTCGTGTTCTGTGGCCGGGCTGGTCCACCCTGTCGGGAGTGACGAATGCCTTTGGCTTGAGGTCATTTGCAGCCTCACATTCTGTGGAGAAATGAGTTCTGTTGTTGTGGTTGTTGGAAAAAACAGCTGGAGAAGTGTGTGGCTCGGATAATGTTCCCCCTGAGTTGCAGAGCCGTCCGTGGTGTGTGTCATAGCCATGCTAGTCCTGGAGCACGTGGACAATTCTGTACCAACATCATCCAACAATAAAACGGTAGCTGTGATTCACTGTGCATCAGCGTGGTCCTTCCTGCGCTCTGGTCTGTAGCCTCACCCCGCACACCTCTGAGCCTCGTCTTCTACTCACTTCCTGAAATTCATTAAGTGAGCCGCACCAAGCACCTGTGTAAGTTGCTAGGCCTGGACAAGGATACTTAAGATCTTATGATCCACTGGAGTTATAGGTTATTTGGATTCTCGGTAGCAGGGAACATCCTGTTGGCAAAATAAAGGAGCTGTTTAACAGTAAATAGTTTTAACATTTTTCAAAATACGATCCATGGATCAGAGAAAGGGGGCCATATGTTGTCCATGCCAGGACAGTTTTGACAGTGAAAAGAGGACTGTTACTAATTATACTGTAAAACATGTAAACAGGTATAAACCAGGGCTGTGCTGGGCAAATTGGGCCTTACTGGCCATGGACCACCTACACCAGAATGACCAGTGCTGGTTAAATGCAGATTCCTGGGCTCTCCCTCCACTCAATTCATTCAGATGCTCTGGGCTCGGGGCTTCAGAATCTATATTTGAACAAATGCCATGGGCGAATTCTTTAAGAAGCGTAAGTTGAGAATTGCTGCCGTATGGAATACACAGAAGATAAACAACCTGAAATTTGCAACAAAAGGGCTGTTGCTTCCATGGTGTCTTTTGAGGAACTGGGGCAGCAACGATACCAGGACCCAAGGCCTCCAAAGACACGTGGCTGCACTTCTGGACTTGTTGACGAAGTACACCTTAGGAGGTGTGGTCTTCATGTTATCTACCATTCTCTTACGCAACATTCAATGGTGAATGGTCTTTTTAAAATTGGAGAGCAACATACCTGCTATCTTGTATATTTATCACTAAAAAACAGACCTAGAAAATTGGATACAAGAAACTTGGCTTTTAATGGTTCCTGGAGCATGTTGATTTCAGGGAATCAGCACATCTGCCCTGATTCTGCTGTGGCTTGGTTTCCTTGTCCATAAAATTAGGGAGTTGGACTCTGTGGTTCCAAAGTTCTTTCCAGGTCTGCTGTTCTATGGCACTCTTTAAAACCTGAAATAGGAAGCAGGTATTGATCAACTGCTCTCATGTTGTGATCTATTTTGCCCAAAGCACACAACAGTAGTGGCTCTTGAAAATAACCATGGCTTTCATATTTTTCAAGGATCTATCTGAATTTTACCAAAAGTCAGCCACTGTGCTAACACATCCTTCACGACTAGGAAATAGCATTCTGGTCACAGCCACTCTGGCCCTGTTTTGAAATCACATGGCATATATGGTTTAGGCTCACCAAGAGACCCTCCACCTGAAACATCTGGGGTTCTGGGAAGCCGCTACAGTGCACTGCCCCCAGTATACGTTTTGACTTCCTTCTCACTTTTTTCGAGGTTTTCCAATAACTTAATGCATGTTTGCAAATGATCACCTGCTGATATTTTCAGATGTTCCCTTCATGCTAACACATCAGTGGACTCTTGATAACATGAATAAATCATAAGGCATCGTGTAGGAGGGGTTGCCTCTGGGAAGGGTTCCTGTAGACTACTGCCACCACGAGAACGCGGCAATGATGGGTGTGTTCTTTATCTGCACTGTCCGGTACGGTCGCCACTAGCCGCCTGAACACTTAAAATTTGGTTGGTTCTACTGAGGAACTGTATTTTCAGGTTAAGTTGTGTTCCTTTAAATTTATTTTTATTGTTTTTAAGATTTTATTTAGAGGGTGTGTGAGTGGGGTAGGGGAAGAAGAAGAGAGAGAGAGAATCGCTATCCAACTCTGCTTTTAGCACAGAGCCCGAGGTAGGGCTGGATCCCAGGATCCTGAGATCATGACCTGAGCTGAAATCAAGAGTCAGACGCTTAACTGACTGAGCCACCTGGACGCCCTGTATTAATCTAAATTTAAAAAGCCACATGTAGTGGCGCCCGGGTGGCTCAGTGGGTTAAGGCCTCTGCCTTCGGCTCAGGTCGTGATCTCAGGGTCCTGGGATCAAGCCCCACATCGGGCTCTCAGCGGGGAGCCTGCTTCCCCCTCTCCCTCTGCCTGCCTCTCTGCCTACTTGTGATCTCTCTCCTCTCTGTCAAATAAAGAAATAAAATCTTAAAAAAAAAAAAAAAGCCACATGTGGCTAGTGGCTCCTGTGTTGGACAGTGCAGCTATAAATAGCCATTACATGCCATTGGATTTTTTTTGTTAACATTGGGCACCCATTTTCACCACTCATTGGGCTGGGTGCTTAACAGTACCTTTGGCATTTCTAAATGTTGGTCTTAAAATGAATCCTTTGCCCCCTGCCCATTTCTGACACTTTTATCACCTTAATAGTCTCTCTTCGGATAAGCAGATGATACTTAGACCTTTTCCTGTCATCGCTGTGTGGTGGATCAGTTTCATCTTTGTCATATAAGCCATTGATCATCAACCTCTGAATCGTTACTCTCCGAGACTCCCTTTGTTCCCTGAGGTGAAGTATTAAGTACAGCCAGAGGATCTCGACTTGGTTTTACTGGAATCTCTGAGTTCTGGACCCCACTTCAGATCCAGTCCATCAGGTGGTCTCTGGGAAATACCTTTTTAAGAGTTCTCTCGGAAGTCCCTAGGGGATTCCAACATGTGACCGGGTTGAAAACCACTGATGAAGGCCAAGCTACAGACCCACCTTTGAGAACGGTAGAATGCTAGCAGCTGCAAATCCTGTCTCCCTCCTACAGAGTGGGTCCCAGAGTCCTTGCAACCTTACTGATGTTCTGTTTCACAGGTAACTGGAAAATACTTAGAAGAGATCAGCATTGTTGATTTGAACTTGGGGCAACTGAGCAACCTTGCTTTTTTTTACAGTACAAGAAACTCTAAGCTAATGGTACTCTTACCGTCCTCTGGCATTCTTGTCCAAACAGAATTTGTCAGTCCTCAAAGAAAATAAACGTGTTATTAAAAATCACAGTGATGGATGCAAAAGCTTCCACAGTTCCTTAGAGACAGCTTCATATGATAGTGTCATTATTTCTAAAATTAGAGATCATTATTATCACCTTGCACCGTAATTGGAACAGAACTTCCTGTATGAAACTGCTCTTCTCCTGGGGCTTCAACTGGTAACAAAATAAGTTTATGAGGGCCAGTACTGCCCCATTATCCAGGTGAGAGAGGCCTGTCAGTCACACGGCAATCGAGGAATTCAGGGTGAGACCTCGGATGGCCATGTCAGTCATCAAACACCTCTGCCCACAGAGTTCTGGCCCAGGCTCCACACGTGTTGTGAAGGCCTTGGCAGCTCGCCTAGAGCCTCACTGCTGATGGGTCTAGCTAAGGGACAGACATCATCAGCCTCCTCCATGCAACATCCTCCAAGAGTGGTTTCTAGTAAGCTGAAAATCTACTTAAAATCTCCTTAATTTCCCCCACTCTGAGTAAGAGTTGGCAGTCCTTGCTCTCGGTGAAAGTTTGAGCACCCACACCCAAAGAGATGAGTAAAATAATGCGAAATCAGTAGTAAAATCATCGTAAAACTCTATTTGGCAGAATTGGAAACTTGGACTGTTGATCAAGAACTCAGGAAAGTCAGAAGTAGGGCCAGTCAGGAGAGGCCAGGGTTGAGAGTCAAGCTACTGAGCTGGAATTGGGGTAGGGGACAGGATTGTGTCCTCTTTAATCTTTGCATCCCCAGGACCTAGCGAGTTCACTCAAATGTTTATTGAATGCTCCAGACAGGAATGTATGGTAGGCCTTAAGTCAAAATGCTAATAAATTAGGCCCCAATGGGAAAATAAGTTACTCTAGAAAGGAGCGTGGGGTACTGTGATAACTGGATGACTGGAAGTGAGCTCTGGCTTCAAGTGGCTGTGGTCAACGTCCAAGGACCAGAACAACCAAAAACCAGGCAGAGCATAGGCAGGAAACAGATTCTGCCTGATAGTCAAAAACTGTATTCTTGGGCTTGTTTCAGCAGAAATATATCCAGTGATCAAAGGCTTTGGTTAGCTGCCCTTTTGCTTCTTGTCTTGAGATAGCAAGTATGAATTAGAGGATGTATACAGAGAATGGGGCAGGGGGACTCTTAAACTTCCTTCTCTACTAGCCATGGCTCTGTGTTCGTGAGTTGAGGCTCCAACACCTCTCTCCTCATGGACCAATTAGCATGTTCATTTGGGTCAGACATCTTCCATTATACCTATTCTGTGCTTCTCTTGTAGACGTCAAGACTGGGGGGAAACATTTGAAGCAGGTTCATCATGAATAGACACAGGAATGTTAAAAAGAGGAATATGAATCTATCTGCATGAGGGTTACTGTTTCTCAACTTAGGAACTAGAAAAAGGTTTAAGGGTTTATGATGATTATCTTCAGTCACCTTGTGGTAGACAGCATAATGGCTCCCCAAAGGTGTCCATGTCATAATCCCCAGAATTTGGAAATATATTACATGGCAAGAAGGAATTAAAGTTGCTGATGAACTTAAGGCAGAGAAATCTTCTTGCATTATCCATGTGGGGCAAATGTAAACACAAGAGCCCTTATAAGTAGAAGAGAAAGACAGGAGTCATTGTGAAGTAGTGTTATGTGAGAAAGAGGGCACTGGCCATTGCTGGCTTTGAGGATGGAAGGCGGCCATGAGCTGAGGAATGCAGGCAGCTTCAAGAAGCTGGGAAATGCAAGAAAACATTCTCCCTAGAGCGTCCAGCCCCACCGACACCTTAATTTTAGCCTGGTAAGACCCATTTTGGACTTCTGACCTCCAGAGCTGAAAAATAATAAACCTGTGTCTCCTCAAGTTTCTCTCACCAAGTTGGTGACAGAAGTAGGAAACTAATATACGCTTCTTCAACTTCTTTCTACTAATGTTAATTAGTACCAGATATGGAAAAAAAATAAAGAATCACTGACTCAGTTGTGTTCATGTTGATTTGTGGGCAGAGTAGTGAATGGCATCTTGTCAACATCTGTCCAGTGGAACATGATGACCAGACAAGAAAGATGGGTTCCCTCAAGCTATGTAATCAGTCATGTCCTGCCACATGCATGGCAGAAGATGACAGGTTTTCTTTGAACTTGGAAATTTTCGAGTGACAAGTTCATTTGCAAGTATAATTAGCTGTAAAGGTCCCTGTGGAAGGGGGAAAGTATCCCAACTCTTTCAGGTATAGATTCATTAATTCTTTTAAAATGGAAGGTTACATATCAAATATTTTAGTTATGTCTAATCCCTCCATCAGAACTCCACTTTTGTGAATACAGTACAGGAACCTGGCACATCAATTCCCTTCCCTGCCCCCCAAGAGAGAGAATGAAGGTAAGGAGAGCAAAAATTGCTTGTAGGAGACAAGTCAACCGTGCGCTAAAGCTTTCTCCTTAAGTTTCCCACATTTGGGAATCTCAGCAGCAGCTGAGATTCAGCCAATACACTTATTGTTGTTTTTAAAATATAAGTTATGGCAGTGCAGCTGGGCCTAACAAAGATCAATTAGTGCAGACAAATATTTACGCTCTTAATGGTATTTTCAGGTTTTACTGATGGTTAATTGGTTTTTACTTGGTGATTTTTTTTTTTAAAGATTTTATTTATTTATTTGAGAGAGAAAGTGAGAGCATGAGAGGAGCGAAGGTCAGAGAGAGAAGCAGACTCCCCGTGGAGCTGGGAGCCCGATGTGGGACTCGATCCCGGGACTCCGGGGTCATGACCTGGGCCGAAGGCAGGTGCCTAACCAACTGAGCCACCCACGTGCCCCTGCTTGGTGATTTCTTAAAAGATTCGATCACTGGGTATGTATTTCGGGACTGATGATCTGTCATGCTTTATCTGAATGGCACCTCGGTGAAGAAGTTGCTTAAACATTCAACTCTCATAACCAATGAGGACTCCACTACCAGAGGACTGTGTGTGTGTGTGTGTGGATTGTGTGTAAACATTTTTGGTAGTGTAACTTCTTATCCCAGGGGTTCTGTTTATTAACAAAAGCTCATTCTCTTCAGGGCAAATATTAGAGTTCTTCAATATGAATTTTATTCTGCTTTAGAACGAATTTTTCCCTTGAGAACCTTTCTGAGGTATCACGAGGAAGAAACCTGTGACGGTTCCTGTAATTACGACCTGCCAAGAAGTGTTTGATCTGGGTGGCAAAGCCCAGTAATACGGTCTGTGTATAATAGGTATTCTGTTTTCAGATGGATTCCCCGGTTGGACACGGGCCTGGCTGTTTCTTCTAGAGTCCGGCAGCTGGAGTTAATAGAAGCTCCCCAGTCGGGCCGGGGGAGGGCGGCTCCCAATTCCCGGCGCGCTAACAGCGGCCTTCAGGGCCTGCATCTGGGATCCTGGTCTAGCGCCTCCACCCGCATCTCGCGCCTCCCTCTTGCCGAGGCCCTTTCCCTCAAAGGGCGTGGCGCGGCGGACGCGGCCCCGGCCCGCCGTCAGGTACAGGTGCGCCCGCAGGTGGCTCCCGCAGGGCGGGTGGAGCCCGCGCGCGCGCGCTGAGGCTGAGGGGGGCGCGGACGCCGGCAGCGGGCGGCGGGCGGCGGGCGGCGGGCGTCGAGGTTCCCGGGGCCTGGCGGGCCACGTCCGCCCTCTTCCGCCCCGTGAGAGGTAAGCCGGTTCTCGCGGTCGCCGGGCGGCAGCCTCCTCGCCGCAGAAGCGTAGGGACGGCGCGGGGTGCGTCCGAAGTTCGGAGACCTTTCCAGGCCGAGGCCCCGGCGGCCATTTCCATCGATCCCCTCACTGGAGCGAGGCCGAGCCCGAGGCCGCGGAAGTGAAGTGGTTTGGCCGAGGTCAGGGAGCCGCCGAGCCGCGGAACCTGCCACTCCAGGTCGCGCCTGGGCTCCCCCGCGTGACCTCGCCTCCCGGGGGGTCTGTCCCGGCGAGGCCGCCGCACCCCGGAACCCCCCCCTCGAGCGAGAGGGCGCGAACGGGACCGCCCGGCACACTTTCGAGAAACAGGCCGAGCCCACGTGCAGTTATGCATCCCTTTATTTAGAAACCAGTTGGGAATGCTGTGTTCGGTTGGGGAGCGGGGGACGGACGAGGGACGAGGGGCCGGGGGCGGAGGGCTGATTCCAGTAGTTCGCGTTATTCAGCACCAGAGCAAACGCTTGGGCATAAGGTCGTACTTGAACCCAGACGAGTCTTCGTCTTCTTGTATGTACAGCAGAGTCTTAAGTATGTATGCTCTTCTTATGGCTTTGTCCCAGGACACATCGCAGTGACAAAACAAAAAAAGTCTAGAGAGAAGTAGAAGTTGCAAATGCCTCATGAGCTGATTCTTTAAACAAGGGGGGGAAAGTCTGGCGGCCTAGACTAGTGCTGAACGGATGCCCGAGGAACAGGAACATCTCTGCTCCACACGGCTCATCTGATTCAGCTGGGTCTGTTACGCCATCCCGTATCTCTCTCTGGGGTATGCCTGGCCGGTGCTAAAGTAAGTCCTGAAGATGAAGAGAAAACAAATGCACACTCTCGCCGTCCCTCCCTTAAGGGATGGACTCAGTGACTGCAGCCTGCGGCCTGGAGCAAGACTGCGAGCCCACAGAGCAGGTCAGAAGGCAGTCTTAGGTCTCAGGGTCGCTCCTCTTGAGGTTGGTTTCCTTTATTTTTGAAGGTCCTGGCACAAGGGAGCTGGCTTGCCAGAAACGGGCCATTCGGTGTGACTAAGCTATTAGAGTTTCTCCTGTGTTTTTAGCTGGTGGAAAGGTGAACGTTTGATTTTGGGGCCCTGGGAAGAGGATGTGGCAGCAAATGGAGAAGTGGTGGAAACGGGGGAGCTGGGGGGCATGGCACCCCCACCCCGCACGGGTATGCACTAACCTCGGGTGTCGGTGAAAGGAAGCCCGCCTTCTTCACCGGTTAGGGGGTGAGTGACACTTTGAAAGGGAGCAGAAAGCCCCTGCTCCCCCACTCCTTCCCCTCAGCCCGTTTTTGGCCATCCTTCTAACCTGCTCCCTCCTTCTACAAGACTCAGTACTGTTCTGTAGTCCTCAGTCTAAAGCTGCCTTCCCTTTCTAGGGCAGAAGGGACATTTCCTTGCTTTCTGTCATTTGCCTCTTCAAGCCTGCACGTGATTTGTACATCTCTCACTCCAGCCCTGACTCACTTGTGGCCGTGACCGTTGACCAGTTGACCCAAACGAAGGGCACCCACATCTCCTCCCGGGAAGAATGGCCAGGAGTGTTGCAGCTTGGGTTGTAGAACCCCCGCGCCCATTCCTTCTCAGTCTCATAGCCTTAGGACAGTGGCGAGGGGTCATTAGAGGACAGCGTGGGGACACGAGGTGAGATTTAGAAAGGTTTGTGGGTTATTTCAGCCCATCCCTGGAATAAACCAGGTGTTGGTCATGTCCCATCACTGGTAGCTGTGATGGCACGGAGTCTGAGTCACACAAGGGGCACCTGTCAGCACGCTGTGGAAGGCCTGCAAGCACACGGTCAGCCTGGCCCCACATGATTTGCTTCAGAGCACGATTCAAGTAAGAGTGGGTCTGTCCGCCCTGGGTGACGGAATAAGCACATAAAAGGCCTTCAGCTGCCTCGACGTAGTGAGGCCCAGAAACGGGTTGAGAGCACAGATTTTCTACAGTGGCCTTCCCTCTCTCCAGGTCCCTCTTTGCTCCCTTTTTCTGCCCTTGTTCTCCCCACCTCACCCTGCCTGGCTATGCTCATCCTTGCACGACCCCAAGTGTCAACCAGCTGGAATGAGCAGAGAGGCACAGTGGAAAACTGGGGCCTCCCTCCTCCTGCAGAGCAGTGCTCTAGGCCCTGGCTACAGAAAGCTTCCTTCTCGAGTGCCACGTTCCTGCCAGCTCTTTGTCCCAGGAGAGTGCTCGGCAGAACCCTGGAGAGCGTGCCAGGAACAAGGGGGTTCCAAGCCAGCTCAGCCTCATGGTTTTGCTTCCCAGTAAACACCACTTATCTCCAGGTGGGCAGGGAGGTAGTTCAACCCCGACACAAGGGGGAAAGACGTGCCACCTTCCTTCACTGGTTGCCCCGCGTGTCACCCAGAACGGCTGGTTCCCAAGGCCTCTGAAAAGGGGTGTTTCTGTCACAGGAAATGTTGAGCTCTGCCCACAAGTTGCTGGTTTGGGCCTCTGCTCAGTCAGGCCTCAGCTCTCCCTCTGGCTTTCCTGGCACAGACAGGCAGTGCCTCGTCTACCTAGGAGCATGGTTCTACACCCTGACCCTTCCTGCTCCTTTCCTCCCTGTCATTAGCAGACAGTAACTTCAAACAACTCAGCAATGCTTAGGCTCTTCATCCCATTTGGCAAACCTAGGGCTGGGGATAACTATATAACCACGTAGACTGTGTCAATGCTGAGATCACCCTGAGGTTCCCACGGTGCTCTGGGAAACTCCTCAGAGCCTCCTTCCAGCCAAAAACATGATGGGAGGCCATGAGAACAACATACTCGTTTCCTGGTTGGGACAAGACATTTCTACAGGAATCCAGGATGAGTTTTTGACAAAGTGCCCAAGTCACAAGGGAACCAGGTAGTCCTTCAGACCAAGGATTTCGGCGGGGGATTAGGGTGAGAGCAGGAGCATATATTGGAAAAGGCTACCACCATACATTCATATTGCGTATGGTATACACCCTGGGTAGCGTATTTGGAGCATACAAAGGACAGATACGTGCAGGTAGCACCGCCTATTGGTATACTATGTGGTTTGATACATCAAACTGTTACTTGAGGCCTATGAAATTGTTAACTGGTCAGAAATGGGAAAAGCCATTCCAGAGTTAGCATCCTTTAAGGAGAAGCTCCAGGAGACATTTACCAGCTGCTAAACTTGGAGCCAAAGCAAAGCAGCTCCTCTTCATTCATATATACACACACACACACACACACACACACATATGAATATATACACACGTGCACACACGCACACGCGCGCACACACACACACATGAAAGATTTTTCTTTGTTGCATTTCCCACAGATTAAGGTAATTTCTGGAAACCATGAAGTCAAACCAATGATGAAAAGTACAACCAGGAACATAGTAGGCCTTTTGTGGCATTCTCCTCAACAGGACTGTCCTTTGAATAAGGAGTTAAGGTTCATGCTAGATGACCGTTTATATATCTGACCTAAAGCATGTCTTTGTCTATGCACCACAGTCCTAGAACTGCAAAGAATCGATGTGTTGCAACATCAAGTCTCAGTAGCTAATCTGAGAAGGTTGGAATTGGTCTCACTTGACTATTTCAGAAGCACTTTGCCACCTCTATCGGAAACAACTTTATTCTGGCAGAGCTTGGGTGGTAGGAGGCAACGTGCAGGGCCCTTATGAGCTGGAAGCAGCAGATTGAGGGAACAGCCGCTTCCATGGGTGGTGAACTTGGTAGGGGTGGGTGTAAGGACCAAAGCAGAAGACACCCAACTCAGTGCAAGTCTCCTGGGGGTGCTCTGCATCTTTCCTTGGCAAGGTTAGAGTAGAGTAGATTCTAGATGCTGCTAAGGTTTGTAAAGGTGGTCTGGCTCGAAACCTCCATGCAGAGCCCAAGTTTTATGCTGAGTGGAGACTGAGGGAGAGCTGGTCCCCAGGCCTTCGCTTAACTGAGCTGCAGCTCCTGCGACCGTGACCCTTCCAACCCCACCCAGGCACACCCGGTGACCCCACCCTCGCCCCAGCCTGTGCGGTGCGGCCCTTGCTGTCTGCCGGCAGCCTTTACTTCTCATCCTCATCCCCCTCACTCATGCTGCTGATGGAGGCTGAGGCTGCTTTGGGTGAGGAGGGGGGTGAGGTTTTGTTCGGGAGCCACGAGAAGGTGGGCGACGGGGAGCGGGAGGGGGACCGGCTCCTGGTGGGGCTGCTCACAGGGCTCTGCTTCGGGGACAAGGCCTGCAGCATCCGGCTACTCCTCTCCTGGAACATCTGCTTCTAGAGAGAAATTTGAGAGAAGGCATCTGTTAAGTTAGTCATCTGAGGTGGCAGGGAAACGAAAAGGAAAGGCAGGAAGGAGAGCCACCACCCCACCACACCGGTCCCCACAGACTGGCCCTACAGTTAGTGTCGTCCGGGACTTTGTGGGGAGCAGCTGAGTGAAAGTCAGGGACAGTGAGATGTGGCCATAGAGATGACCGTCTCTGTTGGTTCTTAGGACTCTTGCCTTCTTGCCTGCCTTTACGACAGCTACAAAATTTGAGTGTCTATTCTCTCCCAGGCAAATAGTCATGTCCGAGGTACAGAAGGGCAGTGGGAAATAAAACAGAAATCCCTGTCCTCCTTGGCATGAGGATGAATCACACAATAAACACAATGAGCAAAATATGAGGAAGTACAGTCTGTGAACAGAAATAAAACGCAAGACGATAGCAAATGGGGGTGTGAGGTGGGTGGGTGCCTGGGCAGTAGTTTTAACGAGGGTACTCAGCGAAGGCCTCAAGAAGATACCTGAAAGATGAGGGAGGGGCCCATGTGAATTGCAACTGGGGGCAAACACATTCCAAACAGCACCCCAAGAGAGCAGGCAGTGCGTGTCCAAGGAGAAGCAAGGAGGCCATCCATGGTGGCTGCAGTGGAGCCGTGGGGGAAAGGGGTATGGGGGAGGGGCTTAAGAGGAAGTCCCCAGAGGTGACAGAAAACTGTGTTCTGTAGGCTCTTGGTGGCCATGTGAGAACTTCGGCCTTTACTATGAGAAGAGAAACCTTGGGAGAGTTCCTTTACCTCTGAAGTTCTGGGCCCCCGACTAAGGAATTCTGACTTTGGTTTTAAAAGGACCACCGTGGCCACAGGGGAGCCAGAGCAGGAGCTGGGGTGATGGTGAAGAGCCCGCTGTAGTGAGAATCCAAGGGAGAAGAATGATGGTGCCCTGGACCACGCCCATTGCCACGAGGATGAGAGAGGTAAGAAATGCTTGGAGGCCTGGTTGATGTTTTTTCCCCATAGTTTTAGTTAGGTATGATGGACTTAAAGTGAAACTCAGCCTCTTTAGTCTCCGGTTCTGTGAGCTTTGACAAATGCCTGCAGCTGTGTGACTGCCACCATGGTCAGGGTATTAGAAGGGTTCCGTCAGCCACCCAATCCCCACGAGATCCTTTGTCACTCCCGCCCCTAGCCTCTGGCCACAGATCTTTCTTCTGTCCCTCCAGTTTTGCCTTTTTCAGAACGTCCTCTAAATGGAATCGTGCAGCATCACGGTCTGGCTCCATGTGGAAGGTAGAGCCCACAGGAACAGCTGACAGATGGGATGTGGGGGTGGGAGGAAGAGGAGACAAGTGACTACAGTTTGTGGCCTGTGAAACTGGAAAGCCAGCAGCGTCGTGTGCTGGTGTGGGACACTTGGGGGATCAAAGGGGTTTCAGTGGTAAGACAGACTTTTCCACTGGAGCTCTCCAGTGACTTCTGCCCTGTGCTTGCAGAACCGAGCCCTTCCCTGGCGCCGTCCTTCAGCTTTATGGGGAGGCCCGTCCTGGCCTAGCAGTGGTGCCCACCGATCTGCCTTTCTGCTCTCTGCCTGTAGCTCAGCCCCCACCTGTACCCACGTCCCAGTCCACCCACCTCTGAGCACCCTGTCCATGCTGCCTGGGCTCTGTGCCCTCAGTTCTCTTCCTTGCTTGTCCCAGAACCTCCGCCCCCAGCACCTTAGCCCAATCTTGTGATCCTAAACTGGCCCTGAGGGCCATTTCTCCATTTGTCTGCCATTTTAGACTTTCTTGTCATTGGAGTTACTTGCTTTACAAACCACTACAGAGCCCCCTGAAGCCCAGGTGCTATACAGGAGATGCTCATATTCAAGCTGGGGCTTCAGTGATGTGCAGGAAGAGGGGGGTGAGGACGGAAGGAGCATGTGGAGCTGGTGGAGGGGAGACTTTCCAAGCAGAGGACTCTAAGGAGAGAGTACTATGTACAATTCCTGGCATGACTATAAGCTGAGTGCCTATGGGATTGACCATAGGCTGGGGCTGGAGCATCAGGAGCAGCTGTTTTTTTTTTTTTTTCCCCCCAAGAGCCCCTGGAAGATTTTAATTAGGGGAGGGGCATGATTGGATTTGTGTTTTAGAACTACCTTTGGGTGGGAGCATAGAAGCAAAGAGAGAAACCATAAAGGAAAAGATTAGTGTTTGACTATATGAAAGTGTAAAACTTTTGTACCCCTGCCCAAAAAAAACCCACCATGAGATAAGGTAAAAGGCAAAGGAAACACAGGTGGAAATTCTTGCAATATTTAACTATAAATAATGGATCTTAGTATATAAACAGAGCCTACAAAATAAGAATGTAGAAGTGTTCTATAGAAAAATGAGCATATGACTTAAGGCAATGAACAAAAGACAAACGACCTATAAAAAATGTTCAGAATCACTAGTAAACAAATGCAAAATGACTGAAGTGAGACACCTTTTTTACATATCAGATTGTTACAGGGTTTGTTTATCTTCCCAGCATGTTAAAAAAAATATTTCCATTTTTATTGAGGTGTAATTGACACACAGTGGAGTTTAAGGTGTATAGCGTAATGAGTTTAGACATTACCACAGTAAGTTAACATCTGTCATAGATAAAAAATTATATTTTTTCCTTGTGATGAGAACTCTTGAGATCTACTCTCTTAACTTTCATATATACCACATAACAATGTTAACTATAGTCTTCATGCTGTACGTTATATCCCTGGTGCTTATTTATCTTATAAGTGGAAGTTTGTACTTTTTGACCACCTGCGTCTGATTTTCCCTCTTTCACTCCTATCTCTGCCCTGGTAAACACAAATCTCATTGCTTTTTCCCTGAGTTGTCCCCCCCTCCACTCCGACCTGTGAAATCATGTATTTGTTTTTCTCTTACTTGCTTCACTTAGCATAATGCCCTCAAGGTCCATCCATGTTATCACAAATGACAGGATTGCCTCATTTTTAATGGTAGACTAATATTCCATTGTGACCCATCCATTCATCCTCTGATAGACACTTGGGTTGCTTCCATGTCTTGACCATTGTAAATAATGCTGCAATGAACGTGGAGATGCAGATAGTATTTTGATATAGTGTTCTTGTTTCCTTTGGATGCAGCCCCCAAAGTGAAATTGTTGGATCATATATATGGTGGTTTCAGTTTCAATTTTTTGAGGAACCTCCATACTATTTTGCACCTTGGCCGCACCAATTTACAATGCCACAACAATGCACAAGTGTTCCTTTTAATCGATGTCTTCATCAGGATTTGTTATTTCTGGTCTTTTTGATGGCACCCAATCTAATTGGTGTGAGGTGAGACATCACTGTGGTTTTTATTTGCATTTCCCTGCTGATTAGTGATGCTGAACATCTTCTCATAAATCTATTGGTCCTTTGTATATCTTCTTCGGAGAAATGTCTATTCAGGTAGTAACCCATTTTTTGATTGGATTATTTTGAGTTTTTTTGCTATTGAGTTGTAGGAGTTCTTTATATATTTCGGATATTCACTTATCAGATACATGGTTATTCTGTAGGCTGTCTTTTACTTTTGCTGATGGTTCCTTTTTCTGTACAGATGTTTTTTAGTTTGATGTAGTACCACTTGTTTTTTATTTTGTGACTTGTGCTTTAGATGTCCTATCCAAAAAAATCACTGTCATGACCCACGTAAAAGAGCTTTTCTCTTATGTTTTCTTCTAGGATTTTTATGGTTTCTGATCTTACACGGACATCTGTAATCCATTTCAAGTTAATTTTGGTGAAGAGAAGATAGAGATCTAGTTTTATTCTTTCATGTGTGAATATACAATTTTTCCAACACCATTAGTTGAAGAGACAGTCTTTACTCCATTGAGTATTCTTGGCTCCCTTGCATGGGTTTATTTCTGAGCTCTCAGTTCTGTTCCATTGGTCTATATGTCTTTTTTTATGCCAGTGCTACACTGTTTTGATTACTATACCTTTCTAATATAGCTTGAAATCAGAAGTGTGATGCCTCCCACTTTGTTCTTTCTCAGGATTGCTTTGGGTATTTGGGGTCTTTTGAGGCTCCATATAAATTTTAGGATTTTTTTTTCTATTTCTGTGAAAAATTCCATTGGAATCTTGATAGGGATTGCATTTATAGATGGCTTTGGGATGGTATGGACATTACTGATACTAATTCTAATCTGTGAACATGAGACACCTTTCCATTTATTTCTGCCTAAAATTTTTTTCATCACTGTTTTACAGTTTTCAGTGTACAGATTTCTCCTTGGTTAAATTTATTCCTAAGTATTTTATTGCTTTCAATGCTATTATACATGGGGTCAGTTTCTCTTTCAGATAATTCATTGTTAGTATATAAAAATGTGACTTATTTTATATGTTAATTTTTTTAAAAGATTTTATTTATCTGACAGAGAAATTAAAAGTAGAGAGGCAGGCAGAGGGAGAGGGGGAAGCAGCTCCCTGCTGAGCAGAGATCCCGATGTGGGGCTCGATCCCAGGACCCTGAGATCATGACCTGAGCCGAAGGCAGAGGCTTTAACCCACTGAGCCACCCAGGCATCCCTATATGTTAATTTTGTATCCTGCAACTTCACTGAATTTGTAGATTAGATACAACAGTTCTTTGGTGGAGTCTGTCAGATCTTCCGTATATAAAATCATGTTATCTGCAAAAAGACAATCTCACTTCTTCCTTCCAATTCTGATGGGCTTTCATATTTTCTTGTCTGATTGCTCTGGCTAGGATTTCAGTAATATCTTGAATGGGAGGAGTGAGAATGGGCACCCTTGTCTTGTTCCTGATTTTAGAGGAAAGGCTTTCAACCTTTTGTCATTAAGTACCATATTAGCTGTGGGTTTGTCATCTACAGCTTTTATTATGCTGAGGTATGTTTGTTCTATACCTAATTCGTTAAGAGGTTTTATCATGAATGGTTATTGCATTTTGCCCAGTGATTTTTCTGAATCCGTTGAGATGATCATAAGATTTTTTTTTCTTCTATCAGTGTGATGTATTATAGTGATAGATTTACATCTGTTTAACCATGCTTGTATCTCAAAAATAAATACCATTTGATCATGGTGAAAGATCTTTTTACTGTGCTGCTGAATTCTGTTTACTAGTATTTTCTTAAAGATTTATTTATTCCAGAGGGGGGGAGGGGCAGAGGAAGAAGGGAAGCAGACTCTGCTGAGCATAGAGCCCTACATGGGGCTTGATCCCACAACCCTGAGATCATGACCCCAGCCAAAACCAAGAGTCGGACACTCAGCTGACTGAGCCACCCAGGCACCCCCTGATTACTAGTATTTTATTGAGAATTTTTGCCTCTGTAGTCATCAAAGAGAGTGCCCTGTAGTTTTCTTTTAGTGTTCTTTTCTGGCGTTGGTAATGCTGGCCTTATAAATTACATATGGGAGTGTTCCCTTCTCCCAAACATTGAGGAGTCTGAGAAGGATTTACATTAATTCTTTAAATGTTTAGTAAAATTCACCAGTGAAGCCATCTCTTCTTGGGCCTATCTTCCTTGGGAGATTTTTTATCCCTAATTCAGTCTCCCTACTCCTTGCTAATAATTGGTCTGTCACATTTTCTACTTTATTCTGATTTATTCTTGGTAGATTGTATTTTTCTAAGAATTTTCCCTTTCTTTTAGGTTCTCCAGTTTGTTGGCATATGGTTGTTCATACTAGCTTCTTAAGATCCTCTGTCGCATCAGTTGTAATATTTACTTCTTCATTTTCATTTTCATTTGTAATATTTACTTCTTCAGTTTGTAATATTTACTTCTTCATCTTCATTTCATTTTGTTGATTTGGGTCCTTTCTATTTATCTTTTCCAAAAAACCTTGTCTTAGTTTGGCTGGTCTTTTCTATTGTATTCCTCACCTTCATTTTATTTGTTTCTCCCCAATTTCTATTATTTCCTTCCTTCTGTTAATTTTGGGTTCACTTTTTTTAAGTTCCTAAAGCATAGCATTAAGTTGTTTGAGATCTTTCTTGTTACCTGGCGTAGGCATTTATTGCTATGAACTTCCTTTTAGAACTGTTCTGTCTGCATACCATAAGTTTTGGTACATTGTGTTTCCATTTTTGTTTGTGTCAAGATACATTTTTATTTCCCCTTTAATTTCTTCTTTGACTCTTAACTATTGAGACTGTTTTTTGTTTTTTTTTAAGATTTTGTTTATTTTGACAGAGAGGGAGAGAGAGCACAAACGGGGGGAGTGGCAGGCAGAGGGAGACGGAGAAGCAGGCTCCCCACGGAGCAGAGAGCCTGATGCAGGGCCCGATCCCACAACCCTGGGATCATGACCTGAGACAAAGGCAGACGCTTAACGACTGAGCCACCCAGGCGCCCCGAGACTATAGTTTCCATGTATTCGTGAATTTTTCAGTTTTCCTTCTGTTAAAGATTTCTACTTTGAGACCAGAAATTTCTACTTTGAGACCATTTCTACTTTGAGGCCAGAAAAGGTACTTGGTATGATTTCAGTCTCCTTGAATTTGTTAAGACGTGTTCTGTGGGTTGACCTCTTTATCACGGCATCATAATAATTGTAAAAGACCTTCTTTGTCTTGTTTTACCATTTTTATATTTAAGTATCTGTAGTATGATATAAGTATAGCTACCCCTACTTTTTGGTTGGTTGGTTTTTGAGAATACGTTTGCTTAAAACAACTTTTTCCATCCCTTCACCATTAGTCTGTGTGTGTCTTTAATACTAAAGTAAGTCTCCTGTGGGCACATATCATTAGATGTTTTTCAAATGTTATCCACTCAGCCATTCTATGTGTATTGATTGGAGAATTTAATCCAATTAAATATGATTTAAAGTAATCATTAATAGGTAAGGACTCAGTCTGTCATTCCATTAACTGTTTTTCTGACTGTTTTAATAGAACCATTATTCTTTGTTCTGTGTCCTCTCTTTTTTTGTGTTTCAATGTCTTCTGATATCTGTATGGTTTGATTTCTTTATCATGTACTTTTGTATAATTACTACAGGTTTTACCCTTGTGGTTACAAGGTTTAGATAAAATATCTTAAAATTATAATGCCTTATTTTAAACTGATAACAGCTTAACCTCAATAGAACTTCTAAACTTTATGCTTTCATCTCCCTCTCCCCACTCACATTTTAGGTTATTGACTCACATTTAGGTTACAGTTAACATACTTTTTATATTACATAACCAGTAACAGATTATTGTTGTAGTTATTTTTACAATATTTTCTAACATTTTTAAAAGATTTTATTTATTTGACAGAGCACAAGCAGGGGGAGCTGCAGAGGGAGAGGGAGAAGTAGTCTCGCCACAGAGCAGGGAGCCCGACATGGGGCTTGATCCCAGGATTCTGGGATCATGACGTAAGCTGAAGGCAGACGCTTGACTGACTGAGCCACCCAGGTGCCCCAATGTTTTCTAACTTTTAAAATAGAGTTGTAAGTTAATTACTCACGACCATTACCACATTACAGATTCTAATTTTGACTATATATTTACCATTACCAGTAAGTTTTACTGGTACCTTATGTTTTATGATGTTCATTAGTGTCCTTTTACACAAAGACCTCCCTTTAGCATTTCTTAGAAGGCAGGTCGGGTGGTGCTGAACTTAGCTTTGTTTTTGGGGGAAGCCTTTATTTCTTCATTTCTGAAAGATAGCTTTGCCAGGCACAGAATTCTTGGTTGACATTTTTTTCCTTTAAGTATTTTGGACATACCATCCCATTCTCTCTTGGCCCAAACTGAATTTGTTGAGAAGTCCACTGATAGTCTCATCATTGTTCCCTCATATGTAATTTATCTCTCTTGCTGTTTTCCAAATTTTTTGACTTTTGACAATTTAATTATGGTCTGTATCAGGGTAGCCCTATTGGGGTTCGTCTTATCTGGGATCCTTTGTACCTCATAGATTGGGATGTTTTAAGCCCTTACTGTTTTAAATTTACTTTCTGTACCCATTCTCTTCTCATTCTCTTTTCCTTCTGGAATTTCCTTAATGCAAATATTGTCTTTATTGTGTCTTTATGTCCTGTATGTTTTATTCATTTATTCTTTTTTTTTTCCTCCTCTAACTGAATTATTTCAAATGTCCTCTCTTCTAGGTCACTGTTTTTTTTTTTTCTGCATAGCTGAGTCTTTTAAGATATTATTTTTAAAAGTAATCTCTATACCCAACGTGGGGCTCAGACTCACAACCCCAAGATCAAGAGTTGCACCCTCTACCGATAGGCCAGCCAGGAGCCCTGAGTCTCCTTTTGAAGCTCTATAGAATTTTTTAGTTCAGTTACTATATTTTTCAGGTCTACAATTTTTTTGATAGTTTCTATTTCTTTGTTGAACTTGTTTTGTTTATACATCATTTTCCTAATTTTTAGTTTTCTTTGTGTTATAGCAGTTGTCTAAAAGGATTATTCTGAAATCTGACTGTTCATAGATAGCCATTTCTTTAAGGTCAGTTATTAAAGCTTGAGTAGTTTCTTTTTTTGGTGTCATGTTTACTAGATTTTTTTTTTAAGATTTTATTTATTTATTTATTTATTTATTTGAGAGAGAGAGAGAGAGAGAGAGAGAGAGAGAGAGATCACAAGTAGGCAGAGAGGCAGGCAGAGAGAGGAAGCAGGCTCCCCGCCGAGCAGAGAGCCCGATGCGGGGCTCAATCCCAGGACCCTGAGATCATGACCTGAGCTGAAGGCAGCAGCTTACTCCACTGAGCCACCCAGGTGCCCCGTGTTTACTAGATTTTTTTCATGATCTTTGATTACTTACATTGGTCTCTGTACATTTGAGTAAGCAGAGTCCTCTTCCAGAATTTATGGGTTTGCTTTGTCAGAGAGAGCTCTTTGCCAGTCCCCTCAGTGTGGGTTTTTGGATGTGTCAGTTAGTAATGTCCTTGGGCAGGTGGAGTTTTGCTATCAGGGTCAATTTCTGGGTGAGACCCATGGTTCAACTCTGAGGTTGGGGATAGGGTGCCACCTTCTAAGAATGGTTGGATAGGACTGCTGGTTTTGTTCCTTAATAAGCAAGACTGTACCAGTTGCCTGGGTTCTCTGGTCAGGCTTCCTGGACTGGCAGGACTCTATACTATACTTAGCAGCAGGTAGAGCTATAAATTAGCTTCTCTGCCCTCTTGGGGCAGGAGAATGAGCCTATAAGGCTCATCGTTTCAGGCAGGACCCAAATCAAGCAAAGCTTGTACTGAATTCCCGGACTAGAATGGGTCTACTTGTTTTGTTCTGCAGATGAAGAGCATCACAGGCAGTGATTTCTGTCCAAGTGCCACTGTAAGTAGGTCTGTTGGTTGGGATATGTAGTTTTCTGTGTGTTCTAGTTAGGTTCCCTGGTCAGGCAGGCCGAAAACTGTGTTCAGTAGGCAGGGCTATGAATTAGTTTGTGTATCCAGGCGCAGCAAGGGAAGTAGCTCCAAGGCCAGAAAGGCTTTCAGTTTATGGTCTTGACTCAAGCCAACCTGTGCCATAAGTTCCCTGCCCAAATGGAGCCACTGGCTTTGCTCTATCAGCTCTGCCTGTTGCACTGTGTGATTGAATGTTGCTGGGCTTTGCAGCTTTCCTGGTCTCACAGGCAAGCTTTCTGTTTGGGTGGTTCTGGGAGCTTTACTCAGCAGTGGATGGGGCTGTGACTCAGCTCCCTTGCCTGGGTGGGACAGAAAGGCCAACTCCAAATAGGTTCCTGGGTTTTCCAGATCAGGCCTTCTGGTCGGGATGGGGATGCTGGTGGTCAGGAGCTGCGCTCAGTAGTGGGTAGGCAATGAATTAGTTCCAGTGCCTGGGTAGAGTCCGTGAACCCTCACAACCTAGCCCTGGCTTTGAGGCAGTCGGTTCTTCCTGCCATACTCTTGGTTCAAGTGCTGCTGGACTGTGCAGCCTCCCAGGTGTTCTTGCCAGCCTATCTGGTCGGTCAGGGTTGGGAGCTTCACTCAGCAGCAGGGGGTAGAGGGCTACAACTCCGCTCCCCTTCCTGCACAGAGGCAGGCCAGGCTCCAGGGCCAGAAGAATCTCTTTGTTTGAGGGCACACTTGTACCCTGCTGAGTTCCCTGGGCCAATTGTGCCACTGTCTTGGCTCTGCAGATAAACAAAACCCCTGGCCAGGACTACCACCTGGTCGCTGCAGGTAGGAACTCAGTCTGCCAATATCCGCACTGGTTGTTGAAAGCCCCTCCGTTCAGATTCTTAGTGGCCGATGCCCAGACTGCCTTGCAGTTCCTATAGAATGAGACCAGAGTGGGGGCTCTCAAGCAGTGACCGACAAGGCTGGAGGAACTGGATGTCCACGCTGGACTCTTTTCCTACCATAAAAACTGGAGGCTCAGCAGAGACCACTTTGTGTAATGCTGGGCTGGCCTGGGTTAGAGGCAATAAGGGCAGCCCACAGCCTCACCTCCATGTTCTGGGGTTCTCTCAGTGGTGTCTTGTCTATGAATGGTTGTTAGTTCTTCTTGTGAGGGGGAGCAAAGTCAGGAATGACTTATGTCACCATCTTTATAAGCTTAATCTCCCAAGACTTTTTTTTATTTGTAATGGCCCTTGCTGGTGAGGGCTCAGAAAAAAGACCACACTCCTTTTACTGCTGGTGGCAGGGTAAAGTAATGGTGCCTTTCTGAGGAGTAACTAGGCAATAGGTGTAAAAACTTTTGTTTCCTGAGGAGATAATCTGAGCTGTAAATACTTACTGGGTACATGGGTAGTCATTGCAGGGTCATCACAGACAAACCTGCAAACCCCTGAAATAGGGGGGAGAAATCTTGCACAACTCTGAGGCGATAGGTGGCTGATGAAAATCTAGTCCTTAAAGGACACTTAATAGTGTAAGAATGTTTGTGAGCTACTGCACAGTAAAATTATTTGGGAGCCATATGTTCTGCACGATCCCATTTTGTAATTGCACACAAGCAGATGGAGAAAAGATGGTGCAAGATCCCAGTGACTAATCCATGCAGTTGGACTGCAGATGATTTTTAGTCTCGTTGTTTTTTCTTTTTCTTTCTTTTCTTTGTCTTTTCTTTCTTGCTTTAAAAGATTTATTTGGTTTTTGGTGTTTTTTTTTTCTCGTTTTTTCTTTTCTTTCTTTAAAAGATTTATTTATTTGTCAGAGAATGAGAGCCCATGCACAAGCAGGGGAAATGGCAGGCAGAGGGAGAAGCAGAGCAAGGAGCCCGATATGGGGCTTGATATGGGGCTCAGTCCTAGGACCCTGGGATCCTGGTTAAGCAGATGCTTAACCAACTGAGCCACCCAGGCGCCCCATTTTCTTTACTTCCGAATAGTTCCGTAATGAACACACATTACTTGTACCATCATAAGGAAGACTGATGACTGAGGCAGAGGCGGCCATGGGGCCCTGCATTAATGACACAGAATAGTAGAGCCTCAAGCACTTCATCAGTCCCTCCCCCTACCTTTATAAGCTCTAGCCCAGTACTTTTTGGGATCTCAAGTTTTCCCTAGCAAATATAATTGAGATGACTTGCTGATCTCTCAGAACATTTGCAGATTTAAAACTCCACAATTCTAAGAACCTACCAATTATTCACCTTCCATTAAAGGCATTGATAATTCTGCCAAAAGACATCCAACCCCCTCAAAATCAAACGGAAAAAAGTGTAGTAGTACATCATTACCTTAGAGGAAGCCCATTTATGAGACAAAATCAAATGCCAAAAGGATAGGGTGGCCTATTATTAATAGCAACATTAAAAGAATCCTTGAACTCCTAGAAGTCATTTGAAAATAAGTATTTTTATTACTATAATCTTTAAGTATATTTATAGGGGCAGCCATTAGCTCTCTTGCTGTTAATGGATTGTCAGCATTTCCATTAGAAGCTCACTTTGTAAGTAATCTACAGCTTGTCTACCGTAGTTTGACTCCAGCTCATAACTGAGCATATTATGCCTAAGGTAATGCAATAATTTGAATCCTTAATGATAAACAATGGTGTCACACTGCATATAATCTGATATCCATGCAGAACAACTCGAGGTCTCAGTTTGGAAGCTCTGTGATGCGTTATGAAGCATGATTCTTCTGCAAAGGAGTTAAATTGGATCAGGAGACAGTTTGTAATGAGCTTCCTGGTAAGAAAAGCACTTTAGGAATACAAAAGTTAGACCGTGGCATGGCATTTTCATAAAGAAAAGGTATTTAAATCACACCTGTAACTGTATTAAGATACTGCCATTTATAAAGTTTTCTCCCAAGAAAATAATCCCATTTACTCCTGTCCCAGTAAAACTAATTTTCTATTTCTCTTCCTATAAACTTCTCCTTTTTAAGAAGTTCTTCACATCTACTGAGACAGTAAATGTCTTGACAAATGCCTTCCAAGGTTTTAGGATTTCAGAGAGATTCCAGCTTAACTGCCACAGAAAGAAATGAAAAATATTCTAGTTCTATCTGGTTCGGACTTGTGGTAAGCACTGTGGAATTCAAAGAGAGCATTTGCTTCAGCCAAATCAGTAAACAATAAAAACTAACCCTTAACAAACCATGCCTGACATATGCCTAGGTGCTACTTAGAGTGAGAAATTCATCCACCTAAACGACCCTACAAGCTAGCTGAGGCAAAGGAACTTGGCCAAGACACCCAGCTAGGAGGTGAGCCCTGCTCCTGACCAACTCTGTGATTAGCCACTTTAATAGTAAGAAGCTTTTCTGTTGACCCATTTTTTGCGCATTTGTTGGAAGACTAATTTTTGAAACCAACTGTCAAAAAGCTGCAAGTAGGAAATTTAGATCCACAAACTGAATTTTATGCTTTATAAAATTAAAACCTTAAACAGCAGCATGCTATTAGGATGATTTTATATATATATTAAACATATAAATATTCTCTTTACACACACACATAAGCAAGGTGTAACAAGCACTGGAGAGAATGTGGAGAAGTCAGAACCCTTGTTCCCTGCACTGGAATGTAAAATGGTGTAGTCAGTGTGGAAAACAGTATGTAAGTTTCTAAAAACATTTAAAAATAGAATGATCATATTATGTAGAAATTTCACTTCTGGGTATATAACCAAAAGAAATGAAAGCAGGAAGTTAAACATATATTTGCGTAATAATGATAGCATTATTCATAAAAGTCAAAGGATGGAAACAATCCAAATGTCCGTTAATGCATGAATCAATAAGATGTATATATAAATAACATCCCATTATATATACACATATGTGTATACGTGTATATATACATACAATCTGATGTAGATTTTTTCCCTCAACTTGGATGGAGTAGAGTATCTCCAAGATAGATGTTGAAAAAAAAACATTGTGTGTATCATAAAATATTATGGAGGGTTTTCTGGGCATGGAGAATCTGAAAGTTGACCACTCATTCCTTCAACAAATATTTACTGACAACACACTATTTATGGTTCGGGCAGAAATCTAAGCCCTGAGGATATAGCAGTAAATAAGCGGGGAGGGGGTGTCTATGCTCATATTTTTTTATTGAGGCATAACAGACATATAACATTAGTTTCAGGGGTACAACAGGATGATTCACTATTTGTACATACTATGAAATGATCACTACAATTAGTCTAATTAGCACCCATCACCATATAGAGTTACTTTTTTTTTCTTGTGATGAGAACTTTTAAGAGCTACTCCCTTAGCAATTTTCCAATACTCAATAGAGGATTATTCACCATAGTCACCATGCTGTACATTACATGCCTATGATGTATTTTATAATTGTAAGTTTGTACCCTTTTTTTTTTTTTTTTTGGTGGGCAGCAAAAAAAGGTTAGGTTTATTGAGTGATAGTAAAGTGATAGTACAAAGCTCCCCAAGAGGAAGGGGACCCAAGATGGTTACTCAAGTTTGTTCCTTTCGACCCTCTTCACCCATTTTGCTTGCACCCGCCCCCTGCCTCTGACAACCACCAATCTGTTCTCTGTATTGACGAGCATGGTTTTTTTTGTTTTTGTTTTTTTTTTTGCCTGTTTTAGATTCCACAAATAAATGAGATCACACAGTATTTGTCTTTCTGTAGCTAATTAGCATAATGCCCTCATGGTCCAACAATTTGTTGCAAATGGCAAGATTTCCTTTTCTGAATAATATTCCATGGTGTATATATACATTTTCATTATCCATTTATACATTGAGGGATACTTAGGTTGCCTCCATGTTTTGGATATTGTAAATAATGCTGCAGCAAATATGGTATATAGATCTGTTCAAAATATTTTCATAGCCTTCAGATAAATATCCAGAGGTGGAATTGCTGGACCGTATGGTAGTTCTATTTTTAACGTTCTGAGGAGCCTCCATAGTGGCTGTACCAATTTACATTCCTGCCAACAATGTACAAGTGTTCCTTTTTCTCCATATCCTGATCAAAACTTGCTAATTACTTGCTTTGATGATAGCCATTCTAACAGGTGTGAGGTGCTAGCTGCTTATGGTCTTATTTGCATTTCCCTAGTAATTAGTGATGTTGAACATATTTTCAGGTCCTGTTGGCCATCTCTATGTTGTCTTTGGAAATATGTCTATTCATATCCGGTGCCCATTTGTAAATCAGATTCTTTTTGTACTATTGAGTTTGACATCTTATTTTGATTTATTAACCCCTTATCACATAATGATTTGCAAATATTTGCTCCCATTCAGTGGCATATCTTTTCATTTTGTTAATGGTTTCCTATGTGTGGAAGCTTTTTAGTTTGATGTGGTCCCACTTATTTTTGCATTTGATGCCTTTCTTTAGGTGTCAAAAAACCTAACCTGTAAGACAGATGCCAAGGAGCTTATAGGAGCTCCTTGGAGTTTTGTTTTCTCCTAGGAGTTGTATGGTTTCAAGCCTTGTATTCAAGTAAAATAGTGGCCCAGTTTCATTCCTTCTGCATGTGGCTACCCAGGTTTCCTAGCACCATTTATTGAGCAGACTGTACTTTCCCCCATTGTATATTCTCGGCTCTTTCTAGCAATTGAATTTACCATGTATGTGTGGATTTATTTCTGGACTCTTTACTCTGTTCCATTGATCTATATCTGTATTAAATACCAGTGCCATACTCTTTTGCTTGCTATAGCTTTGTAATATAGTTGAAGTCAGGGAGAAATGATGCCTTCAGCCTTGTTCTTCTTTCTCAAGATTGTTTTGGTCGTTAGTGGTTCCAAACAAGTTTTAAGATTGTTGGTTCTCTTTCTGGAAAAAAAAATGCCATTGAATTTTGATAAGGAATGCACTGAATCTATAGATTGCTTTGGGAAGTATGGATATTTTAACAATATTCTTCTAATCCATGAGCAAGAAGTATCTCCATTTATGTGTCTTCAGTTTAATTGACATACAGCATTTATACTTAATATCTTGAGTATAGTTGACATCACAACCCAGTGATTCACCAGTTATATGCATTAGGAAATGCTCACCATGGAAAGTTATTACAATATTGACTATATTCTTTATACTGTACTTTTTATCCCTGTCACCTAATTTATAACTAGAAGTTTGTACCTCTTTATCCCCCCCCTTCACACAATTCATCCACCCCACTCCCAGGAACCACCAGTTTCTTTTCTATATTTGCAAGTTTTTAAAATTTTGATTTTTAGATTCCATATAAAAGTGAAGTCATATGGTATTTTTTTGTCTGACTTACTTCTCTTAACATAATATCCTCCAGGTCCATCCATGTTGATGCAAAAGGCAAGATTTCATTCTTTATGGCTGAGTAATATTCCATTGTGTGTGTGTACATATTTGTGTGTATACATATCTTTACACACACCACATAGTTATCCATTTGTGTGTCAATGGACACTTAGGTTGGATCCATGTCTTGACTATAAATAATGCTGCAATAAACATAGGGGTGCATAACATTTCAGAGAAGTGTATTTGTTTTCTTTGGTTAAATACTCAGACATGCAATTACTGGGTTGTAAAGTAGTACTGCTGTTTTTAATTTTTGGAGGAACCTCCACAGTGTTCTCCATAGTGGCCTTACCATTTACATTCCCACCAACAATGTACAAGTGTTTTCTTTTTTCCACATCCTAGTCAACATTAGTTATTTCTTGTGGTTTTGATAACTGCCATTCTGGCTGTGAGGTGATGATTTGCAGTTTCTTGATGATGAGTGAGGTTGAATATTTTTCCATGTGTCTGTTGGCCACATATATTTTTCATTGGAAAAATGTTCAGGTCCTCTGCTCACTTTTTTTTTA
>CM053612.1:86045064-86077005 GCA_028646535.1 Procyon lotor | reverse complement strand
TTTTTTGGTGGGAAGTTGTATACATTTCTTAGATATCTTTTCCAAATATCTATTTAAATCAGTAGGTTGCCCTTTTGTTGGTCTCCTTTTCAATGCAAAAGCTTTTAATTTTGATGTTGTTCCATGATATTATGGCTGATGTCAAAGAAATGACTGCTTGTGTCCTCTTCAAGGATTTGTATGGTTTAAGTCTCACATTGAGGTCTTTCATCCATTTTGATGTATGGTATATTACAAGGTGGTCCAGTTTCATTCTTTTGCGTGTAGCTGTCCAGTTTGTCCAGGACATTTGATACTAGATTATATTTTCTTGGTCAAGTTCTCACTGTGTTCATCCATTCTTCTCCCCAGTTCATTGAGCATCTTTATGGCCATACTTTGAACTCTTTATTAAGTAAATCAGTTACATCTGTCTCAAGGGCTTTCTCTGAGGTTTTCTTCTTTTTCAGTTTTGAGCATATTCTGCAATATTCCTTGATACTCTGCGTTGGTGTCTGTGCATTAGATACAACAGCCACCTCCACCCATGCGGAAGGAGTAACCTTACGCCAGAGATGAAACTTACCATTCAACCTTCTCACTGGTCTTGGGTTCTCTCTCAAACCTTGGTGATCGTCCAAGCAGTGTATGTTATTTTTAGTGGATCCCAGTAGTGGAGGGTGTAGTAAGGCCTGTCAGCATCCCCAAAGGGAGGATCTCAGTGAGCACCTAGATTCACCTGATTGGAAACCAGACCCTCAGGCGACAGCATTTAAAATATGCAAATATAGGCGTATTTCAGAGATACTGTGGGTTTGGTTCCAGACCACCACAATAAAGTGAACAATGAAGCAAGCCAAAAGAGTGTTTTGGTTTCCTCGTGCACATAAAAGTTATGTTTACACTACAGCGTAGTTTATTAAATTTGAAATTACATGATGCCTAAAAAAATATAGAAATCTTATTTTAAAAATGCTTTGTTGTTAAAATAGGCTATCCATTTTCTGAACTTTCAGTTGGTGGAGGGTTTTGCCTCAGTGTTGATGGCTGCTGACTGATAAGGGCGGTGGTGGAAGGCCGGGGTGGCTGTGATGATTTCTTAAGACAAGGAAGTCCTTTTTCTTGACTGTCCTTTCAGCAACTGTTTCTCTACAGCATGCAGTGCTGATAGCCTTTTATCCACAGTAGAACTTCTTCTCAAATTGGAGTCAATCCTCTCAAACCCTGCTACTGTTGTCTCAACTAAGTTTATGTAATATTCTCATTATTTTGTCATCACTTCAACAGTCTTCACAGCATCTTCACCAGGAGTAGATTCCATCTCAAGAAACTGCTTTCTTTGCTCATCCGTAACAGATGAGGAGCTGCTGCTTAAAGTTTTGTCAGGAGATTGTAGCGGTTCATTTCCATCTCTAGGCTCTATTTCTAATTCTCCTCCTCTTTCCACCACATCTGCAGTCTCTTCCTCCCCTGATGTCTGAAACCCCTCAATATCATCTGTGATGGTTAGAATCCACTTTTTCCAAACTCCTGTGAATGTTGAGATTTTTACTACTTCCACTGAATCATAAATGTCCTTAATGGCAACTAAGATGGTAAATCCTTTTCAGAAAGTTTTCATTTGACTTTTCCTGGCTCCATCAGGAGAATCACTAGCTCTGGCAGCTACAGCCTTATGAAATGGGTTTCTTAAATCATAAGGCATGAAAGTCAAAGTGATTTCTTGATCCACGGGCTGAAGAAGGGATGTTGTATGAGAAGGTATGAAAGGAACATTAATCTCATCACCTATCTCCACCACAGCCCTTTGATGACCAGGTGCATTGTCAATGTGCAGTAGTATTTTAAAAGCGATCTTTTTTTCTGTGGACTTACAATATTGAGTAAACCATGTAGTAAACAGATGTGCTGTCATCCATGCTTTGTTCCCTTTATAGAGCACAGGCAGAGTCGATGTAGCATAATTCTTACCAGTTCTAGGATTTTTGAAATGGAAAATGAGCAATGGCTTTAACTTAATGTCCCCAGCTAGGTTAGCCTCCAACCAGAGACTCGGTCTCTATTTTAAAGCTTTGAAGCCAGAATTTCAACTCCTCTCTCTAGCAATGAAAGTTGTAGGTAGCATCTGCCAATAGATGGCTGTTTGGCCTATGTTGAGTGTCTGTTGAGTGTAGTGGCCTTCATGCGTTTCCATAGCTCGAGCTTCAGGAGAACTGGCTGCAGCTTCTACATCAGCACTTGGCACACTGCCTTAGACTTTTATGTTAGTTTCTTTCCTTAAGCCTCCTGAACAAACCTGTGATGACCTCAGATTTTCTCTGGTGCAGCTCCTCACCTTTCTCAGCCTTCACAGAAATGGCGAGAGTTACGGCCTTGCTCTGGATTAGGCTTTGGCTTAAGGGGATGTGGTGGCTGGTCTGATCTCCTATCCAGACCACTAAACTTTCTCCAAGAAGGCTGTTCCGCTTCCTTATTGTTTGTGTTCACTTGAGCAGCACTTTAAATTTCCTTCAAGAATTTTCTTGTGTATTCACAACTTGGAAAACTGGTACAAGAGGCCGAGCTTTCAACATACCTTCCTCATTAAACTTAAGCATTTCTAGCCTTAGATTTAAAGTGAGAGACCTCTGGGGCGCCTGGGTGGCTCCGTTGGTGGAGCGACTGCCTTCGGCTCAGGTCATGATCCTGGAGTCCCGGGATCGAGTCCCATATTGGGCTCCCAGCTCTACGGGGAGTCTGCTTCTCCCTGTCTCTCGAATAAATAAAGTGAGAGACCTCTGACTCTTCCTTTCGCTAAGAAACTTAGAGGCCACTGTAACATTATCAGCTGGCCTCATCTGAGGATTGTTGTTGTCTCAGAGAATAAGTAGTGCAAGAAGAGGGGAGAGAAATGAGGAAAAAACTGATCACGGGGCAGTTAGAACACAGACATTTAAGTTCACCGTATCATCTGACACAATTACAATAGAACATCAAAGACCACTGGTCACTGTAACAAATATAAGAATGAATACGTTTGGAATATTGCATGAATTACCAACACATGGCAGACACAAAATAAGCAAATGCTGTTGGAAAAATGGTGCCAATAGACGAGTTCAGTGCATGGTTGCCACAATCCTTCAATTTATAGAAAACACAGTATCTGCAAATAATGCTAAGTCCTGCTGAGCACCATAGTCTGGTCATCTAGAGGTTCTCATCCATGACGGTTGTTAAAAAATCAGGACACCTGGCCAGTTTAAGACAGAGGGTGAACGCAGAGATGATCTGGTCCAATGGTTCTGGTCCTTAGCGTGCACCTCATTAGGTCCCTAGATCTGTGCCAAACCAAAAGCCTTGCTTAGGCCCCAGCTCCTGGAAAAATGAACTTCTTTGATAGAAAGACTAGGGGTGTATTTCAACCTGCTGTCTGGGCAGCGCTGTGGGGGTGGTGGCTAGCCACCAGAAGTAGGAGATCGGGCGGCAGCCTCAAAGACCGGGACCCAGACACACGTACCATCTCCTCTCCAGGAGTTACTGGTGGGTGGAAGAAAGAGTGTGAAGTTAGCACCTGCCCTCCAAGGTCTCTGGAGAGGATTATGGTCAGCCCTTGGATGGATGTTTGGTTAGAAGCCTACCCCTCTGGCCACAGCTATGAAACTAAGCTAAAAGGTTTATTTCACAGAAGGATGGGTCTCTAACCTCTTGCTATGCGCTGGGGGTGGCAGATGGTTGCTCAGTTGGTTAGTCTTATGGGACTCTGGAGCGCAAGTTACACTGGCCACCAGATCCAGGAGATCTCGAGGTAGTCCCCGTGGTGGCACCAAAGAAGGGCATAAGGTCCTTTTTGGGAAATGCCAGTAAGCTGGAATGAGGTAAAGGGAAACTGAAAGACAGCAGCCTCTATCCCTAGAGACTAACCCAGGCAGGTTCCAAAGCTGTGTGTTAATTTAGATGCCTGCCTCTCAGGCCAATGATTTAATATAAGCAAATAAAATTCTTTCACAAAGGGATATTATTCAGCTTTCCAGAGGAAGGAAATTCTGACACATGCTCAACACTATGTTATATGAAATTAGCCAGATACAAGGACAAACACTGTATGACCCCACTAGAGTAGTCAGGCTCATAGAGACAGAAAGGGGGAGAAGGCAAAGACAGATTATATCATAAGTACAGAGTTGCAATATGGGATGATGCCGAAATTCTGGAAATGGATAGTCGTGATGGTTGCACAGCTATGGATGTTTAACGCCCTGAATGGTATACTTAAAATGGTTAAAATGTTAATTTTGTTAGGTACATTTTTATCAGTTTGAAAACATTAGGAGTGGACCTCACATCATGTAAATTTGTTCTTTCTGAAAAACACCTCATCAAGGTTCTTTAAAAATATCTCTTATGTTAGATGCAAATGCCTGTTTGGTTCATATACCTATCCCCCCGACTGATTGCATTAGGGTTGAGGGTGTTTGTGGTCTGGGATGAACTAAAAACTTGAACCTGACCTAAGGTTATTCTCTCTTGGTGCTCCAGGAAAAAGGTCTACCTTCATGTTGTAAAACAGAATAGATGCATCTTCATTTCAAACAGGAAAAGAGTCTGTGGTTCAAAGTCAATTAAGGACTATGGTGGCAGATCATTCAAAATGTTTTTAAAATGTAGCCTATGGGGGCGCCTGGGTGGCTCAGTGGATTAACGCCTCTGCCTTCGGCTCAGGTCATGATCTCAAGGTCCTGGGATGGAGCCCCGCATCGGGCTCTCTGTCAAATAAATAAGTAAAATCTTTAAAAAATGTAGCCTATTTAGCTAGGGCACAATGTTTAAATGGAATGTGTCTGACGCTTTCAACAAAAATAATCAAGTTTCACTAGGAAGGCCCTATCCCAAAAGTTGAATCAGCATCCACTGATCCTGGCTCCATGAACCTGAATCCCTTGGAAAAGAATAGCATTGCCTCCAACATGGCAACGAAGCTTTAGAATTCAGCTCCTTTAAAGCCCCTCCTTTGAGGCCGGAGGGTATGTCCCTGAAAGACAGAGGCAGTACCAAGTCTCCGTGGGGCACATGTCCCTTCGCAGCTCTGGTTGGATTACAGGCTGTCTTCTGAGTGTGAATCAAGACTAGTTACAAGAATCAAGCAGTTAACCTTTTCAGCTCTGATAATCCCCCCTCAAACTGAATAAAGGGGAATACACCCTCTATTATACCATTGATGGCCCCCAAGGTCCCACCTCGATTTATTCACATCCTTGTGTGGTATCCTCCCACAATATACCCCAGTTGTGTGACCACTACAATATGTCAAAGTGATTGTCACCTCAGAGATTAGTCTTAAAAGACTAGCTTTTCTCTTGAATACTGTACCACTCATTCAAGGGGAACCCAGCTTCTCTGTCATCAAGACACTCGGGCAGCCTTTGCAAAGGCCCACACAGAGAGAAACTGAAGTACCTCATTCCTGGTCACAAAATGTGGAAAAGGATCCTCCAGCCCCAGTGGGCCTCTCGACTGCAACATCATGATAGACCCTGAAGGATAACCACCCAGGTAAGCTGCTTCCTGACTTTCAGAAACTATGAAATAATATTTGTTGTTTTTAAGTCAATAATTTGGGGGTAATTTGTTACTCACCAAGAGATAATTTCTGCTTGCTTAAGAGGAAGGCTGACACTACCTCTTCTGAATCTAGACGAGCTGGTCCGAAGTGGCACTGTGGCAACAGGCTTTGTCACAGAGCCTTAGAGCAATTTTGGTACATGTGTTTCTCCACATGCCATACCCTAACCCAAGGGGGGTGGGCAAAGGAAAGTGACTGCCTCCTGAGGACAGTCCTAGGGGGGATGATACAATGCTGGTCAGGAGAAAAAGGCTTGGCCCCAGACTCCGTCCCACTACTTCCAAACACCTGGGAGACCAAAGAAAAGTATCATAGTTTTCCTAAGCCTTTCTTACTTTATCTAGAACACAGCTATAATACTCCTGTTATTGTGTGGTTAAAATGGGCAGAGTAGCTATTAAAAGGCTTTGGAAAAGGTTTAACCTGCTATACAACTTCTCAACTTTAACAATATGGTCACCACCAGCACTTCGCCCTCTGCTGCAATGGAAGGATGTGGATTTGGGATCACAGTTCTTCATACGAAGCATCAGGTCCCTCGAAGAGAAGCTAAGACTCTACTGTACGGAGCAAACGCATCTATCACCGCGTCCAGGTGGGCAGCAGAAAAGTCAGGTTGGAGGAGGTGGCGGGGAGTAACGGGGCAGGGGTGTGCACGTGGCTAACTAGAGGTCATGCCTTCCCACAAAGAAATGAAGGCCCAGAAAACCCCTTCTGCCAACTGAATTTGATCCAAACCCAAGTTGTACCAACTCCTGTACCAAGCACCACAAGCAATAAAAAGCTAAGGGTATTTATCAACCTATACATATGATAATGATCTTAGTATAGATCTAAATAGAGAGGATTAAACCTCATCGCAGATGCTAGAAGGTTCTGGGAATAGGTCTCTGTCAAGCACCCATGCATCAATTCAGACACATTTATGGAATACCACTATAAAAAGCTACATACAGAGCCCCATACCAATTCTGTCATGCCAAGTTCTGTACTTCTCCAAGTTGGGATTATTTGTAACAGTACTGTATTTGCAGGTAATGCAGATCCTCTATTTTAAGAAATGAGTTCTAGTCCCAAATCCACAAATAAAGAATTATTATAATAATAGCATATTCATGAAAAGCAAATTACTTATCTTGGCGTTTAACATCCTTGTAACTATTCCTGTACTTTTAATGTCAACAGAAAAAAAGCAATGTCTAAGTCTGGCTGATACGGTAAATTAATGTTAATAACAGTTTTGACACTAATAGCAAGTTTTAAAAAGAAAAACCTCCAGACTCGAAGCTGGGTTTCATTTCTTAAAAATCACTGCAGCTAGCTGTCACCAGACTCCTCTAGAACTATTCCAGTTACTATTTCACCTTCACTGGGAGGCTGAAACTAAATCTATACCGTTACTATGAAATTCTATTCCTTCCCTGCCTATGCTCGCTCCAAGTGGAGAAAACATTCACCCTCTTGAGTTACAATACCAGAGACACATTTCTGAATCCCTATGAGGAAGTGAATACCCACAAGGTTTCATTTAAAAAAAAAAAAAAAAGAGGCCACTAGCTCTTTGTCCATCTCCTGAACATAGGTTGTGAAAATGTGAACTATTAAAGTACACTGTGAACTAATGGGAAATTCTACACTGTTACAGATGTCATGGAATCCCAGAGACCAGGTTCTGTACCTTCTCTGCATGTTCTTCCCAGCACTGTGCATATACAAGCATATGAATAAACGGCCCATGAATTAGATTGATTTGAGGCAAGACCTTGAATAGGTCCATGGAGAGTGAAAAGGAACCCAGCACTTGGCTCCTCCACTAGTGCTAGCTCTTTCTAGAAGTCATTGAAAGCTCAAGCAGCCCCTTGCAAACCCTCTACCCCTCTCAGACTCAGCCAATAGGACCTGATTGGCCTATAACACCCACCTCTATAATCATCTAGAGGCCACTAGACTTGAAGCAAAGCATCTCTTCCAACTTCTCAAACATTGTTCTTTTTCTATTACTAATTGAGTGTTTTACTTTTACATAATCCTATAATGAACCAGCTCAAATGAGCAGAGGCAGCAGTGACAACCCATCAACAAAATAATTAAGCCAAAGTGGATTTTGTTAGAGACTTCTCGTGTCATAATAGGAAATCTAGGCTACTTAAAAACAAAGAAATCAAATGAAATCGCTTCGTTTTGAAAAGGAAGGCTAGCTTTAAAAGATCTCTTTCATAGATCCTCATTAATGCTGCTGACAATACTGGTTCTTTCCTCTCCGTACATGCACAATAGAAATAACAGTGGAGCACGAGGTGGTTTCCAGAATTTTCTTAGCTTCTACTCAATTCCCTGTGGACTTTAGATGAGACCCTCTGCACTTTCTCTAAGGTTTAGATCATGGTCTCAGTCCCCCTAAGACTTGCATACTTCATCCCAACACATATATACCATGGAAAAACGGGAAAATCAGGGCATGACAGGCACAGATGCAGGGCAAAATCATGCCTCTCCTCTCTCTCTGACATGCAATGGTAGAAGTTGTTTCCTGGCCAACACACCTGGGTTTCTTTTGCCCCCTTCTCCGCCACTTATTCCAAAAGCCCATTAGCTTTATCTCATGACACAAATGCCATGACACCACTGTCGCACTTGACTCTCACCCTCAAGATTTGCCTCAATTCCAGCTGAAAGACTACAATGAGCTACAGAACCAACCCCTGCAGTGACCTTCACCAATTACGAAATGGCTTCAAGGTCTGGACAAGAAATAGAAACAGAGACCAGAACTGGCTTTGGGCACTACTGGGTGCCATATCGAGGGATAAAGCCGAAACTAAATAAATGACACAGACTTGAAGCTACTCGAGCAACTGTCCATATTGGACTGAGATAAGGGACATCCTGGAGTAGATCCATGAAAATGAAGAGAAACCAAAAATGCCCGTCACTGTAGGGTCAAGTGACGTAATTACATACCCATGCGCCATCAGGCCCAAACAGCTCTAGGAAGTTGCCAATGAATTCCCTCGACTTCTCTTCCCACTTCTGAATTAGATCATGACTCTTTTCTTCCACTCTGTTGACAAATTCCTTTGATCTTTCCTCCACATTCTTGACCTTTTCCTTCATCTTGTCTACCTGGTTTTGGAAGCGGTACTTCTTCTCCTGGTCAAAAATGAAGAGAGGACAAAGAGATTCATCCCAGAGGGCATGAGAGAGACCAGTCACTCACACTAATGGTCATTTTATTTCAACTTGTGCTTCTTCTTAACCTGAAAAGTCAGGATGTTGCTATTTCCAAGGGCTAGATTGACGGGAAGGCACATCTCTTGTAAGAAAAGTCATTTGTCATTCGTCTACTTGGATATGTAAAGTGAAATGCAAGTGATTTTAATATTCTCTTTCTTTTAAACATCAGAGTTGAAGTCACTTATATAAGAACCAAAAATACGTATTTGCTGTTTATTACAGGTAACTGTTGGGCACACACCTAATTCTGAGCACAGCGTTACTCGTGTCTAAGTGGAGGGACCTGGACTGGGCCACTGGCCGGTTCCTGCCTTCCGTGAGGTTCCGTGCTTCATCGGCGTGCCCACCGGGCACATTCGATTCTCTGTGAGCTGCAGCCAGCTTTGTCACAGAAAGGCAGCAAGCAGGTCCATGCTGACTACATGGTTTCCTTGAGTTAGTAGCTTATCTAGAGGCCGTCAGAAGAGACGGCCAATAACCTTTAGAGTCGGTTTGACATGCTTGGATGGCTGACTAGATTCAATTTAAAAGAACAGTTTAATTTATTGAGATAACCAGGGCTTTATTCTCTGTAAGATCCCAAATAATCACTTTGATGGGATTTTTTTCAGCCACTTGTTTTGGTGCCACTCGAACCCAACATCTTCTATTTCGTTGCCCGACTTGTGTGAAGCCGCAGTCTAGACTCCCAATGCTCCCCGCCTCTTGAGAACAAATAACCACTGGTGGACAACTGACAAACCTCTCCCCACCTAGAAGGCACCGATCGATGTGTGTAAGCTGCCGGGTCGTGAGGGCTGCATGTAATCATAAGCATCTAGTTTCGTAGAAAAACCACTCTTTGAAAATCTATTGGGGCAGGGGGCTGAAATTCCATATGGACGAAGGGTTCCTGTTTTTATCAACTTTGTCACCTCTTCGGAGTCCAGGCAAACACAGTTGTCCAGACGCCCTAACATCACTTCTAGTGACTAGATTGCCCTCTTAGCTTTGTAACAGCCTGTTTTGCTTGTTTTAAAGATTGTTTTAACAGTTGCTCTATTATTAAACTAACAGCAGCTCTGTGGGAACAATACAGCACAAATACAAAAGGAAGCCAAGGACTTCAGGCTTTATTTAAGCAGCTGTAATTTCTCTGGACAATTAAAAAAAAATGGCTGTTAAGGTTTCTAATGAGCATCTGTAAGGCCTTAATAAAATGAAAATTTAAAACTCATCTTCCCTGGGTTTAGCTTTTCATTGCCTCTGCCTTCCTTCCTTCCCCTTGAACAGGAGACAATGCTTGCCTTTCAGGAGGGCAGATTTCCCGGACCCCCTTCAGTTAAGTCTGAGAACTGGCGGAGGAGGAAGGCAGGCGGCTCCTTTATAAAATGTGGGGCTCACTACTGTGTGCTTTGGTTGACTTATGTTAGTAACCCTTTGGACAGTGGTTTCTCCATCTGTAAAATGGGGAGAATCCATCACAGCGTCGTTATGCGGACTGAATGGGGACAATAAATATACAACATCAAGGACACTGTGTGGCGCTGGAATTTAAAACAACAAAAATGCTGTGAGGCATACAGCAAGCACTCAACAAATGGCAGCGGCGCTGTGGTGTGTGGTGGTCGCAGGAGGACACGGGGATGGGGGGGGTGGCACGCTTACATTTATGAAGCTGACATTTAGCTCCTTGGCTGTGTACCCTCTCTGGAGGTTGCGTCGGGCATAAACATCATAGTCACGGACGATTCTGGTGATGATGTCTGATGTTGAGATGCCTTCCGTTCTCTGAGTTGGAACAAACATTCCTGTTCAAAGAATAAAGAGAAAAAAAAAGCGGGACGGTCTCAGTTGCCCCATTTTGCGTAAACACTCATTTCCAGGACAGAGTGGCGGCTCCTGGGTGTGTGAGTGAGGCTTTTGCACGTGGCGCCAGCTGCCTGGTCTGGGCTCAGCCCCGTGCACTTCCTGCCGGCCCGGCGCCCTGGCCCTGGCCCGGGCCCCGGGCGCTCCTGGCATTCGTCAGCGCCACGTCCTTCTTCTCTGCCTCGGGTCCCCCCTCCCCGCCCACACCAGCTGCAGGCTTCCTCCTCCTCCTGCAGGGCCCAGCTTCGAGGTGTCGTCTCTGCCAAGTCTTTGCTGACAGCACCAAGCAGAAGCCACAACCTCGAGGATACAAACGTGTCTGCCATCAACACACACACTTTAAATACCTGTCTCCTTGTCAAAAGGGAACATTTTCAAAGTAGAGATCGTGCCTCGACTGCCGGCGCCCTTTTCTGGCACGTGGAAGGTGCTCGATAAATGCAAAGTAAATGAATAAGTGACTAGAGAGTCACAAGCATGGCAGGAGGAAGTCTGCATCACATTAGGCTGAGGAAAAGACCCCAAGGCACTATTTTGTCATCTGTGATTGGAAGACATGCCCTCGGGATGCTAGATGGTTTCATCTCCCTCACGATAGTCTATTCGGGATGATGGTTTCACCACTCAGGACCCTTTCATCTAGAACGCGTGGGACAGAGTAAAAATAAGCACAAAAGATGTCCAGTTCTAAGAGACCTTCCTTGACGTCCTCAAAGCTGTACTTGGGCGCACCGACATAGGGCTACAAAAAAGCCACAAGTGTTATCAAGGCAAGAATGTGGTTGATGCTTACACTTCTGTCATCAACTGAGACGACACGTGGGCAGTTGAGGTATCTCTACCCGGTGTGATTACAGCCCCTATCATCAGTCAGAGACAGCAGGGGCGTGATGGACGGCATGATGGACGGGGCCTCGGGACAAGCACACTCGGTTCTCTGGAGACCTCGGCAAGACTTACGCCTCAGAAGTCGTTGCTTAACCTCAGTGTCCAAAACTGAGAAATGAGGTGACAAGATGACCTTGGGCTCATCTGTGCCACCTCCCTCCCTCCCCATGTCCAATCAATCTCCTTCCACTCACCAGTCTACTGCCCACAAGCCCCCCCAGTTCACCCACTTTTCTCCCCATCTCTGAAGCCATCTAACACCATCTAGCTCAAAGATTATACCAAGAGCCTCAAAACCAGCCTCCAGCAACATTGATTTTTCAAGCCTGTCTACACATAGCAAAAGCCACAAAGCAGTCTTTCAAAATAGAAATCAGAGGGCTGCCTAACATTTCACTGGCTTTCTACGGCCCTCAGAATTCAGACCCAGATCCGTACCCTGGCTCCGCAGCAGCCTGCTTGACGCCTTCCCAGCACACTCCTCGGTCTCATCGCAGACCCACTGCCCAAGCTCACTGCCTGAGCCATGGCCCCTGGGCTCCACCACCGTAAGGGGCCCCACTGTCACTGAGTTCTCTGGAGGTGGGCAGCAAGCTGGGCCTGCCTGAGCCCCAGCACCCTGGACCTGAACGTCTGGACAGGACGGGCCCCCTCCCCTCACTCTACCACAAACATCCTCTCTACCTGGCTAACTCTCGATCATCCACCGGGCTCCACCTTCTGCGCCACTTCCTGAAACAGATCTCTCAACTTCTGGGCTGGCGCCTCTGGCTCCTTATTCCCTCTCATGGTCCACCGCTCTTTTCCTTCAAATATTCCAAGGTCTTTATAGAACAGCTTCTTCAGCAACTGCCTTCCCCACTTGACAATAAGCTACATGAGAGAAGGGACTGCTCCTGTATTCTCCGCCTCTAGATTCTCAGCACCGGGCGGCAAGCAGGCGCTGGAAGAATATTTGCTGCCTGACTGACTGGAGGACTATTGATCTCTAAAGGGCCTTTCCAAAGCCAGTTCTATTTCTCTTGTCCCCCATGACCTTGTTTGTCTTCTGGCCCCCGCTAGGGCGGCCCACCGAGCTTGCGCCGGTGTCAGCCGCACATGCGTGGTAGCCGCAGCGGGCTGCCCCTGCTGGAGTGGGAGACGAAGCACCCCCTTTCTAATGTTCTGGGGCTCAGAGCACAGAGTTGGGATTTGCTGCTAGGTCAAACGCTTCTCAAAACACCCTTTGAGGATACGGACTTGAACACCGAAAACCGAAGGGAAGGCAGAGGGTCTGAACATCCCAACGCCTGTGTCTGAGCAGCACCCAGCCGACCTGGCTGTGCCGGGGACCCTGGTGGCTGGGGGAACACTGGTCCCGAGCTGGGGGGCTGAGACGACATCCTCACCCTGGTGGGAGCAGCAGGGAGCTTGCTAGTGAGCACTGGGTCCCACCTTTCAGCAGGCAGACCCTTCTCCCACCCCTGCCGCCTGGTGAACCGTTCGGAAGAACCTCCGGCTACTAGCAGATTTCAGCAAGTCACTTAGGCACCGGTGACATGAGCTCCCCCTTTCTGTGAGCCACAGAGTGAGGGCTCCGTGGCTGAGCAACTGGAAGTTGTGGGCGGCGACGGGCTGGCTTTGGCTGGTGGCGGGGAGGTAGGTCTGCGAAAGAAGCCAAGCCCTCTGCTGACATAATGAGGCACCCGGCTTCCTCCAAATCCTAATTAGTGCTCTGCTAAAAATATTCAGTAATGAGCATGATCAGAGAACCTTTTTTATCATGCTTTTCCGAATTGCAGTGTTTGGTTATGGAGCTATTTTAAGCAGCAGCCAAGCACATGTTAATGAAGGAACCTTTGGAAGGTAGTAGGGCCATATGAGCAGGAGGACGAGGAGCGCGGACCTGACAGTCTGCCTCATTTGTGCGCCATCCTCCCACCCAGCTTTGCTGCAAGGTTTTGATGTGTAGCTTCGATAAGCAAGCAGGGCGCTGAAAGGTTTAATTTGTGCCCTCGACAGCTCTGACTTCACTTAAAGTGACTTCTGACTTTCAAAATAGACCTGAATTAGAGTGCGAGAGCCCGGCGTGGACGCCGAGGCCGTCTCTGTGCGTCTTTCCCTCACGACGAATGCCGTGGCCTTCTCGGCCGTGGCTCTCCCCTGGTGAGCCGCCAGCGGAGCAGACCACGGGGCCTGTGGGAGGAAGAGTCACAGGTGGTCTCGCCGGTGCGCCCGGGGCAGGTAGACCGCCACCTGACTGCTCGGTCCGAAGACGGGAATCAGGGCCGATCGAGGATGGGCACCAGCCCCCTCCCCCGGGACGAGCTGCTTCTGACAGAGAAGGTGGTAGGAGTGGCACTGGGGCACTTCCAAAGCTAGGGCTCAAGAAGCCCTGAGGCTTCTGTCAAGATGGCTAACTCTCCAAACGCCTCCTCCCCAGGACACACACCCTCGCCGGCAGCCGCCACGCTGTCCGAAGCCCGCGCACCACGGAGAGGCCACGGGCGGGCGCCAGGCGTCCACCGCGGCTGAGCTCCCCGTGGGCCACCAGCACCCAGTGCGAGCTGGACAAGGGCGCCATCTGGGACTCCCAGCCCACCTGGGGCTTCAGATGATGGCAGCCCCAAACAACAGCTGAGCACAGCCACGCAAGGGACCCCAAGCCACAACCCCCCGGCCAAGCCTTACAAAAGCACGAGCAAAAGAAAGTGGCTCTTTTATGCCACCAACTGTGGGAGTAGTTTGTTATGCAACAATAGGGTGCTGGATCGCTTTTGAGTTAGGAAAATATTGGACCTGTTCCTATACCCTGAAATCGGGAAAGCAACTTTTTCTTAGCTCACTAGAGGCTACTCACCCAGAAATAAAACCACCACCGAATGCGTGTTTTTACCCTACAAGGTAGCTGAGACACTGTGCCCCCAGGAAACGCTGCTTCCATTCACCCTGGGTGAACCCTACCTGGTCTAGATTCTTGCTACTCTGAGTGAGGTCTATGGACTTGCAGGACCTACCCACCCAGCAGCTCCTTAGAAATGGCGATCTTATGTCCCACCAGACCTAATGAACCCAAATCCACATTTAGAGAGATCCTGCAGTATGTCTCCTAAGGCAAGGGAAACAAAAGCAAAAATAAACTACTGGGACTAAGTCAAAGAAAAAGCTTCTGCACGGTGAAAGAAACAACCAACAAAACAAAAAGACGGACAACCTACTGAATGGGAGCAGATATGTGCAAATGACACAGCCCATAAAGGGTTAGTATCCGAAATACATAAAGAGCTTATACAACTCAATGCCAAAAAACAATCCAATTAAAAATGGGCAGAAGACATGAAGACGACATACAGATGACCGACACTTGAAAAGATGTTCAACATCACTTGTCGTCAGTGAAATGCAAACCAAAACTACACTGAGATATCAGCTCGCCCCTGTCAGAATGGATACAATGGAAGACAGAAGAAACAGCAGGTGTTGGTGAGGATGTGGCGAAAAAGGAGCCCTCACAGAATGCACACTGGTACAGCCACTGTGGAAAAGACTATGGAACCTCCTCAAAAACTTACAAATAGGATTACAAGAGGATCCGGCAATAGTACTAGTACTATACTAGAATACTATTACTAGTACAGTAAGAGTACTACTGGGTGGTTACCCAAAGAATATAAAAACCGTAATTTGGAAAGATACACACACCCCATGTTTACTGCAGCTTTATTTCCAATAGCCAAGATATAGAAGCAGCCCAAGTGTCCACTGACAGATGAATGGATAAAGATGTGGCGTATATGCACAATGGAATATTACTCAGCTATAAAAATGAATGAGATCTTGCCATTTGCAACAACATGGATGGACCTAGAGGGTATTATGCCAGGTGAAATAAGCCAGAGAAAGACAAATACCGTATGATTTCATTCATATGTGGAATTTAAGAAACAAACGAACAAAGGAAAAAAGACAAACCAAGAAGTAGACTTAACTATAGAGATATAGTTAGCTATAGAGATCGATCTATCTATCTATCTATATCTATCTATCTATCTATCTATAACTATAGTTAACAACCTTAACTATAGAGAACAATCAGATAGTCACCCGAGGGGAGGTGGGAGGGATGGGGGAAATAGGTTCAGGGCATTAAGAGCACACTTATGGTGGTGACGAGCACTGAGTAATGTACAGAGGTGCCGGATCACCATACTGCACACCTGAAGCTACTATAACACTGCATATTAACTGCACAGGAGGGAGGGGAGGTGAGGGGAGGGAAAGAGAAGGAAAATAAGATCATGTAGGGATCCGTAACCACATTCACATTTGACAAGCATGGTCTATACCAGGTCCTTCGTGGTGCTTTTAATGAAGGACCAGCCGGCTCACAGCTCAGATCTTACAGAGACTTAGAAAGGTAACCATCACTCCACGCCATAAGCCATCTCCACGTAACTGAGTCCTCAGCCAGTTTCTCCCCTCCTTCTCCCCTCCTACCCCTGCCATGTTCCTCAGCAGCCCTCCAGGTCTGAAGGCTATGCTGGTTTGGAGTAATTTAGTGCAGTGGTCAGCCTCTCCCTTTAATAAAGGGGTGAAGGACTCAGGGGCCGTGATACCAATGAAAAGCAAACAGATTAGACGCAAAGGTTGATATACTCACCCCCAGACCGCCCCTTAATCTAAATAATTTGAAAAACTCTGTAAACAGAGTGAGTGCCCAAGTTATCTAGGGAAACAGCTCTACTCCCTGCAGAGTGGGAAGAGCCCTTGCAGACAGAAGGCCTCCATCCTGAGCTGACTCCCCATCAGACTCCTTTAAAAGCACCCTCTTGCTTAGCCAGCACTGAATGACTGCTACACATATACCAGGGACTCTGCTGGGGATGGGAAGACATAGGAGATGCGGCGGAGACCGTGGCACTTCGTTCGAGCTAGACATGCACGCACACACGCACGCACGATCAGGATGCCAACAAAAGGGAGCTGAAAAGAAGATCCAATTGCAAAGAGTATCTCAGCAGGGATGGGGGAGGGTAGTGCTGCGGAATTAGGCCCCCCGGGAGAGAGGGCGGGTCAAGGGCGAGCTCCTCGCCTGGGCATAGAATAGGCGTGGAAGCCCCAAGGAAGGGCATGCCAGGCCCAGAGAAGAGCTGGAGCCAGGGCACCAGGTAGGGGTGCGTCTGGCCACCAGGACGGACTCCATGGGCCTGGAGTTGAGGGCCTGAGCAAGGCGATGCAGAGCCCAGGCAAGCAAAATGGAGAGGCTGGGCAGGGCCGAGGGACAAAGACCCAATCACAAAACTGAGGAGTGGTAAGAGAGACTGAAGGGAAAGAGAAGTGGAGGAAGTAAGGACGAGAGCAGTGGAGGAGGTCCTCCCTCCAGAAGTGAGGACGAGAGCAGTGGAGGAGGTCCTCCACAAGTGAAGACAGGAGCAGTGGAGGGGGTCCTCCCTCCAGAAGTGAGGACGGGAGCACCTAGGAGGAAAGAGTGCTCGGCAGGGTTGTTACATCCAGAGGATGACAGCAAAGGAGCCACTGGACTGGGTGGTCCGAAGGTCATCAGGGAACTGAGGGAGGATGGGACAGAAGTCAGAGCACAGGTAGCTGAGGAATGACAGGGGGGTACACCTGCGAGGTGCCGGCAAGGGACGACGCAACGAGGATGGGTCTGGAGAAGGGAGAGGGAGGGCAGAAGATGGGCTTTGTTATTTTGCTTTTGTAGACTCTCAAACAATAGTAAACTGAGAAGAAACAGCTGGAGAGTGAGAAGCCTGCACACCGAAGTGAGGAAGACTAAAGCAGACGGCCTTCAAGGAAGGGAGGAGGGGGGTTCAGGTAGAGAAGTCAGCCTGGGACAGAAAACCTACCGCTTTCCCTCAGGATGCAGGAGAGGCGGCGAGGGTGCACGCAGTTACGGGTCCATCGGGTCAGGACGGTAAATGTTCCCGAGGAACATCAAGAATCCCGCTGAGGCTGGAAACCACAGATCCGTTACGATGCCCGACCGTGATTCCCCTCAAGTCCTCAGCGGCAAAGGAATAGGGACAGAGAACTTGGCAAAGGAATGAACCCCAGGGAGTCTGCAAGGGAAGGAAACCCGCCTCTCTCCAGCCTCCCAGTAACTCCCTGGGATAGACTCGTCTCTGACCTTCAAAGAAATGTTTAGTGACAGCTGGGACAACTTCCAAAGCTCAGGCACCACGCCTGCCCTCCACGACAGTGCTTAACAGTTTGGGGAAGGAAGTATTTTACCTGATTTCCCAAACATTCACTTTTTTTTTTTTTTTTTTTTTTTTGGCCTCTGCGTGTGGTACCTGAGGACCTTACTATCATGTGACAGAATGACAGGTGGCAAGACTGACTTTGGAGACAAGGAGTCCAGATTGTTAATCTGATAATCTAATAAACCCAATTATCTGTCTTCTGGAAGGAACTTTCTTGGAAGTATAAAATAATTTCATTCTGAATTCTAAATGTGAATGAGGAAAATGACTGCCCTTTAAATAATAAGGTCCTATGACTTTAGTCTGCTGAGCCCTAAAATGGAGCCACACACTAGAAGTTGGTATACTCAGCAAAGAGTACTTTGGTGCTCGAGTTATTTCTTCTATAAATACCTACATGACGTCTGTCCTATGCCTGGGCCTTAGCGCATGTCAACAGAAGCTTATAAAGGCTAGTCGGCAGATGTCTGAAATTCCAGTGCCTTCCATGTATGTGCCACAAGCCTAGGGCAGAGGTCTCTTATTAAACCTAACAGCCATGATGCAGTGGACAAGCGCACACGGGCAAACTCACCTGCTTCCTTTATATGCTTGTAAACATCATCGGAACCAGCAGAAGAGTAGGGAATGTCATCATGGGCCACAAAGTCAATCTGTTGGAGAGAGGGGAGTGATGTCATCACTAGGATGGATGTGCAAATGCCTTTTTTAATTTTTTTTTTAAAGATTTTATTTGTAAGAGAGAGAGAGAAAGAGCAGGTAGAGGGAGAAGCAGGCTCCCCAATGAGCTGGGAGCCCGCTGTGGGATTCGATCCCAGGACCCCGGGATCATGACCTAAACAGAAAGCAGATGCTTAACGGACTAAGCCACCCAGGCCTCCCAGTGTGCAAAAGCTGTTTGAAATAAAGCAGTCGTAATAAAGCAGTTGAAACAAGGAGTTTGCAATGTGCCTTTGATTTATTGACTGAAAGGTACTGCCAGCTGCCTCCATTTCCAGGAGAGAAAGAGAACTAGATTGCTTGGTCTCCTTCATTGGTCCCTGTCTTTCCTCTGACAGTAGGCTTTCTAGGGCTTCTGTCCTTCTGTCTTTAAACTTTCTCCTTAGAGAATTTATTCATGCTTCAAATTTTAATCACCCTTGCTATGACAAGGAACCCAAACCTCTGTTTCCTGTCCCACTGATGGCAACAGGCCCTCACACTTAATCCATGTTTTATATGGTAAAAATGAACTCACACCTTTTTTCTTAGTTGATCTCTCTAACCACCTTGTTAGGTGGGTGGGACCTATACTACTGTTTCCATCGGGCAGAAGACTGCCGAAGCTAGAAAACTTGTCAGATTTGCCCCAAGTCACCCTTTTCTATTTACCACCCCTTGGTGTCACTTTGAGATCAACCTATTTGAAATTTGACTCAGCCTGAAAACTGGTGTCCCCTCCCCACAGCACCTCCAGTTTCCCAGTGTCCCTAGGCCCCAACACCTTGGAAGTGGCCTTCTTTCCCTACTTCCTTCAGTCTCCAGGCACAAAGGTCCCAAGGCCCCCTGGGTCGGGGGGGGGGGGGGGGGGGGGGGGGGGGGGTGGGGTGTGTGTGTGTGTGTGTGTGTGTGTGTGTGTGTGTGTGTGTGTACACGTACTGCAGGCTGTCTCCGTTCCAAGCCACCCCTCTGTCACGTGGGAGGCAGGTCCTTAACCGAGTTTCTTCATGTCACCCTTCTTCTTGCTGATCTCCCCTAGCTTCCTGTTTCCCACTCCATCAAATCAAAAGTTGCTGCCTGGCTTTTGAAGCCCTTTGTAACGAGGCTTGACTCCACCTCGAGAGGCAGTTGACAGCACGAGTCCCATCTGCCTGCCCCACCGCTTACTAGCGAGAGAAATCACAAATTGGCCGTAAGGATTAAATCAGTATTTCTGAACCTTGACACTTGTGACATTTTGAGGTGGATCATTCTTGGGCGGGGGTGCCCTGGGCCTTTACCTGCTAGGTGCCGTAGCACCCCAACTGCACCCAGTATCTGCGACAATCAAAAATGTTTCCAGACACTGCCAAATGTCCCTTGAGGGCAAACTCAAGCCCAGTGGAGAATCTCCGAATTAAATGATGTCATGGTGGAAAGGTGCTAAAAGTGATAATCGGTGCACAATAAGCACTTAATCAATGTTATTATTCAATTCATTCTTAGGGCTCAAACTTAATTCCTCCTCCTCTCCAATATATAACAACAATGACGATGACAAAGGCTCAGGGTAGCCGTGAGAATTAATGGGATTCATGTAGGAGCAAAGCCTTCAGCACAGGGCCTGGCACATGGTCAATCAGAAACGGTGGCCACCACTACCATCATCGGTGCCCCCATCGTGCCCGGCACAAGTTGAACACACAATAGATGCTTAGGAAAAATATGTTAGTGATTGCTGGAGGTAAATCATATTGTAGTTTCTCCTTTTGCTTTTTATTCTTGCTGGGAAATGATCTCCTCTGCTATTACCCATGCACATTTATCAGTGCTCTCTCTTCTCTTCTGCATCGGGAATTTAAAAATAGAAAAGAAAACTCTTACAAGAGCTTCATCTTGTGGTTTTTTTTTTTTTTTTTTTTTTTTTTTTTTTTGTACGGCTTATAAAAGGAAAGAATAGCTCCTAATGTGGGGCTGGTAGGGAGACACAAAGCACATAATTTCATACAGATCAAAAGAATTTCTCGTGTTTTCAACTAATAAAAATCTTTTATCAGTAGAAGTCTCAGGGTAACAAAATCATAGATATAAAGTTCTTTCCTTAAAAGCTGACCTGTGCCCTTCTGGATATAATGCGTGTTCCTTTGTTCCTTGCAGAAGATGCCTGTGAATGTACAAGCATCAATAATGCTGATGGGAGTGGTAATGACATTGACGTCTTGGAGCTCTATGGGTCAGCCAGTGTTCAAAGTGTTTTACTTACAGGATGTAAGTACTTCTCCCCACGGGAGAAGTACCAACATCACCCGACTTTACAGTTTAGGTAATTGAGTTCAGTATCTTGCTCAAGGTCCCACAGTTAGGAAGGGAGAGAAGCCGCACTTGGACATGGGTGGTCCAGCTCTAGCACCCACGGTGAGGAAGTGAGAGGGTATCAGCCCCCAGGCCCGGGCAGAAGACAGGTGCTCTATCAAGTGACACCACATGACGGTTCCTGAAGTTACCTCTTTTAGAGAGTAGAAGCCTCTCCACATGTCGGCTGCAGAACCAGACTCTAATTCTGCTACTTAGAGAACATGGGAAAGTAAGTACCTTGTGTTTTTCCAGAAACTCTGGAGTGAGTGTCCACGGAGCATCTCTAATGACTTCATCCACATAGCGACAGTGTCTGAGAGCTTCATATCTCTCCGCTTCGTTCATCACAGTGAAACCTTTGAATTTGTGGGTGAGGTCATCGCTGCAAACTGAAACAGACACGTGCATGAGAGGCCGCTAGGTGGCCCAGGCCCTGCTCACAGCCATCCTGGGCCATCAGGGCTTGTTCGGCAAAACAAAAGGAGCTCAGCCTTACTTGGTACGTGACATAATCAGACTTGTTTTTCTACAGGAGCCAAGCATCAGGAAAGTAAAGCAAGCTAAGATCCACCAGCAACTAAGAATTCCACTGTAGTGCTGATTCTGACTTCCTTCTCTGCTGTAATTTTTATTAAAGCTGTTCTCCACACTACCTAATGTGACTTCTGTATCTTTTATTTTCCTATCCCACCATTCAGTAAAAATTACTACTCGGGGGAAAAAAAAGGCCAAATGACCAGAGGGGGGGGGGAAAGAAAGAAAGGAAGCAGGAGGCTTGAATTTTGAAAGGTCTGAACAATCAGTTCCAATTCCCTTGCTAGATTATTGTACTTAGTGACCCAAGTGTGATTCCTTTGCAGGCACGTGTGCTTGGGCACAAACACTTCTGTTCCCCAGATTGAGGTCTGGTCTCTGCAGGTCCGACCACACAATCAAGAGGGGCAAGTCATAAAATAGATCTGCTCTAGCAGAATTCAGCCTTGTAACATTTCTTATCCTTTCTAGATCCCAGGTTTCTCAATCTCCCAATGGGGGTTAGTATCATCCACTCTTGACCTTAGAAAGGATTTTTTGAGGATTTATATGAAAGTGCTTTGAAATAAACTTAACAAGAAATATTATTCATTATTCTGTCCAGAATGTGTTTGTTGTCGGGAAAGGCAACTTTCCTACGCGTCAGCGAGAAATGTCGCTGTGTCCAGTCCCTGTTTACCAGTATCCTGGAGAAGCCCCCGCGACAGCCAGACCACCCTGACTGCTCTGTAAGACGTTTTATGTACACACGACGAATTCACAAAATTTAAGCACTTAATATACATTTTAAAATCAAAACTACAATTATTTTATTGGAACCGAGGGATGACCCACACCGCGAACCCAATCTAGCCGCAGGGTAAGCAGCGCCAGCATCTGTGGCAAAGCTCCCAGGGCGGCTCTCACGTGACCAGCCTCCACCCGTCAGCCGACCCGCCGCCCCCACCTTTAGAGTGCACCTGCCAGCCTCGTGGGGGCTCCCCACTCCCCTGCTCACAGCCCACCCACCTTCTTCCCCCCTGTATTACTGCTGAGGCCTCCTAACTGGGCTCTTGTTCCAGCCTCGCCCGCCCCCAGCAGCCTCCTCCTATTGGCCAGAATGGTCCCCCTTAAAGAGCCCTTCCCGTCTCGCTCGGGGTAAAAGTGAAACAATTCCAGCGGCCCACAGGCCTTGGCGAGACCCACATCTCCGCCCGTCCCTTGGATCTCCGACGGCGCCTCCTTCTCGCATCCCAGGCCCCGGCCTCCGTGCTGTTTCCTGAAGCCAGCAAGAAGGCTCCTGCTCAGGTCAGGACTTGGCACTTTCTGTTCCCCAAACCTGGAACAGCCATGCTCCGAAGATCCACAGAGCTCCCTTCCTCCCCTCGCACAAGACTTCCCAGCCATCCCATCAAAACCGCCATCCAGCCCCCGCCGCTGCCGGCCGCTCCTCACCACGCAACCCTCGTAGTGAGTTTTACTGTTGATGTCCTTCTACTAAGATACATGCTCCCTGAAGGCAGGGACTTGTTTCATTTTCTGATGGCCTGTAGTGGGTTCTTAGCAAGCACTTACTGAGTGAATGAACAGTGCCTGAAACAAACAGATGCTCAGTTAATGTTTACTATGATTTAAGATAATATTTATCGGTAGGAACACTTCAACTGTACATATATACACACACACACACACACACACACACACATATATTTAATTAAGAGACTAGTATGTCTCTAGATACACGTGTATGCCTATACATCTCCTACACAAACTTCCTGAGATGTTGTATAGACCTGTAGAGGATAGACTATGATAAAGAAAATATTGTACTGGTCTGTCACCCAAACGTCACCAACCACGTGGCTGGCTCAAAAAGCAATGAGTATCCCAGTGACCTAAGGAGCTTGCTAAAAATCAAGATGCCTGGGTCTCACTGCCAAAACTGCGATTCAGTGCGTGCTACGGTCTGAACGTGTCCCCCTCAAATTCATTTGTTAAAATCTTGACCCCCCAGGGTAATGATATTTAGAGGTAGGCCTTTGGGAGGTGCTTAGGTCTTGAGGTTGGAACCCTCACGAATGGGACTGGTGTCTTACAGAAGAGCCTCCACAGAGCGCCCTGGCCCCTCCCGCCCTGTGAGGAAACAGTGAGAGGGGAACAACTCTGGGTCAGGAAGAGGGCCCTCACCAGAAGGACACGTGTTAGGGCCTTATCTTGGAGTCTCCAGCCTCCTGAACTGTGAGAAGTCAACTTGAGCTGTTCTCAGGCCCACCAGCCTGGGCTGTCTTGTTGGAGCAGAGCGAATGAATCAAGACAGTGAGTCTGGAGGAGGACCCAGGCAGCTCCGTTTCAGACAAGCTTCCGGGATAATTCCCGTATGTACAATATTCCAAAGCCTCTGGAGCATATAATGAACATCTTGAGCCAAGAGCCCAGCCTGTTTCTGAATCACCCATCGCTCCAGCGAGGGGGGAGGGGCAGGGAGGAGGGCCGCAATGACTGCGCTCTGTATGGATTCACCGCCTGCATTGGCTTTGGACTCCACAAATAGGAATTGTTTATGGGTCAAAATATACAATTTAAAAATTGATCCAAGACTTTTTAAATGTTCTGTTAGGACTTTATTAGACACTACCTCAAGGTTCATATTGAGCAGAAAGGGATTTCAGATCCATCAATGTTCTATTTTAAATGACACAAAACTAGGCCGGCCATATCCTCTCCCCTTTTGAACCTGCACCTGAGCAATCTGGTGTAACTTCGAGATGACCGAAATCATGGCCTCCTGACAGAGCACAAAGACAACAAACATCCTGTTTATGCCAATCCGGGGTCCTATTTTCATATCCCAGGAGTGACCTCAAGAAGCAGCTGAACATGCTGACCGGTTATTGTCTAAACATTAATTACGCCCAAAGCAGCACTGTTGTTCTGGAGTCTTGGCAAATGTGCTCTGACAACCAGATGGAGAACTCTGAGCAATGGTGTCCCACGGACACATTCGCCGAGTTAGCTGGGAGCTCGTACTGTAGCTAACCTATACCGGCAGCTCACTGTGCTCAAAATGAAATATTACCAGCACTCTGCAGGAGAGAACAAGTGATCTAAGGGATGAACGCTGGAGTCAACCAGACTTGGGTTCTAATCCCCGCCCTGCTACTTAAAACTCCATCCAAAAAAATGGATGAAAAATCACTCCATCTCTTAAGACTCAGTCTTCAAAACATGGCAAAATTTTGATAATTAAAGGTTATCATTTGAGGAAAGAGTAATGCTCAATAATGACATTTGCCATTTATTAATAGTAGTATAAAACCAGCACTGGGGATATTCATTTGTGTTTTGAGCTCCGTCCTTTCCCTGCTCCCACTCCAAGCAGGTGCCCAGTCTCTGGGTACAACTCCCCCACAGAGGCTGTGAAATTCAAGTTGCTGGTACATGGCCTGCCTCCTTGGCTGCTGTTTTCTCCAAGCCAGAACCCATTAGAGGAATTCTGTAAGGAAAGAAAGCAAGCAAGAGAAAAGTCCTCCAAGTGAGGAGGAGGCCAAAGGTCTGAGGATCCCGTAAGCAGAAGGGCCGGTGGCAGAGTCCCCAGAGGGACGATGACATGGTGCCCTGGGCACTGGCGTTCCCCATGAGCACAGACCGCAGGTTCCTCACCTTGCACAGGCCCAGTGGGGCTGGGCTCAAGACCGGAAGCCCCTCTCTTGTTTCTGTAAACATTTTGGAATCTCATTTGATTTTGCGGAGGTGAAGACAGCCCAACAAGGACTGAGACTCCATTTCCTGCCAGTCAGACAAAATGGAGTCCTAGTGGAATATTTAATTTCAATTACAGTACAAGAGAGCTTAAAGGAGTAATATTTGTGTCTAGTTTACGGAGTAATATTTATGTCTACTCTAGCAGGAGTAGAGTTACATTTATCGTTGATATTTTTTATTCCCCTCCTATGAGGTAGAAGTAGGTATTTGGTGACTCAGAGCCTAAAAAAATATTTTAGGGAAAAATTCTGATATAAATTTTAATTTCTTGACTTGTTTTTAAGTGATATTACCTTTTTTTTTAACATTTTTATTCAATTTTCAGTTAACAGTTTTATACTAGTTTCAGGTGTACAATGTAGTGATTGGACACTTCCATACCTCACCCAGTGCTCATCACAACACGTGCCCTCCTTAATCCCCACCACCTGTTTCACTCATTCCCCCTCCCCCATCCACCTCCTCTCTGGTAACTGTCAGATTGTTCTCTAGAGGTAGGAGTCTGTTTCTTGGTTTGCCTCTTGTTTTCTCCCTTTGCTCATTTGTTTCTTAAATTCCACATACAAGTGAAATCATATGGTATTTGTCTTTCTCTGACTGACTTATTTCACTCAGCATAAGACACTCTAGTTCCATCCACGTTGTTGTAAATGGCAAAATTTCATTCTTTTTGATGGCTGCGTTAGTATTCCGTGGTGTGTGTGTGTGTGTGTGTGCGCGCGCGCGTGTGTAATATATACACAACTTTATCGATTCATCAGTTGATGGACACTTGGGCTGTCTCCATAATTTGGCTATTGTAGATAATACTGCTATAAACTTCAGGGTGCATATATCCCTCTGAATTAGTATTTTTGGATTCTTTGAGTGAAAACCTAGTAGTGCCGTTGTTGGATGTAGGATAGTTCTATGTTTACCTTTCTGAGGAACCTCCACACTGTTTTCCAGAGTGGCTGCACCAGTTTGCATTCCCACCAACAGCGTAAGAGGGCTCCCCTTTCTCCACATCCTTGCCAACACCTGTGGTTTCTTATTAAATGACATTACCGTTTAAATTAAACTGAAAAAAAGCCTTGACAATTGGTAGTTTCAATTCATTAAAATAATGCCAGCGAGGTAAGCTTACATAAATGAGTTTTCAAATTACTACTGGCCGTAATGCTTAAAAATTAGAAATGTAGATATTATAATCATAGTACAAAACCATGGCATTTCGTGTCGGTCTTTGCCGCAGGTTGAGAAGCAGACTGTAGTACTTCCACTTATCACAGTTTCTGGCCTTTGAAGCAATTATTTCTACCAAATGCCAAGTGTTCTGCCAAGCAGCTTTCTGCACACTTGCCCTGACCAGAGTGATTTTGCAAGCGGAGCCCTTGCTCCAGCCAGGGCAACTCAACACCGACGGCAAACCCATCTGTAGACGTACGGGGGCCCCACCATTAATACAGCAGGTTCCCTCAATGCACCATAAACATTGTATCTGCTAACTACACACATCATCCCGAGCCCATCTTTCCACCAACAACACAGAATACCGGTTTGTAAAGGATTCCCTAACTTTCCTCAGTAGAGAATTGTCTGCCACCGACAGTGGCTTGTGATACTCAAGAAAGATAGTCTAGGGGCACCTGGGTGGCTCAGTCGTTAGGCATCTGCCTTCGGCTCGGATCATGATCCCAGGGTCCTGGGATCGAGCCCCGCATCGGGCTCTCTGCTCTGCAGGAAGCCTGCTTCTCCCGCTACCACTCCCTCTGCTTGTGTTCCCTCTCTCGCTGTGTTTCTCTCTGTCCAATAAATTAAAAAAATCTTAAAAAAAAAAAAAAAGATAGTCTAAAGGTAATGGTCTTCAAACTAGGGCACACGTACCCCTGGGGATACTCCAAGACCGTTTAAGAGCTATCCAAACACAAGAAGCCTTAAAGGACTCAATTTCCATATCCTCAACTTCCAAAGGTACCCTTTCCTAAAGTTAGTGGTCCCAGAGGAAACCTCTGCGTCCGAAACCACCCTTCCTCCACTATCTGAAAGAAAGACACCATCCAAATCTTCCTGTGTGGCACTGCAAGGGGCAGGGAGTTGAAGGCTCCAGGCCAAACCGAAGAGAAATCGTGCTTAATGACTACAGCAAGCACTATGAATCTCTAAAAGCTTCCCATCTCGCAAAGATTTCTGTTATAGGTAAAGCCAGGTGTGGGAAACTAATTATGGCAGAGTGGGGAATAATGCAAATTGTTGCCTAACAACTCCGCCTTTTCATTCTCACAACTATTGTCGAAGGACATAAGGATCTTGAGGGATAAGGCCCAGGAATTCAAAGCAAAAGGAGCAATGCAAAGAAATACTGAATGCTAAAAATGGCTTTTTCATGTAATTAAGGGTAAGCATTTTTCCAGCTATTCTCAATACTCATATTGAATCCTAGAAATGCCTTTTCTCTTTTAGTTAAGAGTAAGCATTTTTCCCAGCTTTTCACTTCAAAATCATCTCAGTAAGGCAAAGCTGTGTAGGCTAATACCACTGCATCATAGAAATGTAACTGGAATATTTTCTAGAATTATCAATTTGCTCAAAATACTTTGGGATAAACACACGGATAAAACATTTACATGCTCTTTTCAGATTTCATATGCTTTATTTTAAAAGGAAGTTAAAATCTATTTTATCAGATCACATTATAAAACTTACTCCATTTATAGAAAATCCTTATCCTATTTCCTCTTCTAAAACGTGTATTATTTTCGATCTCCTCCTAGCACAAAATCTGTACTGCCAAATTATTTTTTTAGTAGTATATATTCCCTTTTCTATTCTTAAATACATAGGGGAAGTATACCCATGGTATTTAATAAAGATACGTAAGTCATTTCTGATTTTTACATTCGATGTAATTTTCCCCAAAAGCCAAACACTAGAGTTTAGCGCGCGCGCGCGCGCACACACACACACACACACACACACACACACACACACACATTTAGAGAAGAAATAACATGTCTTTTTATCATATGCCTCTCCTTATAAATATGGTACTATTTTACCTATAAGTTACATTGTATTACTATAAATTAAGCATAATGATTTATTGTCTTGTTTACAACTTATTATAGCTACATAATTTTAATCTTGACTGATTCTGTTTCATACAATGCATTCTATAATATATCTCTCAGTGGTTTTTATAAGGCTTCCTGAAATACATTAACATATTTGGATTGAAAAGACTTTTTCTCCAGGTTTTTTTTAGCAGGTTTGACAGTAAGGACTACCTTTGCTGATTAGGTTAGGTGGTGTTTTCTGCAGATTTAGTGAGCAAGAACTGCAGCCCCAAGATTTTCAGGGTTTAAGTTGTTTTTTTTTTTTATTAAAGAGTCTCATTTATTTATTTGACAGAGGAGAGAGATCACAAATAGGCAGAAAGGCAGACAGAGAGGGGGAAGCAGACTCCCTCCTGAGCAGAGAGCCCAATGAGGGGCTCGAACACAGGAGCCTGAGATCATGACCTGAGTTGAAGGCAGAGGCTTTAACCCACTGAGCCACCCAGGTGCCCCATTTTTTTTTTTCAGTTTTATTTTTTATTTATTTTTTAAAGATTTTATTTATTTATTTGACAGAGAGAGAGATCACAAGTAGGCAGAGAGGCAGGCAGAGAGAGAGGGGGAAGCAGGCTCCCCGCTGAGCGGAGAGCCCAATGCGGGGCTCGATCCCAGGACCCTGAGATCATGACCTGAGCTGAAGGCAGAGGCTTTAACCCACTGAGCCACCCAGCAGCCCCTTTTTTAAGTTTTAAAAAACAGTAAAACCATTTTATCAAAAATTATTGGATTGACAAATGTATAATGAAATTACCAATATTTCCCCAACCCTTTCGAGGTATATCTGGTTAAGCAAAGTGCTTTCAAGTAAAAGAGTAAGGGTTATAATTAGGAATCATTTGGTAAGTCTTGGTAAAGCCTTTTTATGATACTTCCCAGAAAGGAAGAAAGCTTCTCATAGCTTGGAAACAAATCTCTCAAGTGAGGTCATTTCTAACTCAGCGCTTGCATCAAATTGGAAAGAGGACCTTAATAAACTGTCACTTGATAGACCATTAAAATTATTTTGTTGACAACAAATTTTAGACTTTATTTTTTTGGCAAAAAACTCAGGAGTTCAAAGACTGAGTGACATCATCTTTATGATGAGTGACATCAGACTAGTGACATAAATATTTGTGTAAACAAAGTATTTCAGCACTTATATCTATAATAAGAATAAAATCAATGCTAAACCCTGTCTCATTCTAGCAATAATATATTCATCCACAAACCACAAAATCCTACTCATCTCATTTAAATGTTAGAGAACACTCAACAGGAAAAAGTCCCAAAGGAAAAAAAAATCTCAAGAGAATCCAGAGGATAAAAGCAGCTTACCTATGGAGAGGCAAGGATAAAAATACAATGGAGGTCTCCACAGAAACAATGGGAGCAAGAAGAGACTGGAGTGAAATACTTAGTATTGAGAGAAAAAACCCCACCAACCTAGAATTCTGTACCTTGTAAAATAATCCTTAAAAAGAGAGGAAGAAATAAAGACCTCTTCCAACAAACAAAAAAATGAGGCAATTTATTTCCAGTAGACCTGCCTTGCAATAAATGTTTTTAAAATCTCCTCTTTAGGGTGAAGGGAAATGATGGGTCAGAAGTTCAAATCTACATAAAGAAAGAACAAGGGGGGCGCCTGGGTGGCTCAGTCATTAAGTGTCTGCCTTTGGCCCAGGTCATGATCCCAGGGTCCTGGGATCGAGCCCTGCATCAGGCTCCCTGCTCGGCAGGAAGCCTGCTCCTCCCGCTACCATTCCCTCTACTTGTGTTCCCTCTCTTGCTGTGTTTCTCTCTGTCAAATAAATAAGATCTTTTAAAAAAAGAAAGAATGAACGAACGAACAAGGATTCAAGAATGAATAAGATGAGGCAAAACATTGTATTTCTCTTACTCTTAATTCATCTAACAGATGAACAGTTTGTTCAAAATAGTAACAGCAACAATATATTCAATTATGAATGAATGAGCACAACGATACAGGGGATGGGAGGGAGAAATAAGAAATATTTTGTTTTTAGAAGGTACTTATGCCAGTAGTATAGTGTTGTGTGCAAGTGGACTTGGATTAGTTTACAAAGTATATTATAAACTCTAGGGCAACCACTAAAAAGGTGAAAAAAGAAGTATAACTGATAATGCTAAGAAAGGAGACAAAATGGATTCATATAAAATGCTCAATTAAAACTACAAAAGGCAGAAAAAGTGTGGAAGATATAAGTAGGAACAAAACACAAAGGCAAGGCAACAAATAGAAAACAAAAAACTATGGTCTATATTAAACCAACTATATCAATAACCACTTGGAACACATATAGTCTACATTTATCAATTATAAGACAGAGATTGTGGATCAAAAAACAAGACCCAACTGTACGTTGTCTACAAAACCCCACTTTAAATATGAAAACATATATACAGTAAAAAGGATCAAGAACATGGAAGTAGGTACATTAATTTCAGACAGAGTAGACTCCGGAACAAGGAAATATCAAGAAGAGACGGGCATTACATAACGATAAAAGGGTCAATACTCCACAAAGACATAGCAATTCTTAATGTGGATGTGCCGAAAAATAGAGTCAAAATAAATGAGGCAAAACTGTTAGAACTGCAAGGAGAAATAGATGAATCCACTGTAAGAGTTGGAAGCTTGTGTAACACCCCTCTATCAGAAACAGATAGACCTAGCAGACAGAAAATGAACAAGGACATAGTTTAACTCAACAGCACCATTAATCAGCTGAATATAATGGACATCTACTGACTAGTTCATCCAACCACAGCAGAATACATAACTTTCTTAAGCTCACATGAAGCATTCACCCAGACAGACAACATTCTGATCCATAAAACACACGATAATACATTTAAAAGAACAGAAATCATACAATGTCTGTTTCAGACCACAATGGAATTAAAGTAGGAATCAAAAACAAAAAGATAGCTGAAAAATCCCCAAATACTTGATTGAGCAACACACTTCTAAATGACACATGGGTAAAAGAATAAATAAATAAATCTCAACAGGAATATTTAAATATTTTGAGGTAAGTGAAAACAAAAACACAGCTTACCAAAATGTGTGGAAAGCAGGAAAAACAGCATAGAGGGAGATATGTAGCATTAAATGTATATATTGGGGAAAAAAATAAAGTCTAAAAAGTCTAAATATCTTATGTCAATAATCTAAGCTGTTCCACCTTAGGAAACTAGAAAAAGAAGAGCAAATTAAATCCAGAGTAAGCACAAGAAATAATAAAAATCAGAACAGAAATGAATGAAACTGAAAACAGGTATCAACAGAGAAAATCAATGATAAAAAGCTAGTTCTGTCAAAAGATCAATAAAATTTATAAGCCTCTAGTTAAGCTAAGAAAAAAGAGAAAATACTCAAATTATTAATATAGGATATTCAAGAGGGGACATTATTGCCCATCTCATGAACATTAAAAGGATACTAAAGGAATACTATGAGCAACTCCATAATTTGATAACCTAAACAAAATGGACAAATTCCTTGAAAGACACAAGCTGTCAAAACTTACGCTAGAAAAAATAGACGATGTGAATAGGCCTATATCTATTAAAGAAATTGAATAAATATCTAATAACCTTCTAAAAGAGAAAACACCAGGCCCAGATGAGTTCACTGGTAAATCCCACCAAACATTTAAGGAATAAACTACACCAATTCTTTACAATCTCTTCCAGAAGACAGAAGCAGAGGGAATACCTCCTAACTCATTCTCTGAGGTCAGCATTACCCTAATACCAAAATCAAAAAAAGACATCATAA
>CM053612.1:85973295-86044964 GCA_028646535.1 Procyon lotor | reverse complement strand
TGTAATCCATCACATCAACAAACTAAAGAGGAAAACCGCAAGATCTTATCAATAGATGCAGAAAAGGCATTTGATAAAATCCAATACTCCTTCATGATAAATACTCTCAGATAATGGAATAGAGAGGAACTTCCTCAACTTGATAAACACTATCTACAAAAAACCTACAGATAACATCACACTTAAAGGAGAGAAAGTTAAGTTTTCCACTAAGATCAGGAACAAGGCAAGGACATCCCCTCTTACCACTGCTTTTCAACACTGTACTGGAAGTCCTAGCTAGTGCAATAAACCAAGAGAAGGAAACAAAAAGTATACAGACTGGGAAGGAAGAAATAGAACCATTTTTGTTCACAGATGACAGGACCACTTATGTAGAAAATTTGAAAGAATTTCAAAAGAAAAATCCCCTAGAATTAATAAGCAACTACAGCAAGGTTAAATGAGAAAACAAACCACAGACTGGGGAAAATATTTGGAAAAGACAGAAGAGATGAAAGACTGTGATCCAAACTGTACAAGGAATACCTAAAACCCAACGATAAGAAAATGAACAACCAGATTTAAAAATGACAAAAGATCTCAACACACACCTCACCAAAGAAGATATACAGATGGCAAGTAACCATAAGAAAAAGTGTTCAACATCTTAGGTCACCAGGGAATTGCAAAACAAGACAATAATGCAATGCCACTATATACCTATTAATGACCAAAATGCAAAGCACTGACAGCACCAAATGCTGGTGAGAATACGGGGCAAAAGGAACTCTGACGCACTGCTGCAGGAAATGCAAGGTAGGCAGCCACTCTGGAACAGTTTGGCAGCTTCTTATAAAACTTAGCATACTTTTTAAATAAAGATTTTATTTATTTATTTGAGACAGAGAGTGCAGAAGTGCAAGTGGGAGGGAGAGGGAGAGAATCTCAAGCAGACTCTGCAATGATCACAGAGACCAACCCGGGGTTCAGTCCCATGACCCTGAGATCATGACCTGAGCTGAAACCAAGAGTCAGACGCTCAAGCACTCGAACCACCCAGGCGCCCCAAAACTTAACACAATCTTAACATGCAATGCACCGATCATGCTCCTTGGCTGGTATTTCCCCAAAGGAGTTGAAAACCTATGTCCACATAAAAACTTGCTTGTTTATAGCAGCTTTATTCATAATTGCCAAAACTTGGGAGCAACCCTGATGTCCTTCGGTAAGTAAATGGATGTATTGTGGTATATCCAGACACGGCGAGTGTTATTTTATTATTCAGCACTAACAAGTCAACTAGAAAGCCATGAAGAGACATGGAGGAACCTTAAATATGTATCACTAAGTGAAAAGAGCCAATCTGAAAAAGGTACATACTGTAAAATTCCAATTATAGAACATTCTGGAAAAAAACCTATATAGATAAGTGGTTGCCCTGGGCTGGGAGGAGAGAAGGATGAAAAGCAGAGCACAGAGAATTTTTAAGGCAGTGAAACTAATTTTGTACAACATGACAGTAGTGGATACAGATCAGTATACATTTGCCAAAACCCATAGAGTGTGCCACACTAAGAGGAAAGTCTAACATCAGCTGTGGGCTCTGGGTGATGACCATGGGTTGGTGTCGGTTCACGGACTGTAACCAGGGTGTCACCCTGTTCGGGGATGTTGACGATGAGGGAGGCTATGCAGATTGGGGCATATGGGAATTCTCTGCACTCTCTGCTCAATTTTGCTGTGTACATAAAATTTCCCTTAAAAAAACGTCTGTTGAGGGGATGGAAGCCTGGGTGCCTCAGTCGGCTAAGCCTCTGCCTTCAGCTCAGGTCATGATCCCAGGGTCCTGGGATCGAGTCCTGCATCGGACTCCTTGCTCAGCGGGGAGCCTGCTTCTCCTTCTGCCTGCCGCTCCCCCTGCTTGTGCTCTCTTTCTCTCTGACATAAATAAATTAAATCTTTTTTAAAAAGTTTATTGAGGTTTGAAAATGTCAATACTTCTAATATTAAATTACATCTTTCACAACTATTTAAACTTAGAAAATTTTAGATGTCAACTTTAAAAAACTGCTAACAGGTATTTAGTTTGAAGACTCATAGCCTAAGACAATGGTTATCAGCAGGAGGCCTCACCATCCCCCAAGGAAGCATTTCAGGAAATCTGTGGGGCATCTTCAGTTGTCACAATGATTGGAGGCAGATACCGGCATTTAGTGGGAAGGGTACCAGCGATGCTAAACACCTTGCAAGGCGTGGGGCAGCTTCGCGGGCGATTTTTGACACAACATGCAGGATTTCTAAGTGTCCCTGCACTATTGTTTTAAGTCATCTGAGTCTAGAAACTAACCTTGTTTTTCTTCTAATCACAAAGTATTTCTGGAATAGCTGTGGAAAGCAACTGCTACACACCTCCAAGGAACACTATGCGTGTCCATCAGTTTATCCGAACGTGCCTGCTACAGCGACGCCACGCACGGGAACCGAGCTCTGACACCACGCCCCTGGTATCACCCTGAACGAGATGGCGCACAGCCCCGGCGAGTGTTCCCGTTAAGTGTGACCCACATCAAATCACCTCCCAACTTCGGTCACCAAAGCACCGCAGGGGTCTCCCCAGGGCCTCAGAAATGGTTTTCGCCTCGAGATTACCAGAAATGAATGACAAATGTGTTCCCTGCCTGCCTTGGGTGCCCTCTGCATGACCTGTCCAGTACTCATTGTCTCTCATCGTCTCTTCCTTCTGGGACGAACTCTATTCATTAACCACACGGTCACCATCCTCAGTGAAATCTGAAGAAAGGTGCCTCTCAAATATCCAAAATGTAATCTTAAAACTTGCAGAGGGTGACCAAATAGTTTAAAAACAGGGATGTGGTCTCTTGGCAGCACTTTCTTCCTCCCAGTAGGGGCTTAAGGGTTGACGGCGCCTACTTCAGCTAAAGGCACAAAACCGATGGCGATGAAATGATTTGGTGCTTCCAGAAGCTACAAAGGTAAGATGCAGGTACTGACCCCTTTACCCAAACTGAAATCGGTAGGCCTTCTGGAGGAGGAAAATTTCCCTCCACATCTCACCACCCTTCTTCCACAAGCTTATGAAGTAAGCCACCCCCTTCACTGTGAACCAAAACTCCCCAGAGGATAGAAATCTCCATTTCTTTTACACACTGTACATACGCTCCATTAACAAGGTTATCGTCAGCCACTACAGTTAGCCCGGCATCATCCTAAGCGCTGTAGGCCGCACAAAGGAAGCAGACAATGCCCTGTGGTTTACCCCTAATCATCCTTAAGCCCCTCAGCTCTGATTTGAAATCAAACTAACATTGCTTTTCTCCTAAACTTCCAGAAAATTTGAGAAACATAAATTTGATCAGGCCTCAATCACAAGAAGAAAGGCATTCATGGAAAACATGAAGCGGTTGCCCTTGGTGGTGCTATTAGTCTGTCTCTCACTGCGAGTCAGTGGTGTATAATCCCATGATGTAATTTCCCCTATGGCTTTTTAAGAATCACGTTAAATTTCAGGCAGCCAACAAGTGAGCTGGTATCGCTGAAGTGGAAGTAATGACCATGTGAGATTTTAATAGTGGAACTCTGAAAGGGGTCCTTTTCAGGCAGCACATTATAAAGGAATTTTCTAGACAAAGAGAAAATGCAATTCTTACCTCCAACCAACAAGTAGCTGTTGGGAAACAGTGTTTTTGCTTGCATGAGTGCCCTTGCATGACCGGAATGGAAGAGGTCAAATATTCCATCCGCATAGACTCTGACCGGCCTGTCAACTGTGGAAGAAACAGAGTGTCGTCAACCAGACTGCAGAATAAGAAGCCCGGGGGCCCGATTCTCCCGTCATCAGCACACCGGCGGGAGGAGGTTCACCTGGATAAAACACCACGTCTGGGGCGCGCAATTCCTTTTACCAAGAGCTTCTTCCGAGGCTAGCAAAGTGGAGTAAAACCAGAGAATTTAGAGCGGCCCACAGCACGCGGTTTAAGCCACCAGGAGAGACACGCCAGGCGGTGCGGGGTGGGCCGGAGTGCGCCGGCGGGTCTGAGCCAGCGGATTCGGGCGTCGACACAGGCTTGGCAGCGTCCGCCCGGCGGGAGCAGCGCGGCCCGAGTAACCCGACGGCTTCCCGAAAAGGAAAAGCTTGGTGCTTGACGCAGACGGTCCTGCAGGAAGACTGGCGACACCCGCTCGCACAGGCAGCGTGGCGCTGCTGGGACACAAGGTGGGGGGGAGGCCTTCCGCCCCGCCCCGCCGCGGTAGCAGTTACGCCACCCAAGTCGGCCGAGGCTACCCGCCTGGCCTTGCTTCCCTCCGGGGGCCCGCAGGTAAAGCAGCGCGCGCCGCCGCCGCCGCACAAAGGTCACTCCCCAACCTCTCGGGCTCAGAAGAGATGGGGGGAGGGGCACGTGCCCCAAAGGCAAGAGTCACGTGACACGTGGGGCGGCCCTCCGCGTTGCAGGCCAGCGAGGGACCGACACTACAGTCCCTCTGAGGGGGAAAGGTTGAGACAGAAGAGGCCTCAACAGACATTCTCCCGGGGCCAGATGGTGCTCTGGGCAGATACACATTCACCACAGCCCCCTGGACCACTACAAATTACAGGATGACACTTTGCCCAAAGATCCACTTCCTCAAATAAGATGGAGACACCGGGGGTGGAGGGGTTGGGTGCCAACTTTTACACCACTCTGGACTATCGCGAAGGAACTAGAAAGTGAAAATATAGGAAACTAAAACCTAAATACGGCAAACTGAACATATACGCATTTATTTCTGCTTCCTTCCAAATATCACGAGAATTAGAGAGAAAGAAATAAAAAGGTATATCACTCCCCCCCAAAAATAAATTAATTAAAAGGTATAATCCCCCCAGCAGAGGAAACAAGAAAGACAATGACAATAGCCCACAACATTTTGGAAAGTTGATTGTCAGATGCTGAGTGTCTACAGGAAACAAGAATTGCAGTGAGTGCAGGTAGGAAAAGGGATTGTTGAGTACTTGGGTTTTTTTTTAATAAGCCTAGGAGTCCTACTGACTTTTTCCAGTACATGCATGTATTATAGTGATGTTATAAGAAATAAATTTAAAAAGGAAATCAATGCAAACTTCTGGTGAATGATTTTTAAGACAGATTTAAAATTGTGATTTACTGGTGTAATACAACCTCATTAATTTGGAATATAAATTAAAAGAAATGGTACATTAATAGATTCAGATGGTACAATGTTTCTAATAAATTAAATTTCTCTAATAAAAAAACTCGAGACTTTATGTCAGATAGGGAATTGCGATCATTCCCAATTATACACCATTTTGAACAAACAGAATTGCCTTCACAGGATTATACTGGATTCTAAATAAGGCATGATAAATAGAAAATGCTTTGAAATAACAAACTGTCTAATGAGGGATCCTTGGTTTCAATGCTCTTATTCAATTTGAATTCAATTGAGGAAAATTTGTTTTAAGATATAAATCCCAGTGGAAAGCAGATGGCAGTTTTGCAAAACTTTTTGTTATTGATTCAGAGGTGATCAAGATAAATGAATTCAGCAAGCAAGGAGGAAAGAAAAGTAAAGAAAGTGACATAATTACCGAGAAAAAGACCATTTAGTAAACCTTGAAGAGTATTTGTGGAGTTGATTTTGCAATAAGCTCACTTTTTAAAATTGTAGTGTGTCAGCAATTTCCAGGCTGGGAAATAGGACCAAAAAAAAACAAAAAAACAAAAAAACAAAAAACCACCACTACCACCACCACCACCCAAAACCAAAAACCAATCTTAACAAATGTGTGCTTCAAGGGGAAAAAGAAAAAAGGACAAAGAAAGATGGAAATGGGTCTGCAGATTAGAGATTTCCAAGACTTATCAACATACTGAATGTATAGATATTATTTGGATTTGGGTTCAAACAACTATCAGTAAATGAGGACATAAGATAATGGGAAATTGGAACACTGGATAGTTGGTGATGTTAAGAATTACTGTGAATTTTTAGGTGAAAAAAATGGTATAATGGTTTTTTGTTTTTTGTTTTTAGATTTTATTTATTTGACAGAGAGGGACACAGCGAGAGAGGGAACACAGGCAGAGGGAATGGGAGAGGGAGAAATAGGCTTCCGGTGGAGCAGGGAGACCGATGCGGGGCTCAATCCCTGGAACCTGGGATCATGACTTGAGCTGAAGGCAGACGCTTAATGACTGAGCCACTCAGGTGCCCCAATGGTTATGTTTTTAAAAACTGGTTCTTTAAGATATTTATACAGAAATACTTATGGATGGAATGAAAGGAAGCCCAGGGCTTTGTTTCAAGTAAATCAAGAGGGGGCAGTGGATGGGGGCTTACGTGGGGCAACACTGGCTTGGGGGTGGTGGGTGTTAGCTATAGATGACAGACACATGAAGGTTCATTATATTGTTCTACTTTTGTGTATGTCTGAAATTCTCTCCATTTTTTTTAAAAAATGTGGTTTTTTTTAGTTTGTATGTTTATTTATTTTAATCTTTTGTTTCAGATTTTTCTGGACATCCTTTTAGGCATTTGGGCGTTCTCCAGAGCATCTATGTTGGGAACCACTGGCCGGTGAAGCTGGGGGTTTGGCAATGATCCCGAGTGGGAACCCAACTAGACCATGGTCATGGTGGAGAGAACTTAAGGTGCTTCCCAGGGATTTCTGCCGCCTGGTGTTCATGCCTTGGTGCCATCTCCTCCCTTTGAAATGTGAGTGAGACCTGTGACTTGTCTCTAACCAGGTGAATACGGCAAAGAGGATGGATGGCACTCGCATGATTACATTACACTATCTAAGATTCCAAACTGCTACCAGACTCCCTCCTTCTCTCTCGGTGGCTTCAAAGAAGGAAGCCATTGTGTTGTGAGAGGGCCACAAAGGAACCGAAGCTGACCCCTGGGGGCTGAGGGTGCTCTCTGGCCGGCCGCCAGCAGAAAGCTAGATCTTTGGTCTTAGAGTTGCAAGGAAACAACCTGAGTGAGCTTGGACACAGGTCTATCACCATCAAGCCTCCAGGTGAGAGATGAGCCCAGGGTGACACCTTAAACGCAACCTTGCTGGACCCTGAGCGGAGGACTCAGCTAAGCCAGGCTCCTTGCCTACAGAAATTACGACATAACAAATCTGCATCATTTTAAGCCACTAATTCTGCAGCACAGAAAATGAATACAACAGCATTGTAAAGTTTCTGCCCAGAGACAATTCTTAGAAGTATTTCCAATAAATTCCTGTTTATCCTGAATGGACAGAGTGAGGTCTATCAGATAAATGTGATATTCCGGTAAAATGTCTATCCATATAGCACATGCTGATTGCCAGTTTCAAATGATTTTCTGTTTATTTCCAATAAATTCCTGTTTATCCTGAATGGACAGAGTGAGGTCTATCAGATAAATGTGATGTTCCGGTAAAATGTCTATCCATATAGTACATGCTGATTGCCAGTTTCAAATGATTTTCATATAATAAACTACACATAACACCAAAATGATGCTTAAGAATCATGGATACAAAGAAGGACCATGGTATAGTACTATGGGGAAGTCTGCCTTTAACTTGCTGGATCTTACACTCCAAATTTTTGTGTTATTCAGCACTTAAGACAAATGAAATGGTGAGGGGCTATGCTGGCCTCACACCATATATGAAAATTAACTCAAAATGGACCATAGATCTTAATGTATGAGCTAAAGTTGTGAAACTTCTAGAAGAAATTGGGGGAGACTCCTAGTGACTGTGGGTTTGGAAAATATTTCTTAAATAGGGGGCGCCTGGATAGCTCAGTCTGTTAAGCCTGACTTTGGCTTAGGTCATAACCTCAGGATCCTGGGATACAGCCCCTTGTCTCGTCAGGCTCCCTGCTCAGCAGGGAGTCTGCTTCACCCTCTGTCCCTCTGCCCCTCCCCCCCCACTCATGCTCACTCCCTCGCTCTCAAATAAATAAAATCTTTAAAAATTTTCTTGGATAGGACCCAAAAGAACATATTATAAAGCCAAAAAAATAATAAATTGGGCCTTACTTCAAACTCACATCTTCAAAAAACATTTTTACAAAAATACAAAGGCAAGTCGGACAGGGAGAAAATATTTGCAAAATATATATCTGATATAAGCCTTGTATCTAGAATATAAAAAAACCTCTCAAAACTCTAAGAAACACCTCCTTTTTAAAAGGGCAAGAAAAGTGAAGACACTTCACCAAAGAAAATAAATATATGGATGACAAATAAGCTCATGAAAAGATCTTTCATATCATCAGTTATCAGGGGAAAAGAAATTAAAACGGGAATGACAGACTACTTCATACCCTTGGAGTGGCTAAGAATTTAAAAATATATTGACCCTACCAGTTATTGGCGAGGGTACAAAGCAACTGGAACGCCCAAACACCACCAGTGGGAATGTAAAATGGTACACTCTGCTAAGCAATTGGGCAGTTAGAAAATAGCTAAACGTACACCTACCATACGGCCAGACAGGCGGCAATCCGCAACTGTGCTACAGCCGAACAAACCAAACTTTACTGCCCTTTCTTCTAACTCATGGCGCCTTCTAGAGACTACATTCCAATATGAATTCTTTTCAAAAAGAGAGAGATTAGTACTAAACACCCACGAATTATGGTCACTAGTACTGTTTTTGTGTACAACTGTGCAAAAACGGTGGCACAAAAATTAACCTTTAAACATCTAGTAGTTACATGTTTTATCAAGTTCACAATAGTTTTATATGTACTTGATAATCTCCTTCTACACAGAGCCAGCATTTACTGATAGTGACTGATGTTAACTTTTTAAATATGTTAAATTTAAGTTTTAAGACAGTATATTTAGGGGTGCCCGAGTGGCACAGTCAGTTAAGCTTCCAACTCTTGGTTTCAGCTCACGTCCTGCTCTCAGGGTCGTGAGATCGAGCCCCGTGTCAGGCTCCGTGTTGAGTGTCAAGTCGGCTTCAGATTCTCTTTCCCTCTGCCCCTCCAGCTCATGCTCTCTAGCTGTCTAAAATAAATAACTCTTTTCAAAAAAGGGTATATTTAAAGAAAATTATAGTACAGGTGCACACAAATAAGGCAAAATTCATTGAGGTAGTTCTTGAAAAAATGAATTTGGCAAACTCTACCCACCATGCAAACGGAACAATACAAATCCCCGTTTGAGAAAAATAGGCAATTAGAACTGAATTTCCTTGGAAGATAAAAGGCAGCTGTGATGAAAAGGAACCTATGAAACAATCACCTGGACTTGTCCTTTATCTGAAGACAGAGGAGTGATTCTCAGTCCCTGATGGATATGAAACCTTGCAGGTTCATAGTTCCATAGCTGGACTAATTGAGCTGAGGTCAAAGGCGCCATTTCCAACTGTTCTACTGTGTTCCCTTTCTTGCGGCTCACGGAGAACATCCAGGAGCTAAGAGCGACGAGCAGAGTTTATCATCATTACCTCTTTTAGAGTTTATATGCCAGCCCCTGTTGGGGCAGACTGACAGTTGTGCAACATATTGTCGGCAATTGTACTACGTCATAAAATGGGGCCCATGAAGGAGATAAAGGCTTCGCTTATAACTCTAACCCTGAAGTACTTTATAAACCGCAAATGTGGGTCTGTTTCGTCTTTCTGATGGAAGGCTTAAGACAGCACCACAAAAAAGCAATTGCTTAGTAGTCTTGAAAATTACCAAATGCTCCAAAAAAGCAATTGTGTTTTCCTTGTTTTCTGCTAATGGCACGATGCTCCAACCATTACATTTGGATAACCTCCCGGCCGCTCCCTCCCAGCGTTACCAAGTTGCTCTTGAGCAGTGAGTGGTTCCGGCAGGGAGGTCCCGGGACACGCAGCATCAGCAGGGGATTCGTTAGGGACGCCTCAGCCCCAGCCCGGACCTCGTCCACCACACGCTCGGCAGGTGATGGCTGCTGCGACAACGCAGAGGATTCGAAGCCGCTCCGAGGACCACTACTGCCATCAGACAGCGGTTATATCGGAGCGTGGTCCAAAACTGTCAGGTGCCTTCTACGAATCAAAGAACTAACATCTCGTCGCATTTTATTATGGACGCTGGACATTGTAAATAAAGGAACTTGTAACAAAAACGGGGCCCTCCCGCCTCTGCCAGCCAGGTGCCCATCCACATCACAAGCTCTCTTGGATGACTTCCCAGGGTCATCACCTGAGACACCAGGAGATTTTCTCTTCTCACACAAAGAGTTCGCCTTTGCTCCATCTTGCTCGGGTAGAGCCCCACGTCCCACAGACCCCATGACAGAGCGGTTTCAAAAACGCGCAACCATCTCTTTCTAATTTGGTCCTCAGGGTTTAAACTGCTCGGTGGTTAAACACACCGGTGCCCAATCTCACCCCATCAGCTTATCGCTGGCTCAGAGCGACGCGACCAGCTCTCTGATGTTATTTCCAGAGGGCGAGCTCCTCCTGTCCCAAACTTCCATTCATTCACTCAGTCACTCACAAAATACTTAGTGAACACACAGGCTTTAACGAGAGTGTTCTCTAGGCACTGGTGAAACAGCAGCGAGCGAGGCAGACGGCCCGGCCGCTACGGAAGACTGCAGCCACGGTCTGTCTCGTTCACACGCCTGGCACCCTCCAGGTCAAAGCAGGACTGTGATCTCACTGAGCTCTGCGGTCAGCTGGGGCCCGTGCAGGGATCGGAGGTCAAAGGGACTCGGGGGCGAATCCTAGCTCTACCCAGTCAGCTAGGACATTTGACAAGTTATGTTTCCATTCTCCAAGTCCTCAAGAAAAGACACAAGATTACGCATCTGACAGTGTTTGCTGTCAGAGGGTAACAGGCCAGATGCAAAGACCAAACGAGACACCGTAGACCACAGAGCACCTAGCGGACATTGAGGAAGTTCTACCTCCCTTGCCCTGGAAAAGAAGGGTCCTCTTCTTTGGTGGCCTGCAGCTCAGTCTGTAACTTTAGGTTCAATTAGTTCTTTCAGCACCACCTGGACTTCCACTGCAGCTTCCGGATTTATTGCTTGAGTCAGCATTTCTGTGTGTGGTCTGTAAACCACCAAGATCACAATCACCTGGCTATTATGAAACACAGATGCCTGGGTCCCATCCCCAATTCAGGGATAAAGGAGAGACGGCAGGAAATCTGTTTTTAATGTTTTATTTATTTAGGAGCAGAGCGAGGGAGGTGGGGAGGGGCCAGAGGGAGAGGGAGAAGCAGACTCCCTGCTGAACAGAGAGCCCGACACAGGGCCCGCTCCCAGAACCCCGAGATCATGACCTGAGTCGAAGGCAGACGCTTGACTAACTGAGCCCCCCAGGCGCCCCAGGAAATCTGCTTCTCTAACAAGCTTACCAGGTGATTGGTTGTACACTTAAGTGTGGGAACAACGGGTTTAGCTGCTCGGAGCTACCTCCCAAGCCTCTTCTTACCCTTCTCAAAGCTTAACTTTGCATACCCTCGTCTCCTCACCTCCCGCTCTTCAAAAGGAAACAGAGCATCACGGCTGAGAGGTCAAGCCCCAGCTTGACCACCCGTCTGTGGAGCTCTTATAGAGAGGCAGATGCTTAGGCCCCACCCCTTTGGACAGACTCAGGAACTCCGGGGGCGAGCCCCACCCAGCTACTTTAATGAGCCCTCCAGATGATTCTGATGATCTCCAGCCTGAGGACCATGGGCAGCCGCTCACTCCGTAACCTTGTGAGATTTGTGGCTTCTCAAAAGCCTTCATTCCCTCACCAAGGAAATAAAGTTCTAACCACAGAGAGTTGTAGAGTGAGAAGACATAATACATCTAAAGAACTTAGCACTTAATAAATACCCATTATTATTATTATTAAGCAAATTGTCCTTCGTCCTGTGGATTCTCTTAAGCTGGGGATGTTTGCTTTTTGCCATGGTGAGTGGAAACCGAGTTACGCCATCTTCAGTGTCGCAAAGCTTAGCTAGTCTTAGTTTCCACTCCAGCCCCATCACCTGGAATGCCACTCACTTACTCCTACACAGCTAGCTCGTTCCACTGGCTTGGAATGCCCTTCTGTTGGCTGCCCCCCTAGTCCCCATCTAACTTCTCCCAAAACAAGCAGCTCAGGTCAGCTACAGGGTCCTGCCTGACTGTTCCAGGCCAAATGAATCTGCCCTTCTTAAAACTTTTAGTTATCTGTGTTGCAAGGTTGAGCCCCTAAGCACACACATGTGTATTATCTGGGGGTTTTATTTCATGTCAAGTTGTCTCTTTAATTAGAGGTGTACCTCGGAAATATTCCAAGTTCATTTCCAGACCACTGCGATAGAGCAAATACCACGATAAAGCTAGTCAAGTGAGTTTTTGGTTTCCCAGGGCATATAAACGTCATGTTTAGGGGCACCTGACTGGCTCAATGGGTAGAGCATGCGACTCTTGATCTCAGGGGTGTAAGTAAGTTCAAGCCCTGAGTTGGGTGTAGAGATTACTTTAAAAAAAAAGTTATGTTTACACTATACTGCAGTCCATTAAGCATGCAATAGCATTATATCTAAAAAAGAAACCTCAATGTATACACCTTAATTAAAAATAACACCTGACAGTAAAAAATGCTGTCATCTGAGCTTTCAGCAAGTCATAATTGCTTATCACAGATCACCCTAACAAACAGAATGAAAAAGTTTGAACTCTTGCAAGAATGACCAAAATGTGACAGAGACATAATGACCGAATACTGTTGGAAAATAGCACCCACTAACCTGTCCGACACAGAGTTACCACAAACCGTCAATTTGTGTAAAAACAAAAAAAACCAAAACCAAAACGCAGCATCTGCGAAGCACCACAAAACGAGGTATGCCTGAGCTCTTGGGATGGTCCTTTATAGGTCTTCTTCAATCTCTTCCCTAGCCATCTCTGGTATGATGACTTAATGAATCGACAAACGTCTAGCATAAAGCCCAAGCTCTTTCATCTAAGGCACCCTCGGAGACACGTTTTCAGAATGCAGACTTTTACAAATGATGATAATTATAACAGCCTAGGTTTGTACAAGCCTTCCCAGTTTAAACACCGCTTTGGTGTTTGGAACCTGATCTTGCCACCCCAAAACCTTGTGAGGTGGGCAGGTACTAATGTCCCTGCCGGCACAAGCACAAGAGGAAACAGATTCCGATCGTCCTCATGACTTGCACGAAGCTGCAGAACTAGGAGATGGCCGGGCTGGAGCTTCACCTCCTGCTCTTCTACCTGCTCACTTTGGTTGGTCTGGTTTACCAGTGCAGGTGTTTGTCCTTCTTGCACTGTGCTGTCAGCCTCTAAATCCAACGCTCCGACTGAAAGTGCTCAAGTAATGATGGGCCTACTCTGCTACTTTACTTTCTTTTAGATTTAATTTATCTGAGAGAGAGAGAAAGCATAAGCAGGGGGAGGAGCAAAGGGAGAAGCAGACTCCCCGCCGAGCATGGATTCCCAACACAGGGCTCGATCCCCACAACCCTGGGATCAGAACCCAAGCGGAAGGCGGACCTGAAGCGACTGAGCCACCCAGGTGGCGCTCTGCTACTTTGAAGGTCAGCACAGGGCCCCTCCAGAGAAGAAGTACAGCCTCACCTGGTGTTCCTAAGCGGGCCTGAGCAATGGTCAGTTTCTCATGGGGTGCTTGGCACTGGCAGCTGGTTTCATCGGCAAATGGGGCAGGTGCAGTCAGGGTCTAGAAGGAAAAAAGAGAAAGGGAATATAGTCTGACAAACTTTCCTTTGGCACTAACTTCCCCCGAAGCCTTATTTCTTTTGGCTGCACAGGTACGCTGCAGAAGCAGAATATATGCACTGAGTCTTTCAGAGGAATATTATACCGTTAGACATAAAAACAGGCACATTGTCATTGAAATCTTTTTTTTTTTTTTTTTTTGACTAATGCTCAGCAATCATGCCAGTACCGCACTCCCTACCCTATGCCAGATACTAAAGGAGGTACTCTCGACAGGTGAGCTCTTCTCGGCCGCACCACAGCCTAGCAGGGCTCCGCTCTTCTGTCCTTCAATACTACAGGAGACCATCTCTACTTCACAGAAAAGGCAACTGAGGCCCAGCAGGATGACGAAATATGCTAAGTCATGCCCTTGGAAAGTCACGGTGCTCGGCTTTGCACATTTCACAACCACCCAGGGCAGACTGCGAAGATTTAGACTTACCCACAGCCCGGGGTACTCGGCTGGAAGAAATGCCGTACTCAGAAGTGGGGCAGACATCGCCTGTATTGACACACCAGCCTGGCCAATCACAAACTGTGACGTCACTTCGGTGCAAAGGCCAAGCCGTGCTCCGTGCCCTGGGAGGCCCTGACAGCACAGGCTTGCTGGCGGGCGGCTGATAACCGCTCCTGAGCAGCTCCAGCGGCGGCGGCCGGCGGGAGGCCCCGCCCCGGGCAGCCCGGGCTGGGGCTCCGGGAGCGCGGGGAGAGAGATGTAGTCACTTGGAAGCCTGCCCAGGAAGTGGCTCCGCATCTTTTAGGCAGCCCCTTAAAATGAAAACCTCACTCTCTCCCGAGGAAGACAAAAGGAGCGGTAATTTTGTAAACAGGGCAAATGCAGTCCCGGGTGGTCCATGTGTCATCTCAGAACGGACAGCATGGTCAAGGTCCTCACTCTCTCAGCTTCAGGACATTTAAAGCTGAAGGTGACTAGTCACAGTACACAGTACTCGCATTGTCGCCTCAGTTGTTTGTCAAAGAACAAGCGTTCCTTAACTGGGAAGCACGACTCGAGAATGATCCTCACTTCTGCACGGGGGCTGTGACCCACTTCTGCCTGTCATTTATTCACTCACTCATTCATCAATCATTCATTCACTCGTTCAGCTGTGTGTCAGGCACGGTCTTAGAACTGGAGACACAAGTCGGGGGAAGACCAGTTCCAGTCCTGGAAGAGCCCGGTTCCCCTCTGGACTGGCAAGAAGCCGTCCTGGCCCCCCCTCCCCCTCCCCATTGTAGCACCTTCCGCCCTGGAAGCTGGAGTCCTGCCCCAGGCTTGTTTGGAGACCTTCCAATCGCCTGAGACTTCCTTAACCCCCACCTTCCCGTTCAGGGCTCTGAAAGTAAACCAAGACTGGGGACTAGGGTTCAGGAAACGGGTCCACTGTCGGTGGTCAGAACCAGTAAGGTGACCTCATGGGCCATGCTGGGCCCGGGGAGCATCCGTAATGAAACCGAGGGGTGCAGTGACAGCAACGAGGGTCTGTTCCCACAAACTGCAGTTTCGAATCCCCTTACCAGTACTTACGGGCTGTGTATTCGAATTTGTCTCTTCTGACCTTAAGGAACTGACACTCATTCAAGACACTCATTCATCAAGAGATGAAGGATTACTTTAAGGCTCTCCCAGAAGAGAAATTGTGGGGTGGGGGGAGTAGGAAAGGCACAGGGTCTGGCTCCGGAGTGCTCCACACCCACCCGGTGGCTCTCTGCGCGTGACTCCTCCTCTCCCACTCCCATCTGCCCCGTATCCACAACTGGAAGAGGCTGGCATTGAATCAAATACCCACCTGGGCCCCACAGGCTGTGGCTGCTAAAGGGACAAGGAATGGAGAGGGAGGCCATGGGTGGCCTATCTTTGCCCCTTTAGCAGGTGCTGTCTTCAGGACAAGAAACGTATTTGACTTTGTGTAATTTTAAAAGGACGTTCCACTGGGTGCCTGGGTGGCTCAGTTCACTGAGTACCCGACTCCTGATTTCGGCTCAGGTCATGATCTCAAGGTTGTGGGACTGAGCTCCGCTTTGGCCTCCCCACTTAGTGGGAAGTCTGCCTGAGATTCTCTCTCTCCCTCTTCCTCCGCTCCTCCCCACCAAAAAGCAAACAAATAAATCTAAGTAAGTAAATAGATAAATAAATAAATGGATATTCCCTAGTTGAAGTTCAGTTTCATCTGTAAAATGGTCACAGGGTTATTTTGAAACACAGAAATAATGTTTATGTATATAAAGTACCTGGTACTGAATCACTTGGGGCAATTATTATCACTATTAGTATTTATTATTATATATAATATCTAACATTATATATTATAATAATAATGTAGTTTCCCCTAGAAACAAAGCAAACTGACTTATGAATGAACTTTTAGGACACGAGTAGGTAAATGGATTGGCAAACTAAGTTAGATTTTATTCATGATTCATTAACCTTTAATATACATGGACAGTGAGTCTTTTTAACATGACCTAAAATAAATTACTATTTGGAGTTCTCTTATGTGCTAGTTGCAAAGTTTATTAAAAAGATAAAGTGTTGCCATTTTCCAAGAAAGGTGTGTTCCAGAGGGTGTGAAATCTGGTAATTAAAGCAGAGACAGAGAAAGTTGTAAAGCAATGATAGTTACTCAAAGGTAAAGAAAAGTTTATATGCACTCTGTATTTTTTCTTAATTATTGTGGCCTAGAAGTAGGAAAAAGAAGAGACAGAAGGTAGACAGAGTTCATAAATGAGCTTGTGTGTGTGTGTGTGCACATGTGTACCTATGTGTGCCTGTGAGCACGTGTACCTATGTGCGTGTGTGCACGTGTGTACCTGTGCACGTGTGCGCATGTGAACCTGTGTGTGTGTACCTGTGTGCACGTGTACCTGTGTGTGCTTATGAGCATGTGATCATATTTAACAGCAGCTGACATGGAGAAGGGGTATTTCTTGATATGTACAAGGCACTATGCTTGGAATGGAGAAAATGCAAATATTATTAACGAGCTACACACTTGTTGTGAACATTGCCAGAACATTCATTGCCTTCCAAAATGAGGCAGATCACCCCCTCTTTTGAGAGTCAAGTTCTACATTCATGAAGACCCTGGTTAAGGCCCAGCCACCAACAACCAGCCCGGTGACTTCAGCCAATATTTTTTTCAGTCCAAACACCCCAGAATTCCTTCTCTGAGCCAGAACAAATCATTTGACTTACAAGAAATCTGAAGCTACTCCGGGACTCCAAGCTATCTGTAAATCCATCTACATACATACACCAGCCAGGCCCCTGTATCTTCCCTACCATTTGCCAGACCGGGGATGGTTCCAGGGATCTTTTGGGTCTAAGCCGTAAATAAGACATAAAACTGAGGCTCAGTAATGCAACATAATAGCTGAATCTCTGAGTGCCTAGGTAGTGCCATGTAACCATCTACACACTAAGCCCTTTAAATGTATTAGCTCGCCGGCTTTGACTCTTACAACTCGGAGACAGACACTATCTCCCCACCCCACCCCCACCCACGACTCTACAGAGCCCGTCTTTGACAGAGATGCCGAATGGCAGTACCAAGTAACAGCAGTGTGAATCCCTCAGTCAGTTACCTTTAGGGTTCCCTTTGAACCCAGGAAACTCTCAGGATTCTTAGACAATGGGGATAGAGGGACCTCCAAGAGGAGACAATGGACTTCCTGGTAATTAGAGAAGGGGGTGCAAATGATTAACTGAAAACACAAAAAGACAGGACTGTATGTTTCACCCAGATGCTAGGTCACATGACTGACATATCATTGGTTATTGGCCAGCCACGGCTTGGACCCCACATCAGCGAGATCCCATTGCTGAATGTTTCCTAACATCTGCTATGTATTCCACATGATGCTAGATGTTTGGAGGGCACATACGTAGGAGAGAAATAAGAACAGAAGGAACAGAATTAGCTCTGGGGCAGCAACCCTCAAAGGTGAAGTGTGGCCCTTTTAGAACAGGAGGGGCTAGGAGTTTGAAAAGGCATATTCAATTTTCAATAATTTCATATCTGGAAAAAAAAACCCTACCTTTTCAACATACAAATTCTAGAAATTAAACCTCTGAACTGAGAGAGATCATCAGAGGATAGACTATGTCCCCCTAGGTAGCCAATTCTAAATTCAGGGCTGGGGAGTCAAATGACATTTTTATGTTTAGCAGCAAAGACAGAGCATTTTAAAGAGTTAAGAAGCCCTGGCCTCGTGCCCTGAACCTCATATGAGCAAGGACCTTGCCAGACCACAGACTTGGAGCTACACTGCAATTTAACTTCTTTCTAACTGATTTAGGATTTCAGAACACCCAATCATTGCCTGTGAATATGTTGCTTATTTATCGTATACTTCTGGTAATGTAAACTGTGTTGTGTCATACCAAAGCCATATTCCTATCATGCTTTTTTTTTTTTTTAAAGATTTATTTATTTGAGAGAGAGCAAAGGTGAGCGGGGGGAGGGACAGAGGAGGAGAGAGAATCTCAAGCAGACTCCCCACTGAGCACAGAGCCTGATGCAGGGTGTGCTCCCAGGGCTCCAAGATCAAGACTGGAGCTGAAATCAAGAGGCACCTACTTAACCAACTGAGCCACCCAGGCGCCCCCCCTTCATCCTTTTTAAAGAGAAAGACTTTAGATGTTGGGCATTTCATTTGCAGAATGTATTCAAGCAAACATTGTCAAATATTTACTTAAAAGCTATTAGACATTACATGGGGTGCCTGGCTGACTCAGTTGGAAGAGCAAGGGGTCATGAGTTCAAGCCCCATACTGGGTGTAGAGATTGCCTGAAATAAATAAATAGTTTTTAAAAAAAGCTATTAGATGTCACATAAAACATATGATGCAGACATCAGTTGAATGCAAAAAAAAAGTCAATAGAATCTGTATTTAAACAACCTGCATTGATGCCTGACAACTGGACCAATCAGAAAGCAAGCAACCATTCAGAATGTAGCATAGTGCTGCTGATGCTGATGGCCAGCTGCAGAATTGCTTGTTTATGCTAAGCTTTTTTTTTTTTTTTTAAAGATTTATTTGTCAGAGAAAGAGAAAGAGAGCGCGCATGCACACAAGCAGGGAGAGGAGGAAGCAGGCTCCGGGCTGAGCAAGGAGCCCCAAGCCAGACTTGATCCAAGGACCCTGGGATCATGACCTGAGCCGAAGGCAGAAGCTTAACCAACTGATAGCCACTCAGGCGTCCCCTATGCTAAGCTCTTCTTAACTGTAGTGACAATTCACTCAGGCCTGAGTTCAAATCTTAGCTTATTTAATATCCATTTGATTTTTAAAATATGCTTTTTTAAAAAACTGCTGCTCCAGGGGAGCCTGGGTGGCTCAGTACATTAAACAGCCAACTCTTGGGTGCCTGGGTGGCTCAGTTGGTTAAGCAACTGCCTTCGGCTCAGGTCATGATCCTGGAGTCCCAGGATCGAGTCCCATATCGGGCCCCTTGCTCCGCGGGGAGCCTGCTTCTCCCTCTGACCTCTCCCCTCTCATGCTTGCGCTCTCTCTCTCTCTGAAATAAATAAAATAAAAATAAATCTTTAAACAGCCAACTCTTGATGTCAGCTCAGGTCATGATCTCAGGGTGGTAGGATCAAGTCCCCCTCCCCCCACTCTGCCCTCGGCAGGGAGTCTGCTTCTCTCCTTCTCCCTCTCTCTCTGGCCCCCACTCCCTGCTCATGCACTCTTACTCCCCACTCTCTCTCTCTCTCTCTCTCTCAAATAAATAAATAAATAAACAAACAAACCTTTTAAAAAATTGCTGGTCCTTAACCTCTCTAACCTTCAGTATCTTTACCTATATAAGGGAGATAATGATCTGTGTCATGAAGCTGTTGTAAGGAATAAATCAAATGATGTATGTCTGAGTAATATCTTCCTCTCCTTCTCCAGAATCCACTGTCTTCCGACCCTTCTCTACTCTTCTCTGCATGGCTTCCTGTCCGGACGGTACCAATGGGCTCCGTTGCCTTTCTGCTTCACGTTGGGCAGGGTCCATGAGAAGTATGCAAAACACCAGAGGGCAGGACAAGAGTGAGCTCAGACCATCTTTCCCCTTGGCTTCCTCCCTGCTAGGAAGCAGGACGTTGTTTCTGCCCTCTCACCAAAATCCACAGTTTCCCTTGAAAGGCCCCTCTTTATAGAGCACCCTGCAAAGTTCCAGTAACCACGGTCTCCCCTGACCCCTTCATGCCTAGGAAATGACAATCCCTAACATTTCCAGGCCTAGGGTGCATACCATCCCTTGAGGTTTCCTAAAGCTCTGCCCACACCCTTGTAAATAGTCCCTTTCATGAAACTCCTTTTCGTATTTCCCATTTAGAGTGAGCACTCTGTCCCTCGGCAGGGCCTTGATGGAGAGAGTATCTATAATAGCATGGCTGCCAGGCTCAAAGTTAACTAGCAAATGTCGATGAGGCATGGGACAAGCACAGAGATCAACCGAAAAGGGAATTACCCAAAGTCAATAAAGTCATAACCATCTCAAGAACGTCCTCCAGTGGGAAAGGATTTTACAGCAACATTAGGCATTCTTATCAGACTTTGCAAAAGAGACAGGAACAGGACTCCGGAAAGAATCTCTTTCTCCCATGGAGGCCTTTGACCTCAGGACTCACCCACTTCAGAACTTTCCAATTCAGAATTGGAAAAAAAGACATCACAAAATTGCAGCCCTCCATCTCATTCTGTTAGGATTGTATTTACCAGCTGCTGCACATAGCTTTTAAGGCATGATTTGATTTGAGATCAGAATATGTTCATCTTCTGGAGAGAGGGAAGAAAGAGTAGATTTTAAGCTTGACCAGAGGCCCAACATATGTAAATCACTAGATTCTTGGACTGTGTCGGTGACAATGCAGAAGCCCGGATCAGGCAGCTGCCGCAAAGCCTTGACAAACGCCAGTTGGGGGGGTGGGGAGGGACGCCGAGCACATGGCTCTACACCAAAAAATATCTATTTTTCATCTAGCTAAGTATGGTAGGCACAGAGTATGAAGTAATAGACACCATTAAAAACAGTAAGATACATACATACAGACAAGGAACAATTTTTAGGACATTTTCCTAGTGACAAAGCACTATGTATAATATGTATACAGGTTATATACTATGATATCATTTATGGTTAAAGAGAAATAGCTTAGAATTGTGCTGCCCAATAGGGTAGCCATTAGCCACATGGACCTATTTGAATTCAAATTATATCTCATGAACTTTAAGGAAACATAATTAAAAACTCAGTTTCTTAGTCACTCCAGCCATTTTAAGCGACCAATAACCAAATGTGGCTAGTGGCTGCTACTATATTAGCACATATATAGAACATTCCTATCATCACAGAAAGTCCTACCGGACAGCACTGGCCTAGAAGGATACACAGCAAATTAACTGGGGTTTCCTCTGGGGAAGAAGACCACATTGGGAGAAGAGATGAGAGGATGTTATTTTGTTTTAGTTTTACATGAGAACACATTCATATAATTTATTTACGTTTAAAATAAATTTAAAGAAGCTTATGCTATCTTGGGAATTCAGAGATGCAGGAAATTTAATCCAGGATCAGGTGTTCCGAATGTCAGAGAATGTGTCGAACAGGAAAACAGGAGTACTTGAAAAAATAACAACTATTATTTATAAACTAACTGTTAAATGCTATTATTCTCAGGTATATGGAACATTTAAAACTCATCTGAGCTTTTAAAAGCAATTTAAATTGCCTTCACAGTAGCTACCCTCTATTCATTTCTCCAACATCCAACAGACACCGCTTGAGGGCTTGCTGCGTGCCAGATGCTGGATTTAGGTTCTGAGGATACATCAGGGAACAAAACAAGACCTGCAAAACCCTGCCTTTATGATCCTTAAAGATAATAACAAAAAAGAATGTGAAATGTATAATATGTTAAAAGGTGATAGTGTTTAGAAAAAAATAAAGCAAGGAAGGGGTAGAGAAGGGAGGGGGCTTACGCATGAATTGGATAGCCGAGGGAGTTGATGTGTGTCAACATAGAGAGAGTCAATTGAGCCATGCAGAGAAAGAACACTCCAGGCAGAGGAAAAATCGAGTGCAAAGACCCCAAGGCAGTAGCATGGCCAGCTTCTTCCAGGAATAACAAGGCCAGTATGCCTGGAGGCAGCGAACAAAGTAAAGTAGGAGGAGACAGAGCCAGAGGGGTGAGGTACAAGGGCGATGGGAGACATCCAGTGGTATGGGGCTTTTAGGGTGCTGCAAAGACTGGCCTTCACCAAGAAGACGGAAGCCCTCCGAGTCATGAACAGAGAGCAGTAATGTGGTCTGAGTCTTACCGGGACCACTTGGCTGCGATGCTGAGGTTTAACTCTCAATGGTCAAAAGCAGAAGCAAGAAGACCACAAGGGTAACTGGCATAATCATCAGGCAAGAGTAGGTAAACGGTGGCTGCGGCTGCGGTGAGGTGGTGAGAAGTCGTCGGATTCTGGATGGACTTTGAATGTAGAATGTAACAGAATGAGAGAGTCAAGATAACTGCAAAGTTACTGGCCTGAAGAACTAGAAAGATGGCCTTGCTGTTCCCTAACACGGGGAAGACATTGGCAGAGTAGGTTTGAGGATGGGAGGGATGGGCTGGGGGAATCAAGAATTCCGTTCTCACCCATGTGGTTCGACGTACCTATTAGAACTCCCAGTGAAGATATCAGGTAGGCAGTTAGATTTACAAGTCTGGAGTCGGGGGCAGAGAACGAAGCTAGAGAAACATAGGAATATAAATGATACCTAAAGCCACTAGCCTAGATTCATTCATTCAGCTCAGGGCATGAGTGCAGGCTGAGGCAAGGTCCTGGTTGTCTAATGAGAAGACATTGTATATTTATGACCAACCTACCCAGGCTACCGGCAGCTCTAAGAATGAGTATGTCCTATTCATTGCTGTATCCCTAATTCCTAGGGCAGTACCCGGCAGACGGAAGGTTCTGGGTAAACATTTATTGAATGGAGGAATTTAGGGTCAATGGAGAGAGAATAATTACTGACAAAGAACTGGAGAGGGAATGATTGATAAGGATTATTGATAAAGGTTAAGCCGAATAAGAAATACAATTGCCAGTGTTTCCCATCTTTTTCTTATCATCATGATATATACTCTAGAGAACTTGGGAAAATAAATAAAGAAAAGCAAAACTCTCCAATAATTCTACTTCCCAAATACAACCATTGTTAGCACTTTCAAGATTTCTTTTAGGGCTTTCTGATATATTACGCATACATACTAACAATTTTGGAATCTTAACCACGCGGACAGTTTTTTCCATTCGTATGTCAGGATTACTCTATCGTGTAGTCTTCGACTTCACTATTTTTAAAGGTGTTATCTGGTGGTCCCAGACCCCCTTTTTCCCTAGCCCTGAGCCTCCAATTCCCAAGCGTGATTCTTTTAGGCAAGACAATGAAAAGCAAGGGCATCCTATCCTAAAGATAGGATGTTAACATTAAAAAGACAGGAGGGAAGCAGGAGCACCTGAATCATCTGTTCATTTTTGTATTTTGAAAGGTTGCAAATGGCACCAGAAAATATGATACAGGCGAAGGAAGCTGAATTGTGAAGGGAGACGCCCCGGTTGGCCTGGAGGCAAGTGCTGGTTGGTGCAGGTCCTTAGAGGAGAGATTAGCGGGTATCCCCACACGAGACAGAATAGACCATGGTTACATTGAGCTGTAAGAAAAATGCAAAGAATAGCCCGTTTGATAAAGCCATTTCCTTTTCCAAAGGTTCTGGGCAACTGGTCACCTACGATGCCGAGCAGCCTCCTCTGGGCTTGGCCCACCCAGCACTACTGACATCGGGCTCCAGCAGGTTGTATAACGAGACCCAAGCTGTTCAAATGCACCGGCCGTGGCCACTTCATGACCTCCCCCTCCCTCTCAGGAATTCAGGCTTCTGCAAAACCACCTCACTATTGTTTTTAACCGCTTTATTTTTTAGAGAAGTTTGACGTACACAGCAAAATGAGCAGAAGGTACAAATTAGTTTCTATTTAACTCTCACAAATTCTGATAGCTATAAGGCATTCCACTGAAAAGAAAAACCATAATTTATTTAAATCTCTGTGTTGTTGAATATTAAGTTGTTTATGTTTTACCAATATAAATAACATTCTAAACATAGTTCTGAACCTCTGATTATTTCCTTAGGATAGATGCCTAGGAGCTGAATTACTTAGACCAGGGGTATGAACATTTTAAAGATAAATATTTGTAGAACATTTTACCATGATTTGGTAAATTAGCTTCTACAAAAGCTGTCTCATTTATACTCACATTACAATGAGAGCACCTAGTTTGCTGCCATCTCACCAGCTTTGAGTATTATCTTTGTCAATTTTATAGACCAAAAAATAGCATCACGCTGTTTCAATTTGCATTATTTTGATTACAAAAAAGATGGAAAATTTTTCAAATGTTTATTAGCCATTTGTATTTTCTTCTGAGACTAATTTGTCCTTGGTTCATTTTTCTATCGTTGAAGATGAGTATTTTGAAGTTAGTTAAATGCAAAAGCATAGCACAGTTTAAAAAATTATCTTAAATATCTTGAAAAAAAAATACATTTTCCTACTTTATCTGAAGTTCCCTCATAAGAAGTCCAAGTTTTAAGCTCATGTGTGAACCCCTGCATCCAGGTCAGACGAGCAATTACTGCCCTTCCAGTGACCAGAGATCAGAAATTGGGGCGCCTGGGTGGCTCAGTCATTAAGCATCTGCCTTCGCCTCAGGTCATGATCCCAGGGTCCTGGGATCGAGCCCCGCATCGGGCTCCTTGCTTGGCAGGAAGCCTGCTTCTCCCTCTACCATTCCCTCTGCTTGTGTTCCCTCTCTAGCTGTGTTTCTCGCTGTCAAATAAATAAAATCTTTAAAAAAAAAAAAAAAAGAAATTGTATCACGCCCTAGGGACACAGGCTTCCCTAAAACACTGACCACCCGTAAGCCGTAAGTCCCCCACACCCATGTACCACCTTCTGAAATGTACTGTTAATAATACTACATTTCATTTATTCTAAAATGTACACTTCCCCCCACATTTTAACATCTCTGAGATTAGGAGAGGGTCTTACAAGAAATGTCTTAAAATCAGTGTCGGCAATTTTCTGACATTGCAACATCCCTGCAATGGGACTCTACCTCATAATTAATGGCATCTTAGATTCCAGAAATGCAGAGATGCTACTGGCAATAGAAAATAATCATTTTTACCTGGAGATTTAAAAGTTCCAGACCCTAAATCAATTTCTCTTAGGCAATTGAGCTTAAGGAGTTTATAATGAACATCATTAACAACCGTATGTCTTATTCATATCCCATCTCCTTCCCCAAAGGACTTGAGGTGACTTCAAAAAAATAAAATTTGTAAGTTGAATAGTTGCAAGATCTGGGCTGAGGGAGGAAATAGGGTTTTCAACAACGGTCAGAAGCGAAATGAGCATATGGGAGTACCCAGCCCAGTTCTCTATACTTCGGGCAGGTCACAAAAATGACTTGAAGCTCTCAGCAGTCAAAGCAAAGAGACAGACAAAATACTGTCCATAAGCAAAAAACAAAATAGCTACTGAGAAGAAGCACAGCACTTCCTGATGCCGGATTTCATAGAAATTCCTCCAGTGGGGCCTTCATAAGGGGCACGTGGGGTGAGGCTTTTTTAGTGGAACCAACATACTCAACACCCTGATGAAGACAATCCTGTTTCTTTAAGGTTTTATTTATTTATTTATTTATTTATTTATTTATTTATTTATTTATTTGAGAGAGAGAGAGAGAGAGAGAGAGCGCGCGCGCACACAAGCAGGGGTCAGGGGTACAGAGGGAAAGGCAGACTCCCCACTGAGCAGGGAGCCTGACTTGGGGCTCGATCCCAGGACCTCGGGATCACGACCTGAGCCAAAGGCAGCCGATTAACCGAATGAACCACCCAGGTGTCCCAAGACCAACCTGGTTTTTATGTTTGTCTCTGTGACACCCTCCACACAAGGTGGAGACTCAGAACCAAAAAGCAGTTCAAACAAGCATTTCTGCAGGAGGCCAAATACACAGACTGAAAATGCGGTCCTCTCCCTCACTGCTGGATCCAAGGGCAAGATCTAGAATATGGAGACCAGGGGTTTCTAATGTGGGGTGGGCAAAACAATCCATTAAAGAGCAACACTTGTGCTTAGACTTATTTTTCAGGTTAAAAAACAGGAAGCGTTACTGATGCTTAATTCTAAGATGCCGATTTTTACTAGTGCCCTATCTCTGTCGATATAGTCTACCAGGTGTCCTCAAGGAAGAATGCAAGTTGTGCCATTGAGAAGGGTGGCCTGGGTCCTCTGGCATTTTCATTTGCTTCCAGCTCATTGTAATATAATGCAGTTTGCCTGGGCCTGGATAAGGGCATTTATAGATGTTATTACCTAGTTTTAACTAAATCAATGCTCACAAGATCACCAAGTAGCTTAAAGCATTTCCCACAATGAAACAGGGAAGCAAGAAATAATACAAGCCCAGGTGAATGACAAAAACGTGGCAGAGCTGACCGTTCTAGTCCTTGCAGGATTCTCGCATCAGCCACATTATCAGGTGTGAACAATGAAGACCTAATCAGATCCAGAGGAAGACATCTGAATCCACCATTAACACAAAAGAGACTATCTCAAATATCTGCTACCATGAGCATTAAACTTCACCTGGAGCGTCTCTTGTACCTTGAGCAATCAGGTAATGATCATAAGAGGCTACTGTAGTTACAATACTGAAAAGCAAAGCATCCAGACCATGAAGACCAAGCTCTGTGATTTGTTTCAGCAATGTTTCAAGACATGATGCTCCATCCCGTCCTTTACAAAATACTGTGGCGTGCAATGATAAATGTGAGAAGCCTTTTCAAATTTCCGTCATTCAGTAAACAAAAGCCAAAGGTTTCATACCGCTGCAGAAACACCTGCTCTTCATGCCCCAGTAAAAAGGGGAATGTATGTGGGGGGAAAAATGCATTGTCAGTCAGATATATTCAGGAGACATATAGAAAACATTGCTGCAGATTGGAAGAAACAAGCATTAGAACAAATTATGCAGTGTGGGAGGTTTGCTCTACAGTTGGATGGAAGTACAGATTATTTCTAACATGTCGCAGCCGGAGGTATTTGCTAGATTCTATTTCAATAATAAACCCCCTTTTTTTGTTTCCTGAGCCGCTAAAGGAAAGATGTTCCAAAGATTTTCAAAAGAAAGATATTCCAAAGATGATTGATTGTACAAAGTGGATGACTTCTTTAATATAGACAATATTTTAGGGGCGCCTGGGTGGCTCAGTCGGTTAAGCGTGTCTTCAGCTCAGGTCATGATCTTGGGGCCCTGGGATGGAGCCCCGCATCAGGCTCCCTGTTCAGGGAGAGCCTGTTTCTCCCTCTCCCTCTGTACTTCCCCGCCCCCGCCAGCTCGTGCTTGTTTTCTCTCTCGCTGTCTCAAATAAATAAATAAAATCTTAAAAAAAAAAAACCCACCAATATTTTATAGGGGAAAAAACATGTAAGTTTACCTACCAATGAAGCAATAGCATTGCTGTTAGACCCCAATGTCCCACCAATTTGAGAAATACCTCCCTGTCTTCTTTTCAATACCCTTCCTCCATTGGATCTCTAAATTCTGTTCCTCAGGATTCCATCCTGAAGACTGGGGGGTAATGTAGATTCATTTAACTAGATCTCATACAGAGATAGGCAGATACAGGGAGGATTCCTTTAGCTTTAATTACAGCTCTTCTATTTTCTTCCCTTAAAAAAAAAAACTCATGGGATGGTTCGGGGTCAGTCATTTCCTAGAATTTGCCCTACAGCAGCATTATCCGGAGGCACTCTTGCCAGCTAACCAGTTCCATCCACTTCCTTGAGTCTAGAAACAGACTATGAGGCCTGGTCATTGTTATAAAACACATACAGATTGGGCACCACGGCTTTTAAGTCACAAATAACCTGACTAGGGCTATGCTCTCTTTGGGGCTGGATACTGACCTCTGGAGCACAGTCCAGCTCTGCTAATGGCTAAGAGCTGTAATCGTAGGTAGGAACTGCTACTATTCCTGAGAATGTTATCTGCAAGGTCACCAGAATTGTCTGGAGATGGGCAATCGGTTGTAGAGTGTACTCTCTCTCTCTGTGACTGTGGTCGGAATATCTTTCAACTTTGTATTAAAGAACAATACACATACAGAAACGTGCACATATCCTAAGGGTATAACTCTGAACAAAATGAGCCCAGGTAGCACCCAGATCAAGTAACCGACCAAAGCCAGCATCCGTCCTGTACTCCTCCCGCCATTCTGACTTCTAAACTCACAGACTGGTGTGCCTACTTTCAAAATACTTAACAGATCATGGAAATGTGTGATGTATATTCTTTTGCGTCTGGCTTCTTTCATTCAATATTATGTTTGTGAGATTTATTCGTATTTTTGCAGGTGGTTGTAGATTCTTCTTTCTCATTGCTGTGGAGCATCTCAGTGTGTGAAAATACAAAATTAATCCATTCTACTTTAACTGGGGATTTGGGTCATTTTCCAGTTGGAGTTACTATGAATTATGCTGCTAAGATCACCCGAATGGTCCTCTTTTGTAGCCATAGGTACAACTTTACTAGGAGAAGACTTGCTGGGTCAAAATATTTACTTTGAATTTCTCAATTTACTACCAAGAGCCTAGCCATCTAAATTGTTTCCACTCCTGGTCCTGAAGGTAGACAATGTGACACGGGACAGCTAAACACAGCATTTCTCGAAGTGCACACAAAACCCCTCGCTTCTGAATCACCCAGAAGCATGAGTAGGTGATTCTTTTGCTCGCTGATGTTGGGAAAATGTGTGTGGTGGAAACGGGGGCTTTAGAAGTCAGACCAAACTCATTTTAAAGCCCAGCTTTACCCGTTAGTACGTGACCTTTGGGGAATTACTTAACTCTTGGTTTCCTTATTTACCATACAGGGAATAGTAATTCTTACTTCACGGTCTGCAGCCCCGTTAGACGAGGGAACATGGAGAGGGCACCCGCACCGGTACCTAAAATGGTGCACACTACTCCCTCACTTGCCCACAGAGGACAATGAGGGGGACCTCTAGTCTTAAGCCCAGTATAGAACAATTCCCTTGTAACTAAATAACTTGGAGGTCGGAGAGATGCCAGTGTCACGTGACTGTGCCTGCGGTCACTATCAGGCACACCAGAGATGAGCACAGAAGCCCATGTGCACCTGGAACAGGCTCTCGAGGCTTCTATTAACCCATTATTATTGCCGTTATTCTTCTTAAATGCCCGCTTAAAGAGACATCAGCACCCTGTTACACGGATGTCAGGTTCAACATGCATGAATTCCTAAGTGGAAAACAAAAACACCACGTCAGAGACTTGGGCGGGAGGGCGGCGAGGATATGGAAATGAAGCCGGCTGGCTGGGCCGCCCCGTGTGGCCCAGCACATTATTACACAGGTGCACACTAACTGGGCTTGCGGCTTTATTTTCTAATCACTGTGTTTTCAGTTGTGCCTTCAAGATTGTTGAGTGTTCAACTGTCTCTTTATCCCCAAGCAGGGTCAGCTTCCCCAGCCTCCCATACAACCTGGCTCATGCTGGGATAAAGAGGAAGGTAGAAATGTTAAAACAATAATGCTATGGTCTGAGGCCAGCAACGGGTAATCAGATCCTAGCAAGGTGGAGGCTGTTACCTGGGAGATTATTGCAAGAAAATAGGCCTAGCTTGCGATGACTTGGTTTGCTCCTACCTTCCTTGCTTTCTCCTTTTCATCTCGCTCCCAGCCATCAGAGGGAATGAATCTTTTTTTCTACATTTTTTTTTTAACCAAGGGGCACCGAGAAGCTTTGGTGGGCATGAGCAAAAGACTCCAGACTTTCAAGCCTTGGTGGCTTGAGCTCAGGCTCAAGCCTGAGCCACCTTGGACTTTAACCAGAAGCATTAAGTGTAGGTGGCTAGAGAAGGCCCCCCGCGCTCAGTGTCACCCTGCTGTGCCTCAGAGAAAACCCTGTATTTTGAACTTGAGTATTATGAAATAATACTCGAGTATAATTACTTGAGTAATACTCAAAAGGAGGTTATTGTTCGCATTAAGAAGAGAGTCAACCTCGGTTTCTTAGAGCAATGACTAGAATGTTCAGCATGTGATTCAGAACACGTTCAACCTTTCTGAAGAAGTGTCTGAAGCATAAAGCAGAGACAACGGGTTTATACAACACGAATATGAAGTCCCAGAGTATTTTTGCAAACGTTTGTTATTCATAGTTAGCTCATGTGTCCTGCCATAAGATCCTCCAATCTCTTTTTACCCCAAATGGAGAAAACCAAAAGGAGGGGAGGAGTGGGGTGGCCCTGACTTGGGAGAGGAGCAGGAGATCAAACAGATGCATTGGGCTGGAGCATGTTCCACTGCTGGGGAAGCTACAGCCACCATCTTGGAGCTGGGAAAGATCATCTCTTCGGCCCGGGGTGAGTGACAGAACGGAGGTCGGGAGAGGAGGAGCGATTGGCTTAAGCCCACACAGTAAGTCCACAAGTCAACGGCAAAACTCAAGTCTGAATGAGACTGTGGGCTCCAGCAAGCGAAGACCAGGCTGCAGCATACTTGTCTTGCCAGGCCCCAGCCCTTCCGCTGTGGCCCAGCCCAGTACACCCACCCCGCCCCCGGGAACTCCCAATCTAGATCTGCCTTGATCTTGGGAGTTGGTATGGAGCCCCAGGAGCCATAAGGGAATAGATCCATTCCCTCTCACCGGAACCACATCTCAGCAGGAACCACTCAGCCTTCCCACCCTTCCCGAGCCCAACCCCTAGCCTGGAGGCTTCTGGAGAGGAAAACCCTGAGGTCAGACCCAACTTCTCAGGCTATCCCATACTTACACTTGAGCACTGCCAGAACCTAGCCACTAACTTCACCTCTGCCTTCACAGAGAAGACTGAAGCTATCACATAAGAGAGGCTTTCCACATTCAATATTCTCGCCCCTTACAACTTCTTACCCAGCAGCGCCTGGGTGGCTCAGTGGGTTAAAGCCTCTGCCTTCGGCTCAGGTCATGATCTCAGGGTCCTGGGATCGAGCCCCACATCGGGCTCTCTGCTCAGCAGGGAGCCTGCTTCCCCTTCTCTTTCTGCCTACTTGTGATCTCTCTCTCTCTGTGTCAAATAAATAAAATCTTGAAAAAAAAAATAAAACTTCTTACCCAAAACATCCTTGCTAGCTTCCTCACCATCACAGTGAAAGAAGTGTCTCTTTTCCTACCTGAAGCCAATTCTTCCACTTGTTCACTGGAATCTTCAGCCCAAAGCTCATTCCCTTCCTCATTTTCCCCATATCACTTTCACCTTCTCCTGCTGCCTCTATGCCATTTATATTCGAGTACAAACTACTACCATCTTACAAGAATGAGCCAACCAAAAGCCTTGGCACACTGGATGGATGGAAAAATGGAACCAAAAGAGGATATATCGAAGGGAAAAAAGAAGAGAAAAAGGATAGCCTCTCTCAACCCTAAATCCTGATTTATCCACCTTTGGATCCTACACATTCTATCTGCTTACCCTCTCAGACAAGCTTCTACCTCCTCACCTTCCAAAGCCTCCTCAACTCATTGCCCTCTGGCCTCTGCTCCCGTCACATCACTGAAACATCCACCACTGACTTCTTTCTAAATCCAGAGGAGACTTCCTCATTATGTCATTTAATCTCTCTGCTGTATTTGGTTCTACTGGACATTCCCACCACAGAACTTATCCTGCTGTTGGCCTCTCCATCCTCTTTTCATGATCCTTCCTCTACTAGCTCTTTAAATGGTGTTCTTCAGGGTTCCATTCTGAAAAGATTCTGGGATCAAGTAGATTAATTTAACCAGATTTTATGTAGAGACAAGCAAATATTAAGAAGTCTTCTAATAGCTTTAATTACAGCTCTTCTATTTTTCCCTTTTCTTTTTTTTTTTTTTCTATTTTTCCCCTTTCTAAGAACCTGATAGTGTGGCTCAGGGTCAGTTATCTTCTAGAATTACCCTGTAGTAGGATTATCCTGAGGGGCTCTTGCCAGCTACCCACTTCCATTACCATTTTCTTAGTCCAAAGATTGTGACTCAATTTTGTTCCCATCAATTTCACTATTTCAATTTCACTTCCATCTCCTCCGGGCTGAGCTCTCCCAGATCTCCATCTGGTTTGGTTCCAAAACCAAACACTGACCAGACACCTCCAAGTGGGAGTCTCCATGTCATCCCCAACAACAGAACTCTTACAAACTACTGTCCCCTGATACGCACACCTGAGTGATGGCGCCCATTCGAGGGAGCCAGAAAATGGAGTCTTCCCTGATACTGACCAACCCTCAGACTCAGTGATCAAATCCTGGGCCGCTGACCTCCTTAGTATCTCCCATAGTCATCCTGTTCTCTCCTTCTCCAATGACCCATCCATAACTTCAAATTTAATATAATTCTCATTAGCCCCCTTTGGTTAGCCTCCTAACCAAAACACAAAAGGGCAAAAGGAATATTAAGAGTGCAAAATATGAAGTAAAGTGGTTTCTTCGCTACCAGTAAATATATGTGTGCATGTGTGGGCCAGGCAACACGAAATGTATTTGTCACTGTGGCTTCTCCCAGCTCCTCCTCCACAGGCCTGTGCAGGTGTCTGAGCTCCCTCTAAAGCCGTCTCTGGCTACTGAGCACTTGCAACTGGCTGGTCAGAATTTAGATGTGTTTTAAGTACAACACACACTCCTGATTTCGGACTTGGTATAAAGAAAAGAATATAAAATACCTCATTCATTATTTTGATACTGGTGAATGTTGAAACGATAATATTTTGGATATCGCAGGCTAAAGAAAATGTATTCTCAAAATTAATTTCACCTTTTTAAACCTATTAAACTGTGGCTACTAGAAAATTATCGATTATATTGTATTTCTAGTGGGCAGCACTGATCTAGGGGCTGGAGTGTGCCTCTTACAAAGGGGACTTAAGATCCCCTCAGAAGCAGACTGATCCCTTCCGCGTCCAAAAATGTTTTGGAATCAGCAAGTTGCATCTTTTCTTCAAGTGCAGGGACTTGTCTCAACTTGGGGATCAGATGAATGGAATCTTTCCTGCTGGGAAGTACTTGTGCTCAATGGATAAACTATAGCTTAAAAGCTGCGTGAAGTCCAACACATTAAAGTCAAATTTACAAAAACAAACAAACAAACAAACACAACAAAAAAATACCTCTCTTCCCAGGGCTTCCAGCATCCTGGCAGGTTTCCACATACCAAACTACTATCTTCTGTTAAATAGGAATGATTTTCCAGGGCAGGGAGGGTGGATTACTTCTTTTATTCCTCCCCACAGCACCTGGCGCATTGCTGTACAGGCAAGTCGCTAACCAGCTGGCTAACCGGGTCCTGTGGAGAGGGGACTGAGCTTTCTCTCAGGTACTTTCTAAAGCCCGGCATCACTGAAAGTTTTAAATCCTCCACACTGCCTGAATGAAGACACACCGGCCCTTCTCATTGCTATACCCACAATCACCAAAGTGAAACAAAGAACCTACCCATCTTTTCACCGATTTAGATTTCTCTCCTCCATAAGGACTTCAGCATTAGGCAAATGGGTGGGGGGGGGGGAATGGAGGCTGGTGAAGGAACAAACTTAAAAGAATGAAAGAAACCAATTCACTGGTTCCATGCTCAATATGTCTGACCAGGATCGATCTGCAAGAAATGGAGGTTGCATTTGGAGGGAGACCAACAGGAGAAGCTCTAATAATAACCTTGGGCACAATTCCAGTTGACCACAGTCAATGCCCAAGGAAACTCATGGCTGTTTCTTTTTCAACAACACAGCACATTAAGTACTTCCCTTTTAAAATACATGCTGCTCTGAGTGGTTAAATAGATGGTGATACTAGTAAAGGAAGCCAGCGATGTCTCTGGAAATCCAGTCATCTTTCTGAGCAGCAGCGGGTACGCATCCTACCTCCCAACTGACATAATGCACCTTCTGCACGACAGCAGTCTCTTGGCTCTGCTCCACTTTGAAGTAAAGCCTGGAATGAACTCCTGCTAACGTGGCATAGCGAACGAGCCCTTTTTTATTTTCAAGGCCTTCTCAGTTCATTGGCGGTACATCCATCCTCACGGAAGTGACCACTACAGGCTAGAATTACAACTTCCTTCTCACAGCGCTCTGCGCCCCTAGAAGAGCTTGACCAAGGTCATTAACCAAATCCATAAGCAGACGGCTGCCAGGGTGGCTGGGCCATGTTAGAAAGGGCTTATGGGGTATCTGTTGGGCCCAGAGGATTTGTCTAGGCACAATCTGAGAGTTGAGGAGGTATGAAGACACCGTCCTTGCCCAAAGTGTCCTTATCCCTCAGGAACTGGGTCTCCAAGGAGGGCTCTTACCTCATACTGCCCATGACCACTCAGTTTCTCTTCTTGACAGACGAGCTTAGGAGTCACCTTGCATCATGTTTAAACAAGTAAAGAGCTAAGAAAGGATAACAAGTCAAGGATCAAGAATAAATATTTTAACAATGGAAAGAAGAGGTCTCAGAAATATCCCAAACCGGAACACCATGGTGGGTAGTAAGGGTATTAGATTACATCCTAAGACAGAAGCTTTATTAGAAAACCTAGGTAATTTTCTTTTGTTTCTTTTCTAATTTCTTTTTTATTTTTTTTAAGATTTTATTTATTTATTTGACAGAGAGAGAGCACAAGTAGGCAGAGCAGCAGGCAGAGGGAGAGGGAGAAGCAGGCTTTCCACCGAGGAAGGAGCCCAATGCAGGGCCCAATTCCAGGACCCCGGGATCATGACCCGAGCTGAAGGCAGACGCTCAACCCACTGAGCCACCCAGGAGCCCTAATTTTTTTTTTTTTAAGATTTTCTTTATTTATTTGAAGGAGGGAGAGAGCAGAGCAAGAGAGAGCGCGCACAAGCAGGAGGAGAGGGACAAGCAGACTCCCCACTGGGCAGGGAGCCTGAGCAGGGCCCATCCCAGGACCCTGAGATCATGACCTGAGCCAAAAGCAGACGCTTAACCTTCTGAGACACCCAGGAGCCCTCTTTTCTAATTTCTTTATCAGTGTTACTTAATTCTATTTACTGCTCTCCTTTCTGACATTTTTTTCCAGTGAAAAATAAGGCAGGTGAAAAAATTACAAGTAGTCCTTTCAGAAAAATTTCTCCTTGAACATGATTGCAACGCATCCTCAATATCCTTATCAATTTGCTAGTTACAAGGATCTAAAATATAGATTGCTTCCAAGCCCTGCTTATTTATGCATGCCCGCTTCTCGCTTCAATTCCTTAAAGGGCTATGCCAGGCTCCGTATTAGAGACCAAAGATAGAATGGGTAGGTTTCTACTCCACATGCCCCAAGCAAATTTTGACTCACAAGGAGGTCAGCACACTCCTTTCTGCCCCTACTGCACCTGCTAACACACCTCTGAGCACACGGTGTCCACATCAACTCATAGACAATGTATCTGTTTATGTGTCAGTCTCTTCTAGAATCCCTAGATCACAAACGGCTTGAGGACTCAGTGAGTGGTAGGTACTCGATCAATGCAGGCTGAGTTAGAATCACAACAGACAACCTTGGCTGAAAATATATAGGCAAATGCACGTAGAGACAGAGCCACTGTACACACCTTTCCAAGTGCCAAGCTTAAGAGAGCACAGTTCATTACAAAAGGGGCATTTGACACAAGTGCTGAGACTTAAATAAAACTTGTACTTAGAAAATGACAATCAGTAACATAAGTTCACATTTCAGTACTTGCAGTGAAGCTTTATGGCCCTTTACATACCCAGAAGTTTCCGTTTCGCTCTGCCCAGGTAAAGTCACAGTCTGGGGGGAGCCAGTGCGGCCACAGCGAATACAGTGAGAACCATTTTGCCAACTGCTACTCTTTTTTTTTTTTTTGAAACATTTTGTTATTGAGTCCTGTTTCCTCTAAACCGTATGAATTCCAGTTTGATAACAAGTGCGGGAAGGAGCCTGTGCTCTGAGGGGATATCTGTGGAATCTTTCATGAACTTGAAGTAACTTGGGAACTCATCAGCCACACCTGCTGATGGCTGTGGCGCAGTAAACCACACGTGATTTTAAGCGATATGGGTGGGAGCTGGGCGAAACAAAGACTTTATCCAATTTGAAATGTGAAGGTATTAGCAAAGCTAAAGGTCATCAGGAACTACTAGAAACCATATATAGAAATGCTGTTTAACGTTTTCACTTGCCACTCTCTCCATCAACAAACTTCCTTATTAAGTAGGTAGTATGTGTGTTAGCTATTCAAGCAAAATCATTAGCAGAGGAAAGTCGGGCTGTGAAGTGTCCATCGAAATTTAGAATATAACCCTACAGTGACCAAAGTTGGCTGAGAAAAGGTGATTCTAAAAACTGAGTAAGGGTTTATAAATAGGCTGCAGCCCCTATTTAAGCAGCAAAATTTCAGTAGACCATGATAATGATGGAGAGCATGGAAAGTTTCATCAAAGGCAGATGGAAGCTATCACTTTCCCAGTTCGACATTTGTACACACACACTGCTACCTTAAGTTAGACCTGCATTAAAGATGGGAAGGGAATGTACCCCACTCCAGAGTGTATTGCAGGGGAAAGATCTTCCACTTGGCGGGTGTAGACCTCTGGGTTCAAACCGCAGCTCTAACCCTTGGAAGCAACGTGACTCTGGGGGAAGTCGATTACCTGCTCTGAACCTCAGTTTTCTCATTTCTAGAACAGCAGGGACGTGGAGGTGTAACACTGCCAGCTTTTCGGGGTTCTTTAGAGTCACCTCCAGTATGAGACGTCACAAGTCAGAGTACAAAGTACTTCAACGGTCTTCCTTCTCTTGATTTCCTCTGCCAACCCTCTTGAGGCAGAAGCAACCAAGGGGCAGAGTGGTTAAAAGGCAAAAAAGGAAGGAAAAGAGATGGGCAGGAGAGACAAATGATGCACAAACTGGAACCGGATGCTGCCTCTGTCTCCCCTTCCCTTTACCTGTTGGGAAGGTATGTGATGCAAATTTGAACACCGGGTTTATGTGTGTGTGTGTGTGTGTGTGTGTGTGTGTGTGTGTGTGTGAGCGCACGCACACACATGCCATTCAGTAAGTGGCTGGAGTGCTGGGAGAAGTTTATATTAAACTGCCCTAAGAAAATATATTTTATAAAATAAAAACAGTGAAGAAAAGCCCACAGCACTCTAATAAATTCGTTTTCATGTTTTGGGAAGTTGTTCTAAGCCTACCTTTGAACCTTTGTAACACTTACGAAGAAACAGCAGTTGCGTGGTGGGCCGGCCTTGGAGAGCTGAAAGAACATGCTACATCACTAAATACTTTAAAAAAAAACCCTTCCCAGGGTCAAACTCCATAGCCAATCAAAATATAGCACCTCTTATCTGGGGGAAATCATTACAAAGAGGGTAGCTCTAACCAGCGCTTGGACTTGAGGGTTCAAAGGGAGGTCTCTCCAAGTTTCCCAAGACTTGAGGCCACAGAGAACCCACCCCCATCTGCTGTTTTTGATTCCTTGAGGATATATGCTTAAGTGGTTGAGAACCATCTTCCACACCTGCTTAAATAACCATGCCCAGTGGCTGAGAAACGGATCGAATTTGGGATACCAGTTACTGAGACGGAAGGAAGTTCTGAGCGCCCCGTCTCCACACTTTCGTTATTAAAGGCATACAACCCCTTTCTAAGTAGTAAATGTACCTACCCCTGGGTTCTCACTACCTGAAGACAAACCCTCCCAGCACCGTCCGGAAACGCTTCGGATTCATTTAAAAGGCGCCTTATTTCTAAATACATCTTTCTAAAAAAACAGGACTCTTTTATTCATTTTGAAATTTTCTAACGAACGGGGAAGTTTTGCTTCCACATCGTTTTCGTTTTTCCAAAATTGGCAGTAGGCACCAAAATGAGTTGGGCACCAAATCATTTCTCAGCTAGAATTTAGAAGTTAACAACGGACTCATCTCGAGCTTTGCGAAGAGAATACCATTTTAAAAACGCACTGTAGGCTTTTTATCTTCAGACGGGAATACACCTAAAAGGAAAAAGGCCATCCCCTCCTCCCAAGGCAGAAAAACAGCACAGCCCCAGCAGCCCGTTTCCTACCCAGCCAATACAATAATGCTTTGTAAGCTGAGAGCAGCGCCCCAGTATAGAAGCTAAGTATAAACAGCTGAGAAGGATTAGGCAGTAGCTCCATTCTCATTTACATGAAAATCCTCCAAGCATCGTTTTCCTCGCTGGCTGCAGGCGCATAAGGAACTCTTTTGTGCCATAGCCAAGCATAACATTTGCATCCTTTGTCTTTACTTACCAGTCGAGGCTGTGGGCATGTGTGCTCTATTTCCTCCATGGTTTCTGAGGGAGGCTCATTGGAAAGGGATTTTGGGATACCTGTTTCTGACTCAGCATCAGTGGTAAGTACTGGCATGGCCAGCGAATGCTCCCTCCAGCTCTACACCCTCTCTGAGTCTCCTCCCAGGCAGAGAATGTTTTCTTTGTCACGTATTTTTCTCTTCTTCACCCATCCCCCTTCTTCGCCCCTTCTTTCTGTCTTCCCTGGGGGAAGTGAGAGGTTAACCCCCAAACCCCCCGCCCGTTTCCTTCTTCGAAAAAGCCTAAACGCAAGGCCTCAGTTTATCACTATAACAACCAGACGGCACTGGAGCGGCGGGTGCGGGATACAGTACCTCATTTGCATGGAGCGCGCTGGTTGGCTACTGTCATCATAGTACCACTCCGCCGGGGAGCGGCCGGGTCCCATTGGCTGGCCGGCCGTGCCCACGGGGCCCGAACTTGCTGCTTTTGTTTCTTCTGCTTAATTCAGTTGCAAAGGTCCCTGTCCACGCGGGGCCAGGAGCTCGAGCTGCGCTACCCAGATAAAATAAAACCGCTTCCAGAGGAGCCCAGGACTTCTCGACGAAGAACATAACAGACCTGCGCTAAACAAGGATTGCATCCCTGGCGTGTTCCCCTGGCACGAGCGTTTGATGTGCTATACTCAGAATTTTACTAAATAGGAGCCACCCTGAAGACAAGTCGACATTTGGGCCCAAACTCCTTGTGCCCTCAGTCGTCAGCTAGCCTCGGAGGGCCTCTCGGGGCATTTATTGTGGGCACCTGAGTGTTCACCTCCTTGACTGCAAGAAGAGCACTGACAGGGGCGCCTGGGTGGTTCAGTGGCTTAAAGCCTCTGCCTTCGGCTCAGGTCAGGATCTCGGGGTCCTGGGATCAAGCCCCGCACCCGGCTCTCTGCTCAGCAGGGAGCCTGTTCCCCCCCCCCTGCCTGCCTCTCTGCCTACTTGTGATCGCTCTCTCTGTCAAATAAATAAATAAAATCTTTAAAAAAAAAAAAAATCCACCGACAGTCCTCGCCCACCCCCGCCCCAGGCCTGGTGCAGCCCCAGAGCCTACCCCTGGGGCTCCCCTGGGAGGAATTTTGAAGGAAGCAGATTGTCTTACAACCTGCCTCTCACCTCTGATTGCCCTCCCAGTTGCTTCCTCCTTCAGCCACTTCTTCCTCTCCCCCGCTATACTGTTTCCTCAGAGAACTCTTGTTGCCTCTTGTTGCCATTGTCTGCCTTCCAATGCACTGTTCCATTAGCTAGTCTCATTCCTCTGCTCCCCTTTTACCAGTGGTGGGTCCCATTTCCTAAGCACCCTGCTCTCAGCCAAGTGTTCACGACAATCACAGAAACATTCCGGATGTGCCTTAATGTCTAAATCATCCACGAATAGCCCCATTTTAAGAAGGGTGCTCTGAAGACACACTGAAGGAACTTACAGAGCTATTCATTCTAGTGAAATATCACATTTCTAGTAACATTAATAAAACTCATGGTAACTGTTAGAATTTATTAAGCACCAGTACAGTGCTAAGTACCTTTACCCAGATTTTGTTTAATCTTCATTGGAACCCAAAGAAGTCGATCCTATTATTAGCCCCATTTCACAGGTGGGAAACTGCAATTTAGAGTAATTGCCGGGGCCTCAAACTCATAAGCAGAGTTGTGGGGATTGGGAGGATTTGCAGGGGACGTTGCGGAGGAGCCAGGATGTAGCAAGTGTAGTAGTACAGAAAAATCACCTTGGTAGGAGTCCTCTTAAGACAAGTCCCTGGGCTTCTAGATCTTTCATTTTAATCTATAGCAGTAGTTTTCATTCAAGTGTGGTCCAGGACCAGCAGCAGCAACATCAGCATCAGCTGGGAGCTTGTTAGAAATGCAAATTATTGGCCCCTCAAGACCTGATTCTGTAGGTCTTGGGTGGGGCCAGCAATTGCATTTCTAACAAGTTCCCCAGGGGTGATACTAATGCTGCAGATCCAAGGACCATACTTGGAGAGCCAGTAGTCCAAAGGATGGGATAAAAATACTGCTCTGGGGCACCTGGGTGGCTCAGTGGGTTAAAGACTCTGCCTTCGGCTCAGGTCATGATCTCAGGGTCCTGGGATAGAGCCCCACATCGGGCTCTCTGCTCAGCAGGGAGCCTGCTTCCCACCTCCCGCCCCCCGCCCTGTCTCTGCCTGCCTCTCTGCCTACTTGTGATCGCCCTCTCTGTCAAATAAATAGATAAAATCTAAAATCTTTTTTAAAAAAATACTGCCCTGCCTCCCTCACAGAATTTGGGAGATCAAATAAATATCATGTGAAAGCACTATGTAAATTAGAATGTGGTATACAAATAGAGTGGGCTTCATTTTCAATACTCCTCAAATAAGCAAAGACAGCTAGCCTTAAAAGAAAAAAAAAATGGATTCTGCAGCATAGATTTACAATTTGACATTTACAGATCCTGGCACTTTAAATGAGAATGACGTCACTTGACGTCCATTATTACCTATGCTTAAAGAGAGCTCCAGTACTGCAAGAATTCCAGTGACACTGGGTCACCTGAAAAGGGCCATCCGACCCACTTCCTACCCTTTCCTTCCTGCCCTGTCTGCCCTCCTGGAAAAACAAAATACCTCAAGCTGCAAGTTTAGCTCTAATAAGTCCTTCAACTTGGAAGAGCCAAACCCTGCAATACTTTTGGGAGGCTCCTTTCCACCATGCTGGGTGATATGGGCATAATATTGTTCATCTAATCTCAGTATTTTCTTTGCTTTACAGCAGCAGTTCTCCAAGTGTGGTCCCCAAAGGAGTAGCAACAGCAGCCCTGGGGACTTGTCAGAAATTCTTACTCCCCACCCCAGGTCTACTGAATCAGAAAACTCGGGAAGTGGAAACCAGGAATCTGTGTTTCAACAAAATTTCCAGGTTTTGGAGGCACTCTGCCATATGCTAAAGTTGGAGAACCACTGTCTAGAGCCACACGGTCCCACTGGAAAGAACTTAACCCCTAAACCCCACTGGGTTCTGGACCACTGAGCTGCCAGCTTGGTCCCTATTTGGTCCTCTAATTTCTTCCCTAGACTGGGAGGCTCACCTGTTCACCTGCCTATTTAGCAGAGCCTGGTGTCTAGTGGGGTCCTTGTGGGAGTTATTTTAACTTGGGGGCTTTCTAATGCTATTAAGGTGATTAGCTGAGAATGGCCAGCTAGTTCCCCAGTATGGAATTAAATATCCCATAACCCTCTAGGGGTTATGCCAAAGGGAAGGGGTTGACTATCAAGGGATAGCAGAAGGGAAGTTATTGGGGTGATGGAAGCGTTCCCTATCCTGATATGGTAATGGTTATACAAATGTATACACGTGTTAACATCGTTAAAAACTCCATGCAGGATATTTGTCAGTACATGGTAATAAGCCTTTAGAATGTTCATGCCCTTTAACCTAGGAATTCTGCTTGGGAATTTATCCCCAAAGCAATTTTCAGAGAAGCACATGAATAATTGTGTACAAAGATCCTTAATGCAGAATGAGTTATAACAGGCCAAAAAAATTGATGGCATGCAGCAATAGGAGTGATGGTTAAAACAAAAACATTCATTTAGTATTATACCGTCATTGGCGGTCATGTTTTCGAAGAAAGTCTAATGCTATGGGAGCATGGTAACATTATGTCAGGTGGAAAAAGCGTGCCACAAAATACGATACCAAAAAATGATCTCAATTATGGGCTATGTACATGCTTAGATGAAAGTACTGGAGGGAAATACACCAAGGTGTGTGGGATTACAGGCGATTTTCGCTTTTGTTTTTATATTTTCCTACCTATAACAAGTATTTAAAAGATGAGCATATATTACCCTTATAATCAGGAAAAAAGTTATAAAGGGCTGGGTATGGGGTCAGGGTGAGGCAGACAGACGTTAACACGTGAGCAAATATGAGGGACTCAGTGGGAGGGAACAAGAAAGCTGAGAGGGACGGACAAAGCTAGAGGAGTCCTATCTCCAGTTAGTGGAAGTAGAGGGAACGTGTTGGAGGCGGGCTGTTCAGAAAATCTCCAGGGAGCATTTGGGGACAGGGTTCCTCAGTCTTGTACCCTCTGTAAGCAGGACGTGGCTTCGGTGAGAACTTGGCACATCAGCGCTGCCCCTCACAAGTACCCTCATCTTTATTTCTACCATTTATCGGGTGCCCCTTACATTCTTAGCACTATGCTCGGTACTTACCATGGGCTGCTTGTAAGCCCCACAACACCTATGAATGTTATATGAATATATGAATATGCATATGAATATATGAATAGTGGTCCCCTTCACAGAAGAGGAAACCAAGCCATGGCGTTCTTCCCATCAGCTTGGAAATCTACAAATGACGTTCTTCCTGCCAGCGTTTGTCACTTCAACAACATCATATCGTTGAAAACACCATTCCCAAAGATCTGCAAGGAAGAACTAAACTTATCTCTTCAGAGCAGAAGCTATCTTAGCCCTATCCCCCCAGGCCTCCTCATGGGTGACAGCAGCCAGCAACTTCGTCTCTCCGTCCGAGGGCTTTCTCTGGCCCTGGGAGACGCCCCACCAACAGCACCAGGGAGGCAGGGCTGAGGGGCAGAAAATCAGCAGCCCATATCCCTAAGAGCTCTAGACCAGTGACTGACAGGAGTGAAAATATAAACACCCCAGTGCTCCCAGCCCTCAAACGGAAGGACTGAATCCTACGCTCTGCACGGATTCTCAGGGTTCCCTGGTGGGTTTAAGTTCCAGTTGCCATCATGGTAGCTAGCTTGACGGTACACCCTCCATTGCCTGCCTTCCTTTCCTTTTCTCCCTTGCCCATCCTCTTGTGGCTGTTGCCTGGGCTCATTCACCAAATGAACTACCTGAACTTGAATCTTTGTCTCAGGATCTGCTTCTAGGAGATCTCCAATTAAGACTAGTTCAGTGTCCCATCATAAAGTGTTAATTTCTGTTTCCTATGGAAAAATATCTTTTATATCCTCATATGGATACAAATGAGCCATAACATCCCATGTAAATGTTGGTTAGCCTACTTTTTATTTTTTTAAGATTTTATTTACTCATTTGACAGAGAGAGAGAGAGAGAGAGAGAGATCACAAGTAGGCAGAGAGGCAGGCAGAGAGAGGGGGGGAAGCAGGCTCCCTGCTGAGCAGAGAGCCCGATGCAGGGCTCGATCCCGATGCAGGGCTCGATCCCAGGAGCCTGAGATCATGACCTGAGCCGGAGGCAGAGGCTTTAACCCACTGAGCCACCCAGGCGCCCCTGGTTAGCCTATTTTTTTAAAGTAGGCATTACATTTAGGCTTTTTCTTCTTTAAAAATACCTTTTTCTTCCCTTTCATTTTCCAATCTTTAATCAAGTCATCCTGCTAGAAATTTTTTTATCCATCGTATAGAAAATGTTAGCTCCACCCATACTGGTAATTTAAAATTACTTAGTTACAGTTTGTATGCTCCTACAAAGATGATACTGCTCTTAATATTTATCAAGAATGCCATTTATAAAACCTCCTTCTTTCCAAATCCTTCCTCCTTACCGTCAATCCTGTCTCCACTATTTCTTCCACCTTTCCTTTTTCTTTCTCACTCATTTTTTCTCACTGCTTCAGATATATCAAAAAGGAATTAATCACAAAGTAAGAAAAGAGATTGAAAAAGCAAGGTAAAGTTGACAGAATTTAATGTTTCCCGGAAACCATTATTACCTCCTATGGAATTTTGTCACTTTTATGGCTCTATTTTGAGCTACTTCCCCAGTTTTCCACATGTGGCTTATAGTTTGGGCCTAAAACCTGACATAATCCAGAAGGAAAATTCCACCATACTAAATAATGAAACCCATGCATAAATCTTCTTCACCTACTTCAGGAAAATTATGGTAATAAAAATGTTTTTCAGTGTAAAGCATTTCACCTCTCACTTGATACTTTTACACATTGAATTGAATCATAATAACGTTCCAAGATGGACAGGTTTTAATACTGAAAATTTTCAAATGAGCAAACAGAATCAGAGAGGTTAAGTGTCTTGAGTAAGGTCGAGCAGTAAGGGGCCAAACCATCCCCTGAATCCAGGTCTCTTGAATCAGAGTTCAACCCTGTTTTCCACTAAACTACACTGCCTCGCTTTTCGATCTAGTTATATTTGCTTTGTTAACAAGGCTGCTGGGCTAACTCATGCATATTCCATCATCCCAAATAGCCCCTTCACCGCTTTTCTATCGAATTCATGTAACGTGAAGCACTCTTCACTTAGATTCATTCGCTTCACTTCCTATCTCCAAAAACATGGACCTGGACTCGCTGTAGATCACTTAGGAGAGGAAATAAACATGGAGGCGTTGCCTGATTCACCAGTGGGTCAAGAGCCAGGCTGATACTGGTCCATGACCCATACAAGCCATTAGGGGAAAAAATAATAGACATCAAAAGTAGTCAGAGCTTCAAAACTCATTTTTTTTAAGATTTTATGTATTGAGAGAGAGCACAAGTGAGGGAAGAGGCAGAGGGAGAAGGACAAGCAGACTCCCCACTGAGCGGGGGGCCTGACTCGGGACTCGATCCCAGGACCCTGAGATCATGACCTGAATCAAAGGCAGCTGCCCAGCCAACTGAGCCACCCAGGCGCCCCTCAAAACTTATATTTTGAAAATCAAAATCAAGAAGATCAAATGAAAGTGCTTTATTTTCTTTGTTATGTGGATTTTCTTCTTTTTCTGGCTTCTATCATAACCAAGAAAGAATGAACTTCTGTTCATTCATTTGACCAAAATATGTTGAGTCTAAGCACAGTTTTCAGATGCTGGGGAATAATGACAAACCTCTGGCATAAATGAAGATGCCACTAATGAAATGTCATTTCATATCTTACATTTAAAAGAAATTGATATTTGACGTAAGTCAGAGATGAGCAGTCAGGAGCTCTGTTTCTTCCTTTTTTAAAATAAAGATTTCATTTATTTATTTGAGAGAGAGAGAGAATGAGCAGGGTGAGTGGCAGAGGGAGAAGCAGACCCCCTGCTGAGCAGGGAGCCCAATGTGGGACCCAGTCTCGGGACCCTGGGATCATGATCTGAGCTGAAGGCAGACGCTTAACCAACTGAGCTACTCACGGGCACCATTTCTTAGTGTTCAAAGACACCATGCCACAATGGTTGTGCCTGTGTTTGAGAAGGTCCTAGAAGAGGTAAGCTGTTTTTACCTACATGAGATGTGTTTATCTAAATGCTGATGATAAAATCAGTTATAAGTATAGTACACTTGGTTTTGCTCTAGCAAAACAGATATGATAGCAGCTTTTTGCATAAATTAAAGTTGCCCTTAGCTGGAATAAATCCTTCTTATTGACATTAGCAGCTGTGTAGTCAGTAAAGAATTATTGTTGCTATTACATGGTGGTATTTATAAACACTTTTATTTTCTAAGTGCTTTACAATCACTTATTGTCTAATTAATATCTAATCATCTGTTTACAAGTAATAATCACACATGTAGTGCAGTTTAATCAAAACTCCAAATGCAGCCACGATCATACTCAAGAATATTGTGTAAATTTTGGTTTCTCCTTGTAGGGTTTGGGTCCAGACATATGGCTGAAACAGATACAGCAGGGAAAAAATGAATAAAGATTCCTCGCTTGGATTTGAGCATAATTTGGATTCACAACTTTTGCATGCCAAACATATTATCTGAATGTCACTCGATAAGTAAAAATATAGGTAATTTTCACTACTTAATGGCTCAATTACACATAAAAAATTTTTAATTTAAGCCTCAAAATTGGATGATAGTTTATAATAAACGTTCAAGGGCAGACACTGACTTCACATTGTAAGTGTTAGTCACAATCACTGTTTCAGTGATTATCATGGAAAAGATCAAATTTAACAGAGGTGGCTCGGAGACCATCAAGGTTAATCTAACACAGGTCCAAGTCTGGACCAAGCTAGGGTCAGTACAAACACCTGCCAGACATAATTACCTACTGCAGTCCCCTGTCAGTCTCCCCAAGCGTTATTCTAGAAGTAATTATGGGAACCGTGGAAGAATTTTTTTAAGCAGATGAGGGATACGCATACTAATACAGTTTTCCCATGTATTTTCCTACAAGTGGAATTGCTGAGTCAGGGTACTTGAATTTTCAAGGTTTTTTGTACATTTTTTGTTACTATTAATCAAATTGTCTTCCAGAATAGCTGACCAAATTTACACCTCTTAAGAAGCGCCTAAAGAGCTGTCTTTCTTGGGGCACCTGGGTGGCTCAGTGGGATAAAGCCTCTGCCTTCAGCTCAGGTCATGATCTCAGGGTCCTGGGATCGAGCCCCGCATCGAGCCCCGCATCGAGCCCCGCATCGAGCCCCGCATCGGGCTCTCTGCTCGGCGGGGAGCCTGCTTTCCCCTCTCTCAGCCTGCCTCTGCCTACTTGTGATCTCTCTCTCTCTCTCTCTCTCTAAAAAATAAACAAAATCTTTAAAAAAAAAAAAAAGAGCTGTCTTTCTTTCTTGGCTATTGATATGCTGAAACCAGTTTCCCTCCTTCTTGCTTTACCACCGGGCAGTTTCTCAATACGCAGCAAATACTGCAGGGTCCCGAGGACTGTCCCCGGGCTTTTCGACTGTGACACAAACACGCTTGACTGGCACATGAGTCAGCAAAGCCATCCGAGGCCAGGATGGATAAACCCACTCACAAGTAAACCGTCGTTACAATCCTCGGACTTTTTGCTAACTGATTTTGAATGGCATAGACTCAAGAGTGAAATCTTCATCTTGCAAAATCTGCACCCAGAATCTTTGAATACCCAAAGAGAGATTTGGGGGGGGGGCACCTGACTGGCTCCATCAGTGGAGCATGAGCGGCTTGATCTCCGGGTTGTGAGTTCGAGTCCCACATTGGGTGTAGAGATTATTTAAAATCTTCAAAAAAAAAAAGAGAGAGAGAGAGAGACTTGATTTCATCTTCTGTATTAGTTTCTTATTGCTTCTTATAACAATTTACCACAAATGTTGTGGCTTGAAACAACACAAATATGTTATCTTCATTTGGGGGGTCAGAAGTCTGAGATGGGGCTCAGTGGACTAAAATCCGTGTATCAGCAAGACTGCATTGCTTCTGGAGGCTTCAGGGGAAAGTCCATTCTCTTGCCTCCTCCAGCTTCTAGAGCTGCCCGCATCCATTGGCTCCCCGCCCTCTTCCTTCCACCTCCCGAGCCAGCAATTGCATTGGCTGGCCACCTCTGCTTCAACAGTCACATCTCTCCCTCCCCTGCCTGCTCCTTTCACTTGAAAGGACCCCTGTGATTACACAGAGCATTTGGATAATCCGGGATGATCTCTCGCATCTCAATATCTTTAACTTCATCACGTCTGCAAAATCACATTTGCTGCGTCAAGACTTTATAGGTTCCCAGGTTCTGGAAGTTAGGATATAGACATCCCAGGCCAGGGCGCGGGGGGAGGGAGCGTGCATTTTTCTGCCTACCGTACATTCCTTACCATGAGCCAGATCAGATATGTCACCTCCGGATATTGGAACAATACATGGCCTATAATTTTAAAACTGTCATTTGTAGGGGCGCCTGGGTGGCTCAGTCGTTAAGCGTCTGCCTTCGGCTCGGGTCATGATCTCAGGGTCCTGGGATCGAGCCCCGCATCGGGCTCCCTGTTCCACAGGAAGCCTGCTTCTCCCGCTACCAATCCCTCTGCTTGTGTTCCCTCTCTCGCTGTGTTTCTCTCTGTCAAATAAATAAAATCTTAAAAAAAAAAAAACTGTCATTTGTAAAACCCTGCTTTGTGTCAGGCACAGGCGCTCTGCCAGATTTGCAGGTAAGAATCTGTGCACAGAGAGGTTAAGTAATTTGCCCAAGTTCACAGAGCTTGGCAGAGCTGAGTTTCAAACTCAGGTCTTTTGGACTTCAAAGCCCCTGTTCATCGTATGCCGCGTCTGTCACTCAACATTTCCCATGCTCTGCTCGCTTTGCTGTCTTTGGATAGCTTCATGTTGAAAGCTTTTCAGTTAGTTTGACATTTAATGATACAACCTAGCTAGATAAAACCTTTTATCAAGCCCCTATAAATCTCATATTTCACTCATTCTGCAGGTGCCGGTGGAGGATGGCATCAGGAAACACTCATTCACGATGATGTCTCCACCTGCTCTAATAAATCTTTCCCCAAGTAGCATCAGGTGGGTTCTTCCTCCAGCATACAAGCAGGAGCGGACTCACCAGGTCATCTTCTCTGTGGGTGAAATGTTAATCTCTGAATAATATCAGGTGGTGCCTTCGAGAAACGATCTTTCCAACAGCCTGCAAGTATATCCGCTCTCTTATTCTTGGAAAAAGAGAGCCTGAAACTTGAGAGGTCTCATTTCATGTCGTAATCAAGTTTCTCTTCCTCTCTGCCTCACCTCGAGAAATTCTCAGCCTTGGCTGCACATGACAATCACCTGGGGAGTTTCAAAACTACAGAAGCCTGGGCCCCAACCCCCAGAGATTCCGCCCTTATTGGCCTGGGCTGCAGCATCAGGACATTAAAAAATACAGAATGAAAAAAAAAAAGTTGAGAACCACAGAGAAGAACTGAAGTGGAGATGAGAAACTTTATTAAAACATAGGTTTGGGGGCGCCTAAGTGGCTCGGTTGCTTAAGCGTCTCTTGATTTGGGCTCAAGTCATGATCTCGGGGTTGTGAGACTGAGCCTGCTGTCAGGCTCTGTGCTCAATGGGGGGTCTGCTTCTCTCCCTCTCCTTCTGCCTCTCTCCCCACTTGTGCCCCCTCTCTCTAAAAATAAATAAATAAATCTTTAAAAAAAAAAAGGTTTTGACCCTCAATCAAAGGGTCTCTTTTTTCCAAGAATGTCTATTTTGTTTGCATCAAGAGAAATAAACCCTATTAATTTCCTTTTTTTTTTTTAAGATTTTATTTACTCACTTGACAGAGAGAGATCACAAGTAGGCCGAGAGGCAGGCAGAGAGAGAGGGGGAAGCAGGTTCCCTGCGGAGCAGAGAGCCTGATGCGGGGCTCGATCCCAGGACCCGAGATCATGACCTGAGCTGAAGGCAGAGGCTTTAACCCACTGAGCCACCCAGGCACCCCTAAACCCTATTCATTTCTATATCCCAAGAAGGCAGCTGTGTAAAAACCTTCAATGTGTCCAGAAGCAATCATCTTAAAGACTTATTTATTTTGAAAGAGGGAGAGCATGTGCATGAGCAGGGGGAAGGGCAGAGGGAGAGAGAGAGAATCTCTAGCAGACTCCCCACTGAGCATGGAGCACGATGCTGGATGGGATCCCATGACCCTGAGATCATGACCTGAGCTGAAAGCAAGAGTCGGACACTCAATGGACTGAGCCACCCAGGTGCCCCCAAAAGCAATCGTTTTAAACACCTACTCTATTTAAGTGCCAGGGGAAGAGCTCTGTGGAATGACTCAGGAATGGTGCTTGACAGAAACTATATGCAGTTAGTGTGATGCCGCAGAAGCCCATTCTTGCTCCAAGAATAAATACTCTTCAGTAGGCAAGTAAGCAAGCATGAGGTAAGAACACCTCCGAAGAAAAGTAATCCTTTATTTCTGCAAAGTAGCCTGGATAACCTCATGACACCACTCAACCCTAGGAATTCAAAAGCAATAAAAGCATTGGCATTAAACCACGCAGGCCCTGGCACACATTAATACTACCGTTGCTCAAGACATTTTTGGAACAGTTCCTCCAAAATTTTCATCGTGGCCATTTTATAAGGCCATTAATGAAAATCCATTTTTGGGGTCGTCGAGCATGCAACTCTTGATTTCAGGGTTGTGAGTCTGAGCCCCACATTGGGTGTAGAGATTACTTAAAAATAAAATCTTAAAAATAAGAAAATCGGGGGCACCTGGGTGGCTCAGCGAGTTAAAGTCTCTGCCTTCAGCTCAGGTCCTGATCTCAAGGTCCTGGGATCGAGCCCCACATCGGGCTCTCTGCTCAGCAGGGAGCCTGCTTCCCCCCACCCCTCTCTGCCTGCCTCTCTGCCTACTTGTGATCTCTCTCTCTGTCAAATAAATAAATAAAATCTTTAAAAAAATAAGAAAATCAGTTTTTATATCATCAAATCAGTATTTTGGGGATCCAAAGAGGTATTAACCAGGTTTCCAGATTTACCATTCACCTCTCAAACTATCAGTTGGCTTTAGGTTGTTTCAAAAATACTGGAAATAACCCTTGAGGATGATTGTGTCCTCTGTTGCCATCCAGTAAGAACAGAGGGGTGGCCTACTCTGGCAAGAAATCCCTGAAGAGCCAGAGATTTTAAGTGAGGAAGGTGACCCCAAGGCTCTAAGGTCAGTTCTTTAGAGCAGAAGTTCTCATACTTGAATGTGCATAGGAATCACCCAGAGAATTTGTTAAACTAGCTTGCCAGGCCGTGTGCCCGGAGCTTCTAATTCCGCAGGCCAGCAAAGGCCCATCAACTTGGATTTCTCTCCAGCTGGTACAGGTGCTGCCTGAGGCCCACACTTTGAGCAACACTTTTGGGGAGCAAAACTGAAAATAAAAATATTGATGTGAATATATAAGTTTTATTATCCTTTTTTTCCAAAAGGACAGAAATTGTCAAAAGGACTCAGGAGCCAACTTGGAGAGACTCTTGTCAGCCAAAGATGAAAAGTTTACACGTCGGTGTGGATGAGAACTGCAGTGGATTGAAATCTATCAGGTGTGTTTAAATCCACCTGATCAGGCATGTGGACGGGGTGGGGGTGCTCAGTCCTTAAGTGACTGAATCTTGGTTTCGGCTCAGGTCATGATCTCAGGGTTGTGAAATCAAGTCCCAAGTCGGGACTCTGAGCTCAGTGCATAATCTGCTTGTTCTTCTCCCTCCACCACTGCCTCCCCCCTCCAATGAAAATAAATAAATCAATCTTAAAAAAAAAATAAATCCACCCAGTCATAATACTATTGAACAAAACCCCAAACCAACCAAAAACCTCACTTGTCTGCATTGGTGGATGCAAGAGATCATATGCATTATTTGGAAAACTGGGAAGTCAGAGGGAAAGGATCAGACGTTTATCTTAGCTCTCGTATTCAAACATACTTCTGAGTGACCAAGTAGTAAGGAGAAGTGTATCATCTTAGAATGAGTAATGAGGGGCGCCTGGGTGGCTCAGTGGGTTAAAGCCTCTGCCTTCGGCTCAGGTCATGATCTCAGGGTCCTGGGATCGAGCCCCGCATCAGGCTCTCTGCTCAGTGGGGAGCCTGCCTTCCCCCCCGCCCCCGCCTGCCTCTCTGCCTACTTGTGATCTCTCTCTCTCTCTCTGTCAAATAAATAAATAAAATCTTTAAAAAAAAAAAAAAGAATGAGTAATGAAAGTATGAAGGTAATAAAGACCATGATGGATTGGACTCTCTGTATTTGATAAGCCCTAACCAATGGTTGGATCTAGGCACTGAGCATCAATGACTGCTCACATGACAAAAAGACAAACAACCACAAATATTATATACGCCTAAAACAAAGAAGTCCATATACCACCCATCAAAAAGTTTGTCAAGCAAACAGAACCTGGCGTTGATCACACCTCTTGATCTAAGACCACTTTATGGGACATTCAGAAGGGATGAAGGAGTACCTTAACACCACAGGGATGCAGTCAGCAAAATCCAGATTGTAGGAAGCTCTATAGGACAAACTTAGTTTCTGCAACCAAAAAATTGCAAGAAACCTATGGATTAGATGAAATCTAAAAGACACAGCAATCACAGCAGTGTGATGTATACCATATTATTAGGATCCTAAGTCAAAACACTGTAAAAAATTACAATGTGTATGGAACAATTAGAAATTTGGACAGTTTCGGGGTCCCTGGGTGGCTCGGTTGCTTAAGCATCCGACTCTTGGTTTTGGCTCAGGTCATGATGTCAGGTTGGAGAAATCGGTCTTGTGTGGGGCTCAAGCATCTGCTTGAGATTCTCCGCCTCTCCTTCTGCCCTTGCCCCCACTCGCATGCACTCTCTCTCTCTAAAATAAGAAAATAAATAAATCTTTCTAAAAAAGAAATTTGAACAGTTTCTGGATGCCATAAAAGAATTATTATTAAATGTTTCAGGTATAATGATATCTTATTTATGTTTCTTGAAGCTTTATTTTAGAACTATACAGTGAAGGGACGCCTGGATGGCTCAGTCAGTTAAGCGTCTGCCTTCGGCTCAGGTCATGATCCCAGGGTCCTGGGATGGAGCCCCCACATCGGGCTCCCTGCTCATTGGGTAGCCTGTTTCTCCCTCTTTCTCTGTCTGCCACTCCCCCGATTGTGCTCTCTCTCTCAAATAAATAAATAAAATCTTTTTAAAAATGTAAAAAAATAAGAAATATAAAGTATTTGCAGAGGAAGTATATTGTGTGTGTGAGGGGAGTGATTAGGGCTCTAGATGAGTGGTTCTCAGCTGGGTGGAACTTGGTCTTCCAACATACATTCAGCGATGTCTGGAGTCATTTTTAGGGGGTGATGCTCTAGGCATCTACAGCTACACTCCCTACCATGCACAGAAACAGCCCTCCACTGTGGGGGACTGCCTCTGCCCTGACGCCCTGACAACCTTGAATGCGTCCACATAGCTCACGTTGGCAAACACTTGAACTGCAGCTCATCTGAGTGTGGGCAGAATGTCTTGTGATCTTCCTAGAATGTGAGAGGCAGGAGGCCTGTTAGGAGTTGCTTCCCTATCTCCACGATGAGACTCTCATGAGGCAGTTTCTTTTTCTTTTTTAAAGATTCGTTCATTTATTTTGGAAAGAGAGAGCATGCAGGGGGGGAGCAGCAGAGGGAGAGAGGGGGATATTCAGCAGGATCGATGCCCAGCACGAGGCTAGATCCCACAACCTTGAGATCATGACCTGAGCCGAAATCAGGAGTTGGATTCTTTTTTTTTTTTAAGATTTTATTTATTTGACAGAGGGAAACAGAGCGAGAGAGGGGAACACAAGCAGTGGGGATGGTAGCGGGAGAAGCAGGCTTCCTGCTGAGTAGGGAGCCCGATGCAGGGCTTGATCCCAGGACCCTGGGATCATGACCTGAGCCGAAGGCAGACGCTTAACGACTGAGCCACCCAGGCGCCCCAGGAGTTGGATTCTTAACCGACTGAGCCACCCAGGTGCTCCTCATAGGGTAGTTTCCAATCGCCTCCTGGGTTCTGTTGAGGTATGGGGCTTCCTGCCCCACCCCCCTCTGTATAGCACTGCAGAAAAGGAAACCAGTTAGTGACCATCTACACTGGGCTCCTCAGCAACAGGAGTCTAGAGGTCATCTGGCCTCTTCTGTTTCAGTGCTGTCCTTGGTGTGTGGGACAAGGACTACAGGCTGGCATCAATGGCTACATGTCTTTCACTAAGTAAGTAATAAACTGTCTGAATCCAAAAGCAATTCAATATACTTTTAGTCAAATCAGCCAGAACTTGGTTTTGGTCTTGCCTTGTCTTGTGTGTGGACTAGACACACATAATACACGAAACAATTATCCAGCCCCAAATGTCAATAATGCCAGGGCTAAAAAGCTCTACAGGCAACAATATTGGTCCCGAGGTGATCATTGTTGAAGCTACATGATGAGTACATGAACAGCAGAAATGGGAAGACACTGATTTTGCAATCAGTTTGCATGTTTGCATCTATCCCTAATACAAGCTGTATTTTCAATTTTTTAAAATATTTTAAGTAGGCTCCACACCCAACGTGTGTGAACCTTGAACTCATGACCCCAAGATCAAGAGTTGCATGCTCTACCAACTGATCCAGCCAGGCACCCCAAAAGCTGTGTATTTTTCAAAAGATAAAAAAAGAAGAGAGAGGGAAGGAAACCATAAGAGACTCTTAATGATAAAGAACAAACTGAGGGTTGATGGAGAGAGGTGGGTGGAGGGATGAGCTAAATGCGCAATGGGTGTTGAGGAGGGTACTTGGGATGAACCTTGGGTGTTATAGTAAGTGATGAATCACTAAATTCTACTCCTGAAAGCAATATTGCACTGTATGTTAACTAACTAGAATTTAAATAACAATTTAAAATAAACAAACTAAAAAAATTGGTCACCTTGCTTTATTAGATGTCTAACACTTCGAGTGCATATAATGAAGCAACATGCAAATAGGCACAAATTTGCCATCAGATTTCTAGCTCCACCACTAAATTACAAACTGTGTGTTCTTACACAAATTACTAACCTCTTTAAACCTCAGTTTCCTCACCAATAAAATGAGGCTAATTATGTCCATGAGGGTTTCGTAGGGCTTAAATATAAGTGTTAGCTGAGTGTTTTACCCAAATACCTTTATTAGATGTCCTTCCTTTGTTCTTTAGTTTGCTACTCTTCACCACAGAAATGCAAAGAGCCCTTCTTGTCAACTGAACGAGTTTCTTTTCAAATAATTCCCTGGAAAATGTAAATGGCCCTTGTATAAAATGTTTGGTCCTAAGGGCTTTAAACTACAAACTCTAGAGGGACCCTGGAGGGATAGGGAGTATGAAGAAATGTATGTGGTTAATTCATTAGTTCTTTTTTAAAAGATTTTATTTATTTATTTCAGAGAGAGAGAGAGAGAATCTTAGTATATGTGCTGCCGAAGCGAGCACAGAGAGAGAGAATCTTGAGCAGACTCCACACGGAGCACAGAGCATGACACTGGGCTCGATCTCATGACCCTGAGATTGTGACCTGAACAGAAGTCTAGAGACAGACGCTTAATGGACTGAGCCACCCAGGCACCCCAGTTCATTAGTTCTTAATCTTAGGGTCATTTTGCCCCACAGAGGACATTTAACAATGTCTGCAAACATTTTTGTTGTCAAGACTTGGGTGGGACAGTTCTACTAGCATATACTGGTTAGAGACCAGGGATGCCACTAAACATTCCACTATATGCACAAGATTGCTCCCATGACAAAGAATTATCTGGCTCCAAATATCATTACTACCAAGGTTGAGAAACCCTGGGCTAAACTGACCAAAACTCCTTGGCGAAGCTTTTCCTGGGTAATTAACTTTACCTTTTTTTGTTCTTCTTTTCCAACATATACAGGTTATTAAAGGCATGCTCAGGAGAAATCATTCAAAATGTGATTACTCTAGTTCTGTGGCCCTAATTTGTTATTCATTTCTTCATGAGAAAAAAAATCCGAGCAGTGTTCTGATTTTATTGCCTTTGAGTTTCAAATAACAAACTTGAAGTATGCACTGATTACCTTCTTAATTAATAGGCTGTGAAGGCAGGGTATCACTTTATCAACTAGTGGGAAGGATGTACCACCTCTCGACAGCTTAGTAGTCTTTATTCCCAACTGTGATGCCAACAGGGGAGGATTGGGATGAAGGGGATTCAGACGTTGCTCCCCAAACAGATATATTTTTCTTGTTAAAATAGTTCATCTTAGTTTCAGTGACAACAGCCTACCATGTCACTATTAAATAGAAAACTTTATGGGCAGTTTGCCCCCCATTCTGCATCCCCCTTTTATTTTTTTTTTATTTTTATTTTTTCTACATCCCCCTTTTAAAGTCTAGACACTTGGGGCACCTGGCTGGCTGAGTCGGTAGAGCGTGTGACTCTTGATCTCAGGTCGAGAGTTTGGGCCCCACATTGGGTGTAGAGATTATATAATAATAATAATAATAATAATAATAAAGTCAAGATACTTGACATCAAGACCACGAGGCCATAGGTAAGTGGTGGTAATTGTGTTCAACTGGCAAACAATAGCAAGGCCATTTCTGTGAGAAATAGGGCAAAAATATTTGAGAAGACCAAAAGTGGGGGGGAAATCTATATAGGTGGTAGAATGGCCTAAGGATCCATGAGGTATCTCCTTTTATTTTGTCTCTCCCTCAACCCACTCCACCCCTTCTGTGAAAACTATCCCACCCCACAGCCCAGGGACTTGGGTTGGGACACCTGATTAAGAAGCCAAGCCATGGTCATGGTTCAGTGGTTTCTCAGATCCTCAGACTCCCTCTTTCAGGAATTAGAACTAAGAGGTGGAAACTGAGTAGGTCAGGGGATTAGAGTAAATATGTCTGCAAATAACCCTTTCTGAGGTCTTCTCAAGCTGCTCCAGTTCCTTTCCTTGCTGAGACCTGCTTTTCAGCTTTCTGTGGATTCTATTAGAAAGATCTTTGCATCCCCCCCACTGAAAAAGCTAGCTTAGGTTGCCTGGGTGGCTCAGTCGGCTAAGCACCTGCCTTCAGCTCAGGTCATGATCCCAGGGTCCTGGGATGGAGTCCCAAATCAGGCTCCCAGCCCAGTAGGGAGTAGGGAGAGGGCTTCTCCCTCTCCCTCTACCCCGCCTCTCTCTGCTCGTGTGCTCACTCTCGCTCTCTCAAATAAATAAAATCTTTTTTTTTTAAAAAAGGAAAAGCTAGCTTAGTGGGTACTGTTCCTTGCATCCCAGCAATCTCTGTCTGAGACAGATGTGCGCACATCTCTACCAAGAGATGAGACTAACAAGAGGAATGAAACCAAGGGCTAATAGTGAAAGGCCACTTTAACAGCCACTTACGCTTCATGCCTAGGACCATCGAGCAATGACACTCCTTCCAGAGACCAGCTCACAGTAAATTCATCTTCTTACAAAACCTCTAGTTCTAGATGTACCACACTTTTGATACTTTCATATACAAACTTATAACTCCTTTTGTATTATGGTATCAAATCATTATTTATCTCATAACGTTACATAATTCTCCTTTGTAAACTTGATTTTGTTTCTCATATTGTTAATTAACCCATCAACCAGACTTGGGAATATCAGTTCACACCTCCAGGGTCCCTCTGCTTTCTTACATACCCTGAAGTCACTCGGACAGGCTTCCGCCTCCAGCACTCCACCAGAACTGAGTTGTGTTTCTGTGTGTTTCTCAGCTCTTTAGAGCAGTGGTTCTTTCCTTGGGGAGATTTTTTGCCCTCCCCCAAGAGTGATTTTGCAGTGTCTAGACGCAGCTTTTCGTAGTATTTTATTTTTAAATAATCTCTGCACCAAAGGTGGGGCTCGAACTTAAACCCTGAGATCAAGAGTCACATGCTCTATGGACTGAGCCAGCCAGGCGCATGGACAGAGTTTTGATTGTCAGAACTTGGGGGCGCTACTCGATATTTGGTGGATAGAGACCAGGGATGTTGCTCAGTAAAGCCCCACCCCCACCTTGCCACCCACCCCCCCGCAATAAAGAATTATCCAGCTCAAAATGTTAATAATGCCAAGGTTGAGAAAACTTGCTTTAAGGCAAAGATGGGTCTTTGCAACAAATAACACAATTCAAAATGGGGAAAGGATTTCAATAGAGGTTTCTCCAAAGAAGACACACAAATGGCCAATAAACATGTGACAAAATGCTAAACCTCATTAGTCATTACAGAAATACTAATCAAAAGCACAATGAGATACCACGTCACCCCCACTAGGATGGCTATGATTTTGAAAATGGAAAATAACAAGTGTTGGAGGGGATGTGGAGAAACTGGAACCCTTATACGTGGCTGTGAGAATGTTACACAGTACTGTCTCTTTGGAAAACAGTTTGGTAGTCATTCACAAAGTTAGAAATAGAGGGGTGCCTGGGTAACTCAGTCAGTTAAGCATCCACTTTGTGATTATGACTCAGGTCGTGAGTTTGAGCTTCATGTCCAGTGGGGAGTCCTGCTTCAGATTGTCTCTCCCTCTGCCCCTCCTCTCTCTCTCTCTCAAATAAATAAATTTTTAAAACCTTTTTTAAGAAAGTTAAAAATAGAGTTACCATTTGACCCAGCTATTCCACACCTAGGGGTATACCTAAAAGATTTGAAAACATATAGGGCATCTGGGTGGTACATTCAGTTACGCTTCTGACTCTTGATTTCGGCTCAGGTCTTGATGTCAGCATTGTGAGTTCGAGCCCCACATCGGGCTCCACAATCAGTGGGGAGTCTGCTTGAGATTCTCTCTCTCCCTCTGCCCCTCCCTATCATGCTTGCACACATGCGCTCTCTCTCAAATAAGTAAATATAAATCATTTTTTAAAAAGGAAACATATGGGGCGCCTGGGTGGCTCAGTGGGTTAAGGCCTCTGCCTTCAGCTCGGGTCATGATCTCAGGGTCTTGGGATCGAGCCCCGCATACAGCTCTGCTCAGCAGTGGAGCCTGCCTCCCCCTCTCTCTCTGCCTGCCTCTCTGCCTACTTGTGATCTCTCTCTCTGTGTCAAATAAATAAATAAAATCTTTAAAAAAAATAAAAAGGAAACACATATTCTCAAAAATCTTATACGCAAATGTCATAAGCATTATTCACACTAACCAAGAAGTGAAAACAACCCAAATGTCCACTACCTGATCAATGGAGAAACAAACAGTGGTCTATCCACATAATGTAATGTTATTTGGCCATAAAAAGGGATGAAATACAGATACACACTACAACATGCATGAACCTTGAAAAGATAAACTAAGTGAAAGAAGCCAGACACAAAAGACCACATATTATATGATTCCACATCTGTGAAATATCTGAATAGGCAAATCCACATAAGAGGAAGTTGCCTGATGCCGGGGATATTGAGGAGCCCGGGGAGGGACTGCTAATGAGCACAATTTTCCGGGGGATGATGAAAATCTTAAAATTAAACTGTGTGGAAGGTTGCATAACCCTGAGAATATACTAAAACAACAATGAAGTATACCCTTTATGATGTGGATTATATCTTTAAAAGAATGGCTCTTGTGGGGCCTGGGTGGCTGAGTTGGTTAAGTGGCTGCCTTCGAATCAGGTCACGGTCTCGGGGTCCTGGGATCGAGCCTTGCATCGGCAAGGAAGCCTGCTTCTCCCTCTCCCTCTGCCTGCTGCTCTCCCTGCTTGTGCTCTCTCTCTCTGTCAAATAGATAAAATCTTTAAAATAAAAAAAATAATAAAAGAATGGCTCTTTGAATCTCCTAAGTGCCTATTACAAAGGAGGTGCTTGTTAATAATGCAGTACCCCTGAAGCATGGAAGACAAACACAAAAGATATGTTTCCTGCTCTGGTTACTATTGTTTTTAACCTTTTCTGTCTAGAGAGGAACAGGAGTGATTCCCTTCAACAATCTCTAAGTTAACCAACATGCAGAATTAACCAGGGCTCTTCATTTCCCCTAAGAGCACTCTGAATGCTTCTGTCTAGTGGTAAGTTACTCTTGAGAAAGCCTGGGTATTTTGGCTCTGAACAGTTGAGTTTTACATTTTCCAAGGGTTAACTGAACTTTCCCCCAAACTTATTTATGCCCATTGTGACTGCAGTGATATAATTTAATTAAATGTTACATAAACTAATAAAAATGATGCAAAAAAGTTATTTTTTTTAAAGATTTTATTTATTTATTTGGGCACCTGGGTGGCTCAGTCGTTAAGCGGCTGCCTTCGGCTCAGGTCATGATCCCGGAGTCCTGGGATCGAGCCCCGCATCGGGCTCCCTGCTCTGTGGGAAGCCTGCTTCTCCCACTACCATTCCCTCTGCTTGTGTTCCCTCTCTCGCTGTGTTTCTCTCTGTCAAATAAATAAAATCTTTAAAAAAAAAAAAAGATTTTATTTATTTATTTGACAGAGAGAGATCACAAGTAGGCAGAGAGGCAGGCAGAGAGAGAGGGGGAAGCAGGCTCCTCACTGAGCAGAGAGCCTGGTGTGGAGCTGGATCCCAGGACCCTGAGATCACGACCTGAGCTGAAGGCAAAGGCTTTAACCCACTGAGCCACCCAGGCACCCCAAAAAAGTTACTTTTAAGAAACTAAATGGTTTTGGAAAGATAAACAGTTATGTGGCTTTTAAAATTGCTGTTGACGGGCAACTGGGTGGCTTAGTCATTAAGCGGCTGCCTTCAGCTCAGGTCATGATCCCGGAGTCCTGGGATCAAGCCCCACATCAGGCTCCCTGCTCGGTGGGAGGCCTGCTTCTCCCTCTCACACTCTCCCTGCTTGTGTTCCCTCTCTTGTTGTGTCTCTCTCTGTCAAATAAATAAATAAAATCTTTAAAATAAAAAAATAAAAATTGCTATTCAATTAGGCGAGGGCAAGACAACTGTAAAAGATAGGGAACAAAATCCCCCTAAATCTAGGATTCTATACTCAATATTTTGAAAATATCTCGAGTTTTCACTTCATTTAGAATAAACCAAAAATAGAAATCATAGATATTGCATATGTGAACACCTAATGAATAAAAGACAATACAGACCTCTAATCAGTGGTCCAATTAAAGGATTGGCCAATTAATAATATATCTATTTTAAGTTTAAGCAAAATATTTAATGCATGCATTAACCCTTTTTTCGAACAAGTTTTTATTAGAAACATTTATATTTCAGTTAAGTAACCTACTAGTCCCCACCATAAACGGTGAGAAGACTTCTACTGCACTTCCTGGTGATTGTAACTCTCCTACCTCGTATAATGGAGAAAATCCTACAAAACTCTTTTATTAATTCTTCATTTTTGTATTGAATTCCTTGTGTGATATTTACAAAAGTCCTTCAATTGCCACCTTAAGGAAAGGTATAGTAGCCACAATGGAAAATAATTCATGGGACAGATTTGTAGATAAGTCTTTCCCATCTCTTTTGGAGGCTGATCCAGCTCTGCACGTCTCTGGGGAAACTGAGGAAGAAATGTAGAGAGGGAGTCTCCCACCTCTAGTATCTCTGAGTGATCCCACCTGGCTTTCATAGATCACCAACCTACAGGAACCCTAGGATTCTGGCAGGATTTGGGGTAGAGAGCCCTGTGAACAGTGATCGCTACTTCTCTGTTGCAGGTGTTAATGATAAAGTCACTCAGTTTAGACGCTGGAGTCAAGCTGCAATTGGTCCAACCAACAATGATCCCTGCCTCAGAGGCTGGGTTGAAATTCGTTCATTCTCTGGGACAACCTAGAGTTGCTCTTTGATGAACAAATTCAGGATTCTATCTGGACAAGGATGATATAAAATGAACACTAATTTAACTTCCTTTCACTCACTCAACATACATTTACTAAGCATCTACAATAGTTCAGGAGCCATGCATCCGAGACGGATGTGATAGTCTACACTCTCAAAGAATATGTAGAACAAGAGCATATAGGTAGGGCAAGCACTTACTGATTGATTTTTTAAATAAATTTGATGGTACTGTTAAAATCTAATCATATCATCTTTGCTTTCAAAAAAATTAACATTTATTTTGTACTTTTAAGATTTAATGGAAAAGAAGAGAACAGATGTGTAGCAGATATTATTTTCTCTTCATCCTGAGCCATACTTTCCATTGTTTTTCGTTTCTCTTCTCTTTCCATGTGTGTATCTGTGTGTAGGTGTGTGCATGTGTGAGAGAGAAAGAGAGAGAAAATTTCTAGTTCATGAAAAGTGAAAGAGAACTTTAAAGTGCTCTGATAGAGGTGCCCGGCTGGCTCAGTTGGAAAAGCATGCAACTCTTGATGTCAGGGTTATGAGTTCAAGTCCCGCATTGGGCACAGAGAGTACTTTTAAAAAAATAAAAATATCAAAATTTAAAAAAATGAAAAGTTCTAACACCTGGGTGAGATTGAAATAAAAAGTATGTTTTCACATTGGAAGTCCTCATTGCAAGAATGGGGCAAGATTAATCTGATGCCCGTTCTTGTACATCCTTTGCTCTGTGGCATGTCAGAGCTAGTTGCAACTCCCTGAGAATAAAGGACAAAAATAAGAGAGACCAGTAAGATTCTTTTTCTTCCCGTAGTTTCCAGTACTGGGAAGACCAGAAGAACCTCAGGTTTCAGCAGACACAGGTTTCATCTCTCACTCTGCATCTTTCTGTGTGCTAATTGAGCCATTTTGGTGAGCTGTACAATTTCCAGGATGCCCAATAGTCAAAGCTTGCTTAGAGGACCACAGTGGGTGGACATCGATAGTTTAGGGAGAGAGATTAGTGTCCTCCAGAAGCCCGGATTCAATTGGAAGAGGCATGGAGCGTGTGCACTACTTGTCAATCTCCAGGGTGAGAACTATCAGCAGAGCAGCCCATGGCAGTGATCATACATCTGTTGACTGGTGCAGACAGGACAGGGGACCCTTGGATCAGTCTACCGTATAGTTTCCAAAGGAGACAAAGACTGTGTTGAGTTTGCTGCAAGTTGTGCAAATACATGCTTGTTGCTGTAACGTGAAGGGATTACAGATGGAGGAGAGGAAAGAAGCTCTGATTGTGTTTTGGGACAAAAAGTAAAAATGTAATATCTACTTTCGCTTAGTGCCTTTAAAAATGCTCAGATATCCAAACGTCAGAAATCTGGAGTGTCCCAGATTGTTTAATTCCCTCCGAAGAAAGACTAAATATTCAATCTACATTCATGTTGTCTCAATTATTTTTTTCTTTCTTTGCTTATGGCTTACACACCAGAGAGCTTCCTCACCGAAGACAGGGCAGTGACAAATCCCATTCTCTGAAGCTTACTGCTAAATTGAGGAAATGAGTTGTGTCCTTGCTAAAAAGGAATCCATCTTTGATATGACTGTTTCAAGTAAGCTGCAAGAATCCACCTCTGCTAAAGATTTCAAAATTCAGGTGCCATTCTTCTCTAAGTAACTCTAAATCCTCTTCTTCTATCCCGTAACCTGGAACTAGGATAGTACCTGGCAAATGTGCTCAACATAGTGTTTGAGAACTGATGGGTCCACGTGGTGACTGGTGCCCTGGGAAGGCAGCTCGCCTTGCTGAAGGAGCTGGCAGATTTAGCTCCGAATCCTCAGGTAGGAGTGCACTGAGCCCCCCTCTGCCCACCGAATGCCTGGAAATCATCTTTCCTCTCAAATAGGAAGCCCTTACCTCACAATGAAGACCGGTGAAGGGAAAAGAAGAAATGAGAGAGTTTTCATTTTGATCCATGAATTCTCTGTTGAAAATTGGAGTGACATCTTGAAAGAACTGTCTCTGTCAATCAATAGATATTTCTAGAACCCCTCCTGTGTTCCAGGCTCTATGAGGGGCCCACAGGAACACTCCCTCCAGGGTGTCCTGGGATCGAGCGGAAGAAGCAAGGGCTTTAGAATTAGATCTTGAACTCATAAAATTTTTATTGTGATAGTATATTATGCTACTAATTTCCTTAATGATCCAACAGAAGAGAGGAAGGTAAATCAGTAGTATAAAATGATTTCACATAGAATTTAGAAATAGCAGAAGGTTTGCCATAAAGAACTAGGCTAACCATATTATTTCCTACCAGGGCACCTTAGGGGATCCTGTTTTAATGAATAAATAAAAACGATGTGTAATTATCATATCAATTGCTTGCATGTAAGTGAGTGCTTCTGGAGTTATTTGATGGTGCTTAAAAATCTTTGGTCTCTGAAGTGCGTTTAATGTCTCCTTGACTCTTATCTATATTATTAATTTGCAGATCAAAGTTAACTTGGTGCCATGCAAATGAGGAGACTTCCAATGGATGAAATTTTACTGTAGAATATTAAATCCTTATTACTTATAACAGAACTGCAATGTATTTTGAGGACATGTGTCCACATATTGAAAAGAGACACTACAACTTAAAACAGTATTATCTAATAAAACTTTCTGCAATGATGTAATATTCTAGCTGTCCAAATAAGGTAGCCCCTAGTTACATGTGACTATTGGGCACTTGAAATGTGGCTAGTACCCCTGAGGAACTAAAATTTAAATTTTATTTAATTTTAACTATTTAAAATTTAAATTTAAACTGCCACATTCAATTAGTGCCTACCTTATTTGACAGTGCAGGCTTAAAGAAAAAGTGAAAATGGATTCCAAGACCCTGAATTCCAGCAGTACTGCACCGTTACTAACTTGAGCATTTTACTTAACTTTTGTGAGCTTCAATTTTCTCACTTGAAAATGAGAATATAAATAGTATCTACCTTAGAGGATTTGGAGTAAGAGGAATTGAGATGTATTCAGGCATTCTCCGATTTCCAAATAAGTGCCAATCAAGTACCAAAGTTAAATACGTGGAAAATGAATAACCAGCTTTCTCATTTATAGGGAGTTTGCATTCCTAGGGACCTCATAAATATTAAACTCATACTTATCCTCACTGTTCAGATAAAATATTTAATGACAATGTTTATAACTATTGGCTGGTAAGCAGTACCATTAGCTTGGGAGTATGAGTGTATGGTGCACAAAAGCAGTGGGAGGGGCACCTGGTCTGCCTTCAGCTCCAGTCGTGATCCTGGGGTCCTGGGATCGAGCCCCGCGTCTGGCTCCCTGCTGAGCGGGGAGCCTGCTTCTCCCTCTCCTCCCAGCTCCTGCTCTCTCTTGCTATCTCTGTCTCTCTCTCAAATAAATAAATAAATAAATAAATAAATAAATAAATAAATAAATAAAATCTTTAAAAAACAGCAACAGCAAACAAACAAAAGCAGTGGGAATCAGAAAGTTAAATTTATAGAAGTTGAGGTCAGTTTGTGTACTAAAAGTACATTGAGAAACAAAAAAGGTGATTAAAATGTCAGCGCAATCACTGCTTCGTTATTATTACAATTAACATCTTGACTGCCCAAGGAAGTTAAATGAACCCAGTCCATTTCACAGGTACAAATTAGCAGAAGAGGCAAAGTTAGGAGCTTAAGTACTTTTGTTGGATGTCATCACATGAAATAATGTACATAAGGTACTTACCACAGGGCGTGCCACCTACTAAGGATTAAAAATTGCAGCCATTATTTTTTTTTAAAGATTTCATTTGTAAGTAATCTCTACACCCAACGTGGGACTTGAACTCACAGCCCTGAGATCAAGAGTCACATGCTCTACTGACAGCCAGCCACGTGCTCCCAAATTGCAGCCACTATTATGGTAAGTGATGCTCTTGGGAGGCCCATGAGATGAGAAGACTGGTTATTTTTCAATTCCCAGAAGGTATGGGAGAACAGAGTGATTATTTGCACAGATTTAATTCTACATGACAGGGCAGGGACAGATCATCTCAACTTTCCATATCCATAGCAGTCCAGAACTGAATCTTGTTGTGATACCATTTCAAATCTATTTTTGGAATGAGGCATGAAAGAATGAATAAATGAATGACTAAAGTGTCTCCCGATTCCCCCATTTACTCAACAAATGAGCCAGTAAAACTCATGCGTCCTCAACATATGCATTTTTCCAAATCTGAGACAATACTAAGATGAATGGGGAAGGGACCAGTTGGAGGAAATGGTCTACCAGTCGCGTTGCTCAAGTGCCCAGTGGCTATGGGCCCAGACTGCTTTGTGAGGCCTGTGGTGCTTTAACCAGTCATCCACAGGACTTGAAGGAGCATGGGGAGGTTTTGAAAGAGTGGCGAAACAGGAAAGAGCAGGGCTGATGTAGACCCAAGAAACCATGAGAGGGGTGTGGTGGGAAACCAGCTTTACGGTGACACAGAAACATACCATTGCCAGGAAGTTTTCCCTGGCCTTAATCTCTTCACATCATCTGAAATCTTCTTACTATTTCATCCCACCACCTAAACTTTTTCTATCTAGAGCTCATTTGGTTTAACAAGGCTCCACCAAAATGGACATTCCCCTGGGCACCTCCCCCCCCCAAAATAAAAGATCATATGAGATGGTCTCACTTCCGTGATAATTGCATTCCAAGAAATTCAGAAATAGTTGTCAGGATTTTGTGACTTTTCTAATAGGAAAATTTCTCATTTTTTAGGGTAATGAACACTTTCTAAAACACTTCTCCAATGCCCTCAGGCTCCCACAGCATCATTCTTTGCCTCGAACCACCTACATTTCCTCAGACTGATTGGACTTTTTTTAAGAAAGAGAATCTGTTCCCGTCATCTAATTCTATCCGGGGAGCTTGCAGACTCAGGGGATAAAGAAAGATGAGTCACAATTTTTCTTTTTTATCACCTTAAGATGGAGAGGATACTATTTCCATTTCGAGTGTGACTCTATTAATTAGCACAGGGCCGTTACACTCACAGATACATAGGACTTCCCTTTTTGGACCGACTTTGATATCCAAAGAGGCAAAAACCACTAAGAAAGCATGTACGTTACCGTTACCTTGCGCCAGGACGTGGGAGTGCCACTGTCCCCGGCTTCCCCTTCCGTGGTGCCTTCCTGGTGCCCCACCATGTCTGCTCCTGCTCTCCTTTCCCGTTTTCTAGAGTCCTCTCTTCCCTTTGGAGTTCTTTCGAGTGACAGGGTGAAATTGTCCTTCTCTGGATACACCGGTGAACTTGACCAAAGGTTAAGCTTGAAGACTCGCTCGGAGGAGCTCCTTGTGTCCCAGCGATTGAATAAGCAGAGATCCAAGGTGCTGGGTGTTCTTGCTTTATTTACTACCAGCCTCCCCTTGTCCTCTCCGGGCTGCTGTTCACTGACAACTGCTGCTTGGATGGCCTGCGGTGCGGGGGACAGGCAGGTTGTGGAGGAAGCTGCCCTCGTGAAAAAGGCCATTGTCTAATCTACCCGGTCCCTCCCTGGAGCTATGGCAACAAATTCCGTTGGTGAATTAACTATGTCATTGTGTGCCGGCTCAACTGATTATGCTCCTGGAATGACAAACATTTTCTCCCTTTTTTTCAAGATAAAAAGTAGTCAAGACCTTGAAGTGTTAATATACAACTCAGCACTTTCTTTAGAGAGGAGAGCACAGATAGAGAAAAATTGGGTTCTAATAAATATTTTCTCTCCCGAGGAGCTATTCTAAGCGCCACTGATAAATGGACTGGTGCATTTTAACCATGTAGAATCTTCCCAGTTTGTATTAAGGTTATTTCTCCCTCGAATAACGTTGTGTGTTAAAAGGGTTCTTTAAATATGCATGTGCTGGGCCTTTCCCAGAAAAGGATTCTTTTTAAATCTGGTGGCTGCAGAATGCTGCTGCTTAAGTATCATACCTCGTTTCAGAATGAAAATGGCTGTCCGTCTAAATTCACCTTCGCCACGTAAATATTTGCCCTGTTCTGTGCTTGCGGGAAGAGTCTGAGTCACTCGCGCACCTATTCCAGTCTCCAGGATGATAAAACTTGCTCTGACGGGTTAAAGGAGACTCGCAACCTGGGCATCCATCCATGTCGCACTTTCTCTGTCTTGGGGGGCTGGCCTGGGGGCTGGAGGAGCTCTGTCAGGGAATTTGGCGAGCTGGAATCACGCTTCTGAGGATCCGCTTCCCTTACGGCCCTGGGTTAGACTTGGCCAAGAGAGGGGTCTGCACAAGGTGGGGAGGGTGAGTGTGAAGTAACCGTTACTTTCCCCAGGTTGTCGGGGCTGGGCTTGGTGACAGAAGGTCCCAGCGGATCCTCACTCCCCTTGGCTCTGTGTCCACATCTCCGCAACTGCTGACCTTGTTAAACAACGGCACCATCAGGCATTTCTTCAGCTCCCCTCCCCCCCAGGTAGAAACAGCTTCTGGTGGCTTCTGGGTGGGTAGCTTCGGCACTTTGGCAGCTGGACGTGCTGGGTTTCTCACTGCCAGTTGGGTAACTTCTCCCCTCGTCCAGCCCCCCTGCCCACCTCCACTCCTCCCCCCTCCCACAAGGGGCCAGGTCCATTTCCCAGGAGAAATCCCTTTCTCTACCGCTCACATTGCTTCTGCTTCTCCAGCTAAGCTACGGCTGATATGCTTATTTTTCCAAACAATGTGAAGACTGTAGGAAAGAATCTTCAGCACGAGGGGATTTTAGAGGGCAACAGGGAGAAAATGCTGGGGAACTTGCATCTAGAAGTGATTGAGGAACCCAAGGAAAGAGACGTCCTATCTGTGTCAGAACTCTCCCCCAGGTCCCTGTGGCCCTCAACCTGCAAGAATTCTTTTCAGATCCAAGCATGTTTTCAAATACCTTTTCCTTCTTCATTCTTCTGGTTTCCTGTCTTCCTCATTCTTCTCCCCCCTAGAGAACATCCCCCACCCCAAAGAGGCTGAAATTGCCTCTCAGGGGTAAACCACACTCCAGGGGTGGATTGCAGTTAGTCAACTAGAGGAGAAAAAGAAAAGTCCAGGTTCTGGGCACATTATTTCTCCCAGAATGATCCACTGGAGCCACTGAAATGCTGGCCAAACCAACACAGCACACACGGATGCACTCAAAGAGATGATTTCTCCAAAACTCAAGTCAAGCCTGGCTTAGCTGTCAGGAAAACATCCTCCTCTATCCACACTGGTTCGCTCTTGTCAGTAATGGAAAAATCAGTCTTGGGTCATCAAGGCCCAATGGTTCACACGACAGGCTTGTTTTGAAATTGCCTCTTGTTGTCATCTCTTAGAATAACAGTGCCTTTGGTATTTCTGAGCTTCTCATCACACACCCAAAAGAAGAATCACTGCCAATCTCTTTCCTCAGTTAATTCCTGCTTAGAGTAGGTGATTATTCGTCATGAGCATGAGCATGTTGAGAGGCTAGGTTCTGGTTAATTTTGGCTCTAAAGCAAACAGAATGGACACAGGGCCACCAACACAACAACATACTGTATTCTTATCCCAGATCCAGTCAGGTCATTCAGGTAAGCCACTTACCCTTGGATCATGAAGATGTCTATTATCTGAACACTTATTGGTGGCTTTCTGCGGTCTTCTCTGCTTTTGAGAAGCAGAGAAGAAATCATAAGAAATCACAAGAAATAAATCTTATGATTTATTTATCATAAGATAAATAAATGGTCTCAAGGGATCCCTATGAACAATCCCCTGTGGTCTATACAAGGGGCGCTCCGGAGCCCCGAGAGTTGTGTCCGTGGGTAGAACCTAGTTGGCCAGGCCCACAGAGGTGGAAATGGGTGGGCAGCAGATCCCAGCTACAGGGTGAGGTACCTTGTGTGAGTTAGGGCCCAGCAGCCCGACTTGGTGAACAGAGGGAGGGCTGGATTTTGGCCCCTAATTCTCTGAATCTTCGGGAAATCTTTGCAGCCCCTGAGCCTCAGGGAAAAGGGCATTTTCGGGGAAGCAAACTGTGTCAGTCCCATTGTAAGAGACACACTCTTGAATTTGAGAAACAAGTATCCTCGGGGTTCACGGGGTGAGGTGTTCTCTGCTGGGAGGTGTGGGTGGTCAACCAGGCCTCAGCTCCAGAGCTGATGAAACCACCTTCTTTCACACAAATTCCCCAGGAGCATTCTTTTGGCCTTTCTGGTACCTTCCGAATGGGCAGAGTGTGCCCGGAATTATGGCTTTATGTGGCTCAATTTGAGAGGGCCCTGTTTTACCTCTCTTCTGAGGAGTCTGTGTGGCCATGGACCGGTGCATGCCTAGAGGCCCTCACACCCTCAACCCCTAGAAAATTCTTAAGTTCTCCACCCAAATGTCCCACCCTGTCTCCAGAGCTCGTGTGGCCTCTTCTTCAGTGCCATCCTCCTGGGAGCAACCTCCCCAGAGAATTGCATATCCCTGGACATGAGGGGTGGTAGAGCTTTTAGCGGGAAAATGTGAACAGAATCTGGATATCCAGGCTGGCCCCACCCTGTGGTGCAGCACAGAGGAAGGCCTTTGGCTCTGCTCCCCTCCCCTCTGCCACATACACATGTACATGCGATCTGTTAGCATGATTTCAAACTTTTAAATATTTAGACAAATGATACACAGGCCTCCATTCAGATTCTTGCCCTGAACCCACAAATGACAGGAGTGGGCCCGGCCAGAGGTGTTTTAAATCACTGTAGAAATTAATAGATTAATTAGCATTTTCTGGTTATTTTAATTAAAGTTAATTACAGGTAGTTTGTCATCAAAAGTCTAATCATCTCTGAATGTATGAACAATACGATTTTCTGACTCTAAGTGACTCAAGGCTAGATCCTGGACTGAGATGAAATAATTTGCTCCAACTCTAGCACAGTCCTTGGAATAAGGTAGTTGCCTTGATAATGACTGTTAATGAGTAAATGAATCCCTGAAGCGTTCTGTTAACCGCCTCCCGTCTTTTGCTCTGCCTGTGCCGGATAACTGGCTTAGAAACTCTTTGATAGATGAGTTCATCCGAGGCTGTTTTGGGCTTAGAAATTCTGTGACTGCTGAGTTCACCCAAGGGTGGTTTGGGAGTGTTGGTCCAGAGATGAAGCCAGGGGAGATGGCAGCCTCTTTGGTCCTGGAGGAAAGTGACTTCCTGTGACTCCCTACCTTTTTGCTTTTCCCGAGCCCCTGGAATTGGATAGCAATAGTTCTGAAGGAAGTATACAAAGTTTGGACTTTCAAGCGATGGACTCAAAACATACTCCACGCCCATGATGTGAAGACTTGTCCAAATTCGAGTGTAGAATTAAGGTATTTTGGATATTCCATTGGATTTACTGAACATGGACTTTGTATCAAGCCCTCAACCAGGTGAAAATCTGACGGCCATTACAGCAGTACCAGCCTTCTCGGCCTTACAGATCAGTATATAAGGCGCTGCTACATTGAGTATTTCCCCGACTTAAATAATTTATTTCACCCCCCACCCCCCAACTCATCATCTCATCATTCTCTATTCCCCCTTACCCTGCTTTGTTTGGCTTCATTAGAGACAGATGACGTGTTCTGATGTGCTATCGGTCTCTCTCAGGAGAGTGAGAAGGCAGGGTCTTTGCTTCACGCCGATGTCCCCGGTGACCAGAAGAGTGCCTGGCACGCACAAGGGCTCGGTAAACATTTTGTTGATGAACGTGTTAATTTGGCATCAAAATTGCACTATTTTTTTCCTTGTTCAATTTGGCTTTGAGCGGGTAGGAGCGTAGCACGAAGAAAAGCAATCTGGTTTGACGGTGGGAGGTGCTCCTGAGGGGACTACAGGCAAATAATGCTAAGGATGGAGTTCAGATCTGGAGAATAGCTGGTGTCAAGGGAAAACAAATGCACTGAGAAACTGTAGGAAGCAAGGACCTTTGGAATTTATTAGCTTTCTTTTCAGGCACACAGCCGTCGCCGTTTGCAGTAACTTGCTGAAACAACGGAGCTCCAGGCAAAGCAGCATGTTTGTTGATCCACTGGGTCATTAACAGAACTTCTCTAAGGTGCTGGAGCAAGAAGCCAAGTAGCTCAGAGATGGTTTTCTTCCCCTCACCTCATAACAGCTATTTTCATGGATTGCTGGGGTTTTGCAAATATTTTTCTCTCTGACAGAAAAACCCGCTTTCTGCCTGGTGTGAGCCTGACCTGAAGAAAAGCTGACCATGATATATTTTGTAACTGCTTTTACATCTTTCCCATGGTTTTTTGCGGTTCACCAGTAAAAATTATACAAAATTTCTGTGCTCGACCAAGGGAACCTGGTACATTGTATCTTTTTTCCTTTTCCCTTCTCCATTCTCTCTCCTACTAAGGCAAAAGGGAGTCTTCACCTTTAACTGTGGATCTTTTTTTCCCCAAAGATTTATTTATTTGAGGAGGAGGGGAGAGGGGCAGAGGAAGAGAGAGAGAGAGAGAATCCTCAAACAGACTCCTTTTTGAACACAGAGCCCAACACGGGGCTCCCATCCCAGGACCCTGAGATCATGGTCCCCAGGGTCCCCTTATAATAAGTCTTAAGAGTCAGGGAGTCTGAGTTCTCCAACGCTGTTCTTCTTTTTCAAAGTTATTCTGACTAATTTAGGTCTTTCTAAATGTCCATA
>CM053612.1:85907096-85964391 GCA_028646535.1 Procyon lotor | reverse complement strand
TTATGCTCAGCACGTAAGTGAGACCATAAGGTAATTGGCTCTCTCTGCTTGACTTATTTCACTCCGCATAATCTCTTCCAGTCCCATCCATGTTGATACAAAAGTTGGATATTCGTCCTTTCTGATGGAGGCATAATATTCCATTGTATATATGGACCGTATCTTCTTTATCCATTCATCTGTTGAAGGGCATCTTGGTTCTTTCCACAGTTTGGCGATTGTGGCCATTGCTGCTATGAACATTGGGGTACATGTGGCCCTTCTTTGTACTGCATCTGCTTCTTTGGGGTAAATACCCAGTAGTGCGATGGCTGGGTCATAGGGTAGCTCTATTTTCAACTTCTTGAGGAATCTCCACACTGTTTTCCAAAGTGGCTGCACCAGCTTGCAATCCCACCAACAGTGGAAGAGGGTGCCCCTTTCTCCACACCCTCTCCAACATTTGTTGTTTACTGTCCTGTTGATTTTGGCCATTCTAACTGGTGTAAGGTGGTATCTCAGTGTGGTTTTTATTTGAGTCTCCCTGATGGCTAAAGATGATGAATATTTTTTCTGCTTGCTCTCAGCTTTGGCTGGATACTGGAATCCCATCTTTAAAATTTCTGATTTAATAGGTTTGGGGATCCACTGGGCATTGGATCTTTGAAAAACTGCTCCAATGATTCTAATTACCAGCCAAAGTTGAGAACCATGCTCTCCTCTTTAAGGAACGCTGGCCATATGCAAATTAAGAAGCCCTCACGCTACCATCCTTTTCTAAAATTCACTATTGACTGACTATATGATCAATCTCCTAACTCTCAAGTCTTTCTTAACTTTGCCCCAATACGTTTAGTAATTCCCACATGAAACCTGATTTTCTGTTGTTGTTCATCCTGCTGATTTAGAAGGTTCTGAAGCACTAGTACAGTTCTTTGTCTTTGGGGGCAAGTTTTATTCACAATGACATTGCATATTTATGCTGTGAGCCAGGGCTCAGTTATCACAAAAGATTTGTCCGTTGGTCAATAATTCATGTGGACTAACTTGAGGACATGGCTCCCTACTGGGGTGGGAAGAAGAGGATTGTGTGGTAGTAGGTTTGAGGAAAGTGTTCAGATTCTGTGATGCTGATGGCTAAAAATAATTCTACATAGAACAGTACTCAAATGTGGCTGATTCTCCTTCCAAGTTTTCAGTTTAATTAATTCTGTCTAGTTAAGATATATGTGCAGATGTTTCTATTTGCTTTTATTGTTTGATCATTAAGTATTTATCATGGCAACCTTAAGAAAATAGATTTTTCTGTCTGGAAGTGACCAGAGTGGTAGGAATTAGAGATCAAGTCATTTAAGGACAAAGCCTGTAGACTCAGTATTTCATACTCTATTCCCCAGTATTCAACTTCACAGGGGATAATGGGTTGGCTGGGCAGCGGGAAGGGAGGGGAACATATCTACGTGCATGGCACATATTTAAACTGCTGTTGATTTTTCTGGAATCTCACAGTATTTACTCGTTAAAAAATTAAAATGCAATTGGGGACAGAATTGAACATTTTTGTTCATTAATTCCTCTCTGGGTTATGTCCCTCCCCCAACTTAATCAATCTAGAAAACCACCTTATGTTATAATTGTTTTGTCTGAAAGGGTTTTTGTTCTTAGTGTTGTGAGTACTGGCTCGATTTCTTTAGAACACTCAGAGATAGTTTCTTAGGGACAGACCTACTTTACTTAAACTCACAAGGGACACACTCTAACTAAAATAAACACCTATTAACTAATAGTGGGGATCATCATTTTCCAAACACTGGAATGCTCTCATCTTCTGTTTAGCATTCTTCTGTCCAGTATTTAAGTATCTGAAATACTAACTGGGAGATTGCTTGGTGACTTTGGAATGGGAATAAAGCAAAGAAACAGAATGCTGTGTCAGCTGGAGATGTTACAAGCAACAGAAACAGACTTTGGCTGATTAGAGAAAAAAGGAGGTGGAGAAGAAAGGGGAGGAGGGTGGAGGAGGGAGGGAGGAAGAGGTTGTGAGAAGATCTTAGAGATCCACAGAATCACTAGGAAGCTCGGAGGTAGTCACAGAAGCGAGGCTCTGAACTTGAAGTCACTCGTAAAAATCACACCTCTGCCATTGCTGCCCAGCAGGAAGTGAAAAACTGCTACCACTGACATGAAGAATGTCCCTGTTTTTTGTGACACTAGTTCCAAATTCCGAATCCTTTGTGGAAATGGCCAAACCTAAGAATGTTCATGTGGGGGGCGCCTGGGTGGCTCAGTGGGTTAAAGCCTCTGCCTTTAGCTCAGGTCATGATCTGAGGGTCCTGGGATCGAGCCCCGCATCGCAACGGGCTCTCTGCTCAGCAGGGAGCCTGCTTCCCCCTCTCTCTCTGCCTGCCTCTCTGCCTACTTGTGATCTCTCTCTCTCTCTCTTTCTGTGTCAAATAAATAAATAAAATCTTTAAAAAAAAAAGAATGTTCATGTGGTAGCTGGCAGAGTTACTGGGACAAAAGCACCTTCAGCTTCTAAAGAGGTAGGTGGGTCTGCCTCCTCACAAACTCAGAATGTGAGAAATACCCCAAACATGTCAGGTACTGGGTGGCCAAAGTAATGTCAAATAGCTGTCATCAATTATTTAAGCAGTTATTTATCACCAACAAGGAAACCTAAGTCTATATGTATTTGGTTGTATCTATTTAAGGACCATGTCTAAGTAGGGGTAGTCTGCCTTTCTCCCCAGTGTCTCTCTCCCTTGGGCACTGTTAGACTTATTTCATTTTATCTCTCCAATCCCTTATTTGCTGGGTGTCATTCATTCTTGCTTTAGAAATGAGGTGAGTTTATAGTTAAGCTAAAGTATTTCATTTATTGTCCATTGATTCAATTAGTCTTAGGCCCAGAATCATTGTCTTTAAGCAAAGGACTCAATAAACACCATGAGGCTCCCACCACCTAGGAACAGCTTATAGGTACGGGGTCTGCAGATGCTGTTCCGGAGAGCTGTGCTTTGTCCAAGAGCAGAGGTACATATAATGAGCTGTGCTCCAGGAAAGGGCCTGCCCCCTATACCTGCATGTGGAGGGTGGGGTTGGGGGGGGTAGTGGTAGGGGTGGGGGTAGGGTCAGAGGGAGAGGGAGTGAGAGCATCCCAAGCAGACTTCCCGCTGAGCTCAGAGCTTGCAGGCAAGGTTGAATCTATAACCCCTGACCCCCAAGATCACGACCTGAGAGACACATGAATGAGTCCAGTCATGACCAAGAGTTGGATGCTCAACAGACTGAGCCGCCCAGGTGCTCCCCTATACCTTTTAATAAGCAAGTAAGTCAAGAGAGAGGCTTTGCCACTTATGTGCCTGGGAAAACGATTTGAGCTTGGGCACCACTAGCTAGATGACCAGGGGAGTTGCATATTTACTCATATCACCTGGGATCCTTGTGTGACGTCAAGGGCACACACAGTGCCACTCATTTCCTTGCCTATTTTCAGCTGGCAGACAATCCTCTCTCCACAGCCGCACATAAACAGCCTTACCTAGTGGTGTTCAGAAACTCCACATGGCCACAAAGCTGATTTTATTAATAAACCCAAAGTTCATGCTAGCAAACTCACACTGCTATTGGCCAGAGTCCTAATTTATTGATTGCAATGAGAAATGTACTTGGCAGTATACTTGCCAGAATAGAATTTGGTTGGCTGGTTGTCTTCACCTTTAGAAAAAAAAAAAAAAGAGTCTAGTTTATGAAAGAAAGTTTACTTGGAGACTAGGCAGATAGCTTGGGCTGGTATGGTGGCTTCGCAGATGTTAGACCAAGGCTCTTATCATTCTGTTCCACCATCTCCATGTGTAGCTTTCATCCTCAGAGTTATCTCATAATCCAAGATGGCTGTTGGAGGTTTCGCCATCCCATCTGTGGTGCAGGAAGAAAGAGAGAAAAGGCAAACGGGCAAAAAAAAGAGAGTCCCCTTCTGGATGTATCCAATTTCATTAAGCAGCTTTCCTGTAAGTCTTCCCCCAACAATACTGCTTAAGTCTTGTGTGCCAGAAATCACTCATTTAGCTAAACTTTGGTGCAAAGGAGGCTGGGAAGTACAGTCTTTTCCTTTTTCTCTGGAGCTAAAAGTCCACACAGTTCATTACAAGAAGAAAGGAGAGAATGAATATAGCATAGGCAAACAGCAATTTCTTGACATACCTACCTCATATAGTTATTAGTAAGATCAGTGTAATGGTAAAGCTTACTGTAAAAATACAATAAAAATAATAGCTATTTGTTGAATACCTTTTAGATGCTGGCATCTTAATGGCACTGTACATGTATTATTTCAATTAAATTTCATAATTGCTCCTTAGGTAAGTATAAGCACCTTTGTTTTATAGAGGAAGAAATTGAGGTTTCAGTAACCAGCTGATGGTCACTTAAAAGAATCAAACCCGAAATCTGTCTCTACCTGATGTTGTAATGCCTTTTGGCATAATATTAAAGAGAACAAATTGTAAGCAAAAGGAATCTATAATGCTATCATCTGGAGAAGATATATTCCATTTTACATAACATTGCTATTTGATATATAGTTGTAATTAAATGTGCATATCACTTTTCCTTTTGCTCTTTTCACTTTATAAAATATCGTACATGCTTTCCATGTTTTGAGTTTTCCCAATTATTTTATCTTTTCGATGTCACATCATTAAACCTCTTCTCTGTTGTGAACATTTAGGTCTCAACTTTTTGCTGATGGAAAATGGCAGCCATTGACATCTTTGTATTTATTTTGTTTCTTGTGAGTTATTTTCTGGTAACTTTTACCCGCAGAAGTCATGGTTTGAAAGATAAAAGTATGCTATTGTACTTGCCACATCTTGCAATATTATTTTCCAGAAGGTTGTACTTATTTACACTGCCACTGGCAAAAAATAAGCGGTTCCTCAACAGCAGTTTACCAGCAATGAATGGAGTTTATATAGAGAGATAGAGATAAAAAGTTAGAAATGGTGGGAAACAGTATCGCAAGTTAGTATTAATTTGTTTTTCTTTGTTTTTAGTAATGATGCTAAATTAAAAAAAAAAACTTTTCAATTTGGAAAACCAGTGCAAAACTCCTCTTGTGTTGGATAGGAGAGAGCAAGTTTAAGACAAATCGTGATTTTTTTTTTGAATGACTAGATAATAAAGGTTAGATTTATAATGAAGTGAATGAAACAAGCTTCAAGGCCTCTTGATTGCTTATGGGCCACTTCTGAGGCCCTGGAAAATGCTCTAGCAACAGTCTTGTATTTTTGTGAAAATTCACAAAAGTAACAAAACTCAAAAAGTAAAAGATTTTTAACTACAATCTGTTATGGCTACTTGGTGATTTGCGGGTAAACTCTCTCTCTTTCTCTCTCTCTCAAAAAAGGAGGGGGCCTGATGTTTGATTTGTAGCATTTGCCCATTTCCATGGTGTAAATACTCCCACCATGGCTGGTTTCAAGCTACCAATGGCTTAACAAGCAGATTATGAAATTCCTGAATATGTAACAATCAGCTCTTGAGAATCACCACGGGTCCCTTTGATACACTTCCCTTCCTGCCTGGTGGTGGTGGAGGAGTGGTCACAGTCATCGTGGGATTCTGAGAAAAATCTCATAGGATTTCTCAGAATCTGAGAAATCTGAGTTGGTGTTGCATTGCATTCAGACTTAGTGGCATCTATGTCCGTTGAAAGCACTCTCATTATATTTAAGATATTGATAGACCTCTGGGTGTAGGAATAGCTTCCAGGAATATTCCTACCCCACTGTGCTGACTTGGAGTTTTGACCTGAATGTGCAGGGCCAGAAGGGATATCATAATATGAACATGTTCTACAGGTCCTGGCTCCTGGAACTATGTGGGTCATGAAAGAGAAACAAGATTTGAAATGCTTAGAGTTTTAAGGTGGCAATGTGGAAAATGATCAGACATGTGAAGCTATAAAGGAAAGATTTGGTTCTTATTGATGCCTAGCCAAAACAGTTCTCTCCTGTTAGGAATAAACTTTTTACTGTGAAAGTTGCAACAATTTTTTAAAAAAGGAAACTATAGACATAAATTTGTACTAGTGCTTTAAACAATGAGTGGATTTAAGTGTGAATTACTCTGTGTTATGTATCAAAACATATGGATCATATCTTAACATGATATTAAGTAATGGTATAAAGCTGAAAGAAAAATTTCTAAAAAATCAGAAATTAAAGAAACAAACATTGATGAAGCATGCTGGAGGACAGACTGAATTATCTTATATTCTCTTTAGAGAAAATGATGTTATAAAATGCCACATGAGGAAGAGAGCAACAAGTATGTTGGCAAAAATGCAGGAAAAATATTACAAATGTGAGGCAGGCATATGTATACAAATGTTATACCTATTTGGAAAAAGATAAAATGAGATACATAATGTGCACTGTTCCGAATACGAGAATCTAATGCCCTTTTTTTTCTTTCATAACATTGACATTTTGCAAGAGTCCAGGTCAGATGTTTTATAGGCCGTCCTATGCTTTGAATATATCTGATTATTTCTTCATGGTTCGATTCAGGTTAAACATTTTTTGCAAGAAGATTATATAGGTGATGTTGTTCCCTTTTCCAAGCGCATCACAAAAGCAGGCATAAGATTGCCTCTTATTGGTGATGCTTCTTTTGGTCATTTGGGTAAGACAGGGCTTTATAGCTATACATACGTATGTATACACACACACACACACACACACACACACACACCTATAAATCACACAGCGACTGTGTTCACACACTAAGAAAAAAAGTTATCAGGCAAGACTCAGAGTGCGCAGCAGGAGGCAGTCGCTTTCCCAAGGCTCTGGGGAAACTGGTCCAACCACGCCCATCCTACTGCCCGCCCGCGTCTTTTTTCTCGGAGAATCAGCTCTCAGAACCAGAAAGCCCCTACTCCAACGCGCCCAAATCTTTTCCCATCAGCGTGGGTGCGCCTGCGCAGCGAGCTTCCTGGCGGCTCCTTTCCAGCGCCCGGCCGCTTCTTTTTCCCCCGCTCTCCTCGGCCTCCCAGTCACTGGAGCTTTTTCCCTAAGGGGTCATAACAGGGCGCCAAACTCGCGTCCGCGGGAAGGCCGGGGGCGGGGCGCGGCGCGGCGCGGCACGTCAGTGGCCTTCCGGGCGGAAGTCCGCAGCCTCCGGAGCCTCTGATTGGCTTTCAGCCTGGCGCCTGTCTCGGCCCCCGCGCCAGTTTCGGGCTAGTTGGCGCGGAATCGGGATACTTCAGGACCATGGCGCCGGTGCACGGCGAAGACTGCGACCTGGGGTCGAGCGGTGAGGGACGACCCCGGCGCGGGGTACCGGGTTAGGAGTACAGGGACCGTGGCATGATTGCGGGTGGTGAGGGCTCTGGAGAGATCTTTTTAATTTTTTCTTAGGCAGGCGCGCGTCCGGGTGGCCTGACGGGTCCTTTTGGGCGCGGACCTCGGTTGTCCCCGGCTGGGACCCATTTGGTGTTGGGTGCGGCTTCCTTGCAAGGCCATTTGTTCCTGGCAAACCAGAGCGCGTCCCTTGCAGGGCCTGTGTCACTCCTGGACTCCGCACTAATCTGCATTTCCTTGTTATTTCTTTTGGTGACTGCGTCCCACGTGCTAGGCACTCCTTCATCAGAGTGGCCCCGGTGGGGCACAGTCTTGGTTCAAAGTATCTAACAACTCTGGCCCCACGTATCTGCCTGAGGGTTAGGACAGAAGGGATGTGCGCCCTTTCTATAGAAACTCCCAGGGAAATTGTTTTACATTGTAACTCAGCAGGAAAGAAAGGTCTCAGGGCTGTCGCCGGAAGATACAAATGTGTTTTGTCTCTTTAGGTAATGGGTTTCTACTTCATGCATTAACAGTTTTTTTCTTTCAAAATCTATAGAAAGTTCTTCAAGTGCTGCATAGAAATAGTGTTCACAATCTAGTCATCCTTGGTGAAGTTTAAAAAAAAAAAATTGCATCAGCTCAGCAGCATTCAGGATGCCCTTATGACTCCGTTTTCAGTGGTAATCTTTTATTTCCAGAAATAGAATACAAAAATGTAAATGGCTTTGTCTGATTTCTGATTTTTGTACTGTGTTCAACTAAAGTATGACTTAACTTCAGTGAACTTCTGACTTAAAATCAGATGCTTCACTTTCTTAGCTCAAGGTACATCTCCTGTCACCCAGATATATCTCCATTAATGAGAACTTGCTTTCTAATCAGCTTCCTTTGCATTCACCTAGTTTTGAATCACAGATATCAATTTGTTCTAGCCTTTCGTTTTTAAGACAATTTGTTTTGGAGAGTCGTCTAGCTGGATTACAAATGAGATGTAGGATGTGAGTATGTGAACAGTCTTTGCAGCCCTCCATCAGTGATTTGCCACTAGGGTGTCTTTCTTCACCCTAAAAACTGTACGTCATCTGTGAACATCAAGAAATCACTCTTTGGAGGATACTTTGGAATCTTAAGACCCCTCTTAAGGCATGGTGTTGATTAAGTAGTTGCTGAAGACTTGTGACTGGAATTTTTCCCTTGGAGCGGAAAGATTGTTACCTGAAAGACTGTTGCAGGCTAGTAGTGTCTGTCTGCTTTTGGGGAGGTTGGGGGTACTTCGGATGGTAATTTTGAGCAAAATATTTAAACTTTTGTAATGGGTTTTTTTCGTGCTTTTTTTGTTGTTATTGTTAACTTACCTACAGGAAACATTGGACACATTCCAAGAAGGAAATTCTAGGCCTTTTTTTCACTTAGGTATTAAAAGGTGGGGTACGTTGACAATGGCAGTGAAAAGTTGAAAGGTCTATAACTAGCTATTATTACATATGAAAAGGGATCAGGGAGAGTTTAATGATTTAAAAAAGCAGGTAGAGTGGTTTATTCATTTGTTCATTCAGCACATATTTATTATGTACCTACTAGGTATAGGCATTCTGCCAGGCTCTGGTCTTACACTGTTAAAATGGTAGGTAAGCTGGACATGGTTTCTGTCTTCCTGGAGTTGAGATGGTAAAGAGCTAATTATGTGTGGTGCTATATTGAGGCTTCTCTGAGAAAACCACTTTACTTTAATTTTGCTTTCCAGAAGCTAGACCATGGTACTTCTGGCTGTGGTGTGTGTGGACTGGGTGTGTGTGTGTGTGTGTGTGTCTCCCCTGCATCTGTACAGACATAGACATACATTAAATGGGATTCTGTATTGCTGAGTACAAAGTAAACCAGGGATCTTCATTTAATCCTTAACAACTTTATGAAGCAGACATGATTATCCTCATTTCACAGATGAGGACCCTGAGGGTCTGCATTGTCAGAGTCTGTAGGTGTAAGCTACAGGAGCCAACTCTAGCTGATGTAAATAGAAAAAAGGAATTTATTTTAAGTATTTTAGGGATTGGAAGGATATTGTGTTGTTCATAGAAACTCCAGGTGGACTGGAGAATCATTCGGGAGGCCACTTAGTCAGGAACGGTAATTTAAGTTGTGCCATAAAACTGATCTAGTGGGGAGGTCATTGCCAGCCATGGCCAAGTACTTGACGTTATAGTTTGTACCTTGGGACATTGCTGGCTCTGTGACCCCAGGTAATCGTCTTGCAGCTGTTTCTACTTCTAGAATCTTGCATTAGCCCACCGACTTTCCTTCTGACACTAGCTTCTGATTTAAAGTCTGAGCAGGTGTTCCTAACTGATAGAGCCTATTTCATATGTTCATGCCCTAGCTGCAAGGGTGTGTGGGAAAGAGTGTCTGCTTTTTCAACTTCTGTAGTGGGACTTGTGCTCTGAGTCCCATCAAGGTTTATAATGAGGGGATTTCATAAACAGGTTCAGGTGCCAGACAGCCTAAAAACCGACAACAAGGCATCTGGTCACTGCAGCTCAGAGATGTTAACTGGTGATCTCATGTCACCCAGTAAGTGGTGGAGCCGGATTGTGCTGCTTCTCTCTAGTCTCCTGTTCTCCTATTCAGCACTCTCAAGTAAGATTTACCTTCCATGCTGACGTTCTCTCAGTTTCTGAATACACCTTGCAGTTTCATCCCTTTGTAATTTGGCTCATGCTTTTTTTCTGTGCTTCTGCTCCCTTTCCTCCTATACTCTGATGGTGAAATTATCTTTCTGGGTCTGTGTTGCATACCTCCCTTGTGAATCCTTCCCAGATTTCTCAGACAAAATTAGCAGCATTTTTCTGTGTTCCTCAGTACCTTGTCCTTACCTCTTCTGTGACACCACGTCTGTATGATGGTGAGGGCCTTAGGTCCTTTTGCTTTATTTGACTGTGAGCCTCCTTGAGGATAGACAACTCTTCCTTCCTATAATTGTACCCCAAACCCTGTAGGATGGCACATTATTCCCTGTGAAGTAAGTCCATTTGAAGAACTATACAGTTTGTCAGGAGCGTCTGCTAAAGGGGCGGTGGTGTCTTTAAGGGAATATACCGAGGCCAACTTTTTACTCTCAGTGGTCATGCCTAGTAATCTTCAGAACATTTTCACATAGACCTGCTCATGATTTTTTGAAATCATTTGAGCAATGCCCAAGGTTTTGTGGCTGTCATTATTAAGTACCTGCATTCCTTAATTTTTACTTAATGCCTTTCTGAAACTGGATTTAAAAGTCAAATGTGAAAGTCAAACAATAGACTGAAATATTCAAGAGAGGTTCCATTTCCAGAAAGCTAGAAAAAAAATAAGATCTCTAATTATGCTTCACCTGTAAGATTTAGTTTCCAGTAGTTTATTGTCAGCATTTGGTACATGTTCTTTAAATTGCATCTTCTTTTTCAGTCAAATGTTTTGTCCGTGAGTTGAATATTATGAACATTCCAGGTTGGAGCTTTCAGAATGCATCTTATCAATACTTTTTTTCTGTGCCTCCTCCTTTTTATGAAATAATTAGCACTAAATACAATAAAAAAGTCCGTTTCACAGACATAGATGGCAATCGTGTTAAGCCAAAATGTGCGGCTGGCAGGCAGCCCTGTCTTTTTTTTTTTTTTTTTTTAGCCCTGTCTTGTTTGACTTGGTTATTCATCAGCTGGTAAATGAGAGTCTTAGTTTTGTGGATGAACTCTTCAGTATATGTGTGTAGTGGTCAGTTTGTAATGACCAAAAGCACGAGTGATTCAAAAGTTGAATGAATGAATACTGAGGCCTGGTATTCCAGTAATTTTTGACAAAATACATTTTAGTATTTGTAATTTTGCGCTATCATCCTATGTCCTAACCAAGTGAATGAGGCCTGGAAATCAGTGAAGGAATCAAGAATCTCTTCAGAGCCATCTTTTTAAATTCTCCTATCCCCCCACTTTATCCCTGCTTTGAAATTCCAAATACTTTTTCTGAACCCCTGTTAGGGCATGTTTCCTAAAGATTGTTTTTGAGTTAGTTCCTACTTATCTTCCATTTTAGATAATAAGTTTTGTGAGTACAGAAACCGTGTCTTGCTGATCTTTTTGTCTTTCAGAGCGCCTAGTACTTTGCAAAGAGCAGATGCTCCTTTAAAGCCTTTCAAATTTTGATTAATAGAATACAAAATGAATTGTCCTTCTTTTATAACTCTACTTATGGCTTGTCATTTCTAATGGAAAGGTTTTGGACTAATGGCTGATCTCCTTTCTGTGCGGTCTCCATAGACATCAGTTGAATTTGGAATTTTCCTCTTTTTGGAGGAAAAAAATAACAGTTGCTTCATTTGTTTTAACTGAGTCTTAGAGAAAATTTCTGGAGTCACAGGAGCTGCATGAACATGACCTTCAAGAACCATCTACAGTATGAAAAGTATCCATTTCTATATTAAAATTGTGTTACCGTTGACTAGAAATGTTCCTGTTACTGAGGGAAGATGGCTGAAATTTTTTAACATCTCATGTAAACTTGGCTTTTTTTCAGCTGTGTCAGATTCAGGAAGTTTTATAGCTTCTCGATCCCGGCGAGAAAAGAAATCAAAGAGAGGGCAGCAGGAAGCTCTAGAAAGACTGAAAAGGGCTAAAGCTGGTGAGAAGTATAAATATGAAGTAAGTAACCATTTTTTTCTCCTGTGCTTCATCGAATTCATAGCCTGTAGGTATTTTATGTCCCCTTTGTCATTGATTAGAAATATGCATATATTTTGTGCTTGTAAGAGTAATTTCTTACTATTGAACAGCATGTGCATAAGGTAGATTTATGCATTGTGTCAACTACTTGGCTCTTTAAGTTCCTGTAAGGCACTTTACAGATGCTGTTAAATTCTGAAATGAAAATAGCTATACATTTTTTGCCTTCTTAAGCCCAGTGCATGGGGCGCCTGGGTGGCTCAGTCGGTTAAGCGCTGATTGTGACCTGGTCACAATCCAGGTCACAACCCTGGGATCCTGGGATTGAGTTCTGCATCAGGCTTCCTTCTCAGCGGGAAGTCTGCTTCTCCCTCCTCCCTTTGCCCCTCCCCCTACCCGTGTGAGTGTGTGCGCACATTTTCTCCCTCTCTCTCTCTCGCTCTCACTCTCAGATAAATAAACTTTAAAAAAAAAAAAAGCGCACTGTAACTTCCATAGCTTTGTTGGGGGGAATTTAGACATGCTTTTACTTTACTCTTAAGGTATTGAACAGTCTAGCTAAGCACTTCTTGGAGAAAATTGTTCCTAATTTCATCTGCAGTGGGTGAGGACTTGGGCCTTCTGTCATGTCCTCTGTGTAAGATTGAATGTGACGTTCTTTTGGCTGTTTTCCTCTAACCACTGTTGATGGCCTGCAGGTAAAAAAAACAAAAACAAAAAACCAGACTGGTTACCATCTAACAGCATTGTCTGGCTTCACCTTCTACACTCCCTGATTATCTCAGCTGCCTCAGGACTTGAAAGTGATTAGTTATTATGAGAAGAAAAGAAAGAAGAAGAAAATAACAGCAGCTGCTACTATACTTTTTTAGCGAACACTGTTTTAAGTGCTTTTACAAATGTGTTCTTTTAATTTTTCTAATAATCGTGAAAAGTTAAGATACTATGATTAATAGCATTTCATAGGTGAGAATCATAGGTCACAGTGGCAGAACCTTGATTTGAGCATAGGCAGTCTGGGTTCAGAATATGCATAGTTAACCACAGCCTGTACTGTGTTGTGCAATTAAGAAAGTAGAAGAGGATTTTTGTCATTTGGCATCATTCACTTGAGTTAAGTGAGTCAACCAGATCACAAAGGGTTGCTAAAAGGATTACAGTAAAACAAGAGTAAAGCATTTTTAATGTAGGTGCTTCTATAAAGGAGTTGTGTGGGGGCATTTCAGATGTTGACACAATGTGACTGATTTCCCTCTAATCACTCATGTTAATTGCATGGCTCTAAGAGTTCATGCGGAGCAGTAGCACTGGTGTTTTGACATAGAGGCAAAATGACTTTACTCAAAATGGTTTTCTAAGGTAGTTTTCTGGTATCTTTTTGATAGTATAGAAGTGAGTTGCTTAAATAAGACACAAAGTATGCCTAATGGACTTCAACCAACACAAATAATCCTGCCAGTTCCCTTCCTCTGCCAAAAGAAAATTGGTCAGTATAGTAATATTAATTGGACTAGTTTGTGTTTGTGTTGTCAAAAGCTTAATTTGGGGGGCCCCTGGGTGGCTCAGTGTGTTAAAGCCTCTTCCTTTGGCTCAGGTCATGATCTCAGGGTCCTGGGATCGAGTCCCGCATCGGGCTCTCTGCTCTGCAAGGAGCCTGCTTCCCTCTCTCTGCCTGCCTCTCTGCCTACTTGTGATACCTCTCTCTCTCTCTCTCTCTGTCAAATAAATAAATAAAAATCTTTAAAAAAAAAACAAAACAAAAACAAACAAGAAAAACCCAAAAGCTTAATTTCGTAGAGCAGGTAGTTTCTGTTATCTGATGGTAAAAAGCCAAATCAACGTTTGCCAGTGATCCCTACAGAACAGACTAAACAGCAGGTGAAAATTAAGCCTGATCCTGTAATTGTTATAAGTCTCAGCTGTGGCAGGAGTCCAGTCGGCTCTGCCCATTGGGCTCTCAAAGCTCTGTGTCCCAGCGATTTTTCCTGGACTCTTAGCTCTCCAGCTGGAGTTAGTCATTTCCTGCACTCCCAACCCATTTGAACTCTGGAGAGAAGGGGGCAATATTTAATCGGTATCTATGAGTTCTAAGCAGCCCACCAGATTTTCATCTGGGTTAAGTCGATGGCAGCTGAGATGGTGTTCCTCTGTCCTGCTTGTTGCTTCAACTGTGCTGAAGTGATCTGCTCTCTTCGTGCCAAGAGGTACTGGCCTTCTGGCCCTCTGGCATTTGGGCAGCTCGTGTTAGTGGAGATCTTTTCCTTCACACAGCTCAGCATTTCAGTATCTATAGTCTCAAGACCTGAGAATGATAGGGGATCAGTGGTAATGCAAATAGGGATCACTTAAAAATTATTTCTAGTGTACCTGTAGAATAGAGAGACTTGTTTTGCTGATTGGAGGAGGGGGATAGGTGGGGGAAAGCTTGCTTTTGAACTACCTTTGGTTGGTTGAATAATTACTAAAATTGTCAGTTTGCAGGGCAACATCAGCTAGGCGAGAGGGTGTTGGCATGCCTTGTGGGTTTGCTAAGTACAGGAGAAACCAGTCTAGAAGTTACAAGTGAATAATCCCCAAGGCTGCTAACAAAGAATTGGCTATAATTCAGTTTGTTTTTTAAGAAGTAGATGAGTAATTGATGGTGTGACAAGTGTATTATGCTAATGGAATCATTTAATATCTTGTGTTAACACCCACCTAAAAGGAATACTAAGTTAATTGATGTCTATTTAAGGAAAACCCGGTAGTGGTGTTGAATGTCAGAACTCATGATTTGGTTGCAGCTACTCCTTCAGGCTGCCATTCCAGTTTCAGTTTGACAATTTTTCATCAGAATTGTTTAACACTTTCACTCCATTTGAAGCTTTCTCAAACTTGTATGATGGCAGGTTGAGGACTTCACAAGTGTTTATGAAGAAGTTGATGAAGAACAGTATTCAAAGCTGGTTCAGGCCCGCCAGGATGATGACTGGATTGTGGATGATGGTATGTGGGAAGAAATTGCCTCCTAGGCATTGTTTTACTTGCTTTTTGTCGAGTCCTATGTGATAGAGTTGCTGCTTTGCAACTATAAGCAGATGTAAGACACCGTTAAGATGGTATTGTTGGTTCAGATTGTTCTCAAATAAATTATTTGAGAGTGTGGAGAGAGTACAATAGAAAGTTTATTTTGGGGTATTTTGGAGACTCCAGGCACATACCTCAGGTAAATCCTCCAGGAAATAACTCTAGGAATTGGGTGGAACCACATGCCTATGGGGCATCCTCAGGTGATGTGGGGATAAGAAAACTGTCGATAGCACAGAATGTCTGTGAGGATCATACGAAGCTATATGTTTCGAAGTAACTTGGACAGTTGAAAGCACCAGATAGAGGCTGGTCCTGACGTTCTTAGAACCCATGTCGAAAATTCACTGGTTCCTGCTTGTTGGGTGTGACTTGTTGGGCATGGCACCTGGTGACCACCTGACCACAGGGTGTGGTGTAGACTGCACCTGTGACCATATTTATGTTTCTTTTTCTGTCGTTGGACTTAGCCATATTGCCATTTTTGCCTCATAGACTGAGGTGATTTCCTGGGCCTCTGTGATCTGAATTCTTTTGCTTTTTATTCTTTTGGTAGAGTAAAACTACTGTTAAGCATCCTGTGGTGCTAAATCATTTCCCTAACTCACCTAGATGGGCATAGCATATATCCTTTGATTTTGACATAGCAAACCTGCTCTGTAGATGCTTTGTTTCATCTGACCTGTCTGAACAGGTTTCTGCTGCCCTTAAAGGTGGCACAGGCCAGGAGAACATCTGAGTAGGTATTAAAAGGTGGTTTTTTTTGTGTGTGTGGCTAAAATATTACTGGCCACTTTTAGAAACTTGATCTCAATTTTAAATTTTGTTGCTACAGATGGTATCGGCTATGTGGAAGATGGCCGAGAGATTTTTGATGACGACCTTGAAGACGATGCCCTTGATTCTCAGGAGAAAGGTACCTATATTTTGTTTTTAACAGAGTGCCATTTTGAGATTAAAAGAACCAAAATTTGAAATGACTTGGTATTTTGACACAGTTTCTTTAAAGGAAAAGGACCTACCACAATTGTTTTTAGGTATCGAATACATTATAATATTGAGAGAAGCATAGTTAGGTCAAAAATTAAATGTAAAAAGCAAAAACAACACCACAAAATGAAGTTTCATGTCTCTATCTTCCAAAGAGTTTGCTTTTACTTATTTTTGAATTTCAGTTCTGTGGTCATTTTAGACTTGCTGATTTTGAGAGCTGTAGCAATAAGTGATGTCTTTTAATTCCTACTGAATTGATGTACTTAAAATTTTAGCTCTTTGATAGTAGTATAGTACAATAATAAGGTTTAGTAATTAACTGGCTTTGTCTAATCAAAATTTAAAATGATATAAATGAATGTGTCAGATTTTCTTAGCTTCATAATCATTGGCAAAACTTTTTTTTTGAGTAAACAAGCCTGTTTTAGTTTCTGTAAAATGTGAAGGGGAAATTATCTTCAGTATTTGTTTTTTTGATTTGCTTCATTATTATCACCAAGTGTAGATCGTGGGTCAGCAAGCCATGGCCCACTCACAGCCAGTTCATTTTAAACAGCTTTATTGAGCTGTAATTCACATCCTATACAATGTACCTATTTAAAGTATACATTTCGATGGTGTTTACTATAGTCCCAGAGTTGGGCAGCCATCACCACAATCAGTCTTAAATTTTCATTACCCCAGAAGGAAATCATGCCTGTTATATTGAGCTCCCCAGTTCAGAATGGTTTTTTCATTTTAAGAAAGTGTTTTAAAAAAAGAGAAATGCAAAGAAGAACACACCATAGCACCAGACAGATGTGTGTGGCTATGAAACCTAAAATCTGGGTTATCTTGCCCTTTTCAGAAAGTCTGGGCCCCGAATTGTGGATTTTTACTATTTTCTATGTTTGTTTACTTCCTTCCTCTTCCCCCTTCCCAACTGTATACAAATAGACTTTATTTTGGTCAACTTATTGAAAGTAAGTTGTAAGCACCATGACACTTCACCTCTACATGCTTCATCAGTGACCTGCTAAGAATGGGGATGCTTGTCTACTTAGTCACAGTACCCTTCTCATAGTATCATCTAATTTGTTGGGTCATGGTAAGATTTCCCCAGTTAGCTCAAAATGATCTGTTTTTTCAGTTGTAGAGTCCACTTTAGTTTTTATGTCTCTCAGTGTCAAGCAGCACCATCCCTCTCCTCCCACTCTGGCTTTTTTTTTTTTTTGGGGGGGGGGTCTTTCATGACCTTGACATCTTTGAAGGGACTAGGCTGGTTTTGTTGAATGTCCCATGGTGTGGGATTTGCCTGATTGCTTCTTGGTGCATAGAATAAAAAATATGATGTAGATGAAGTTGTATCTTTCCCACTGATCATATCAGGAGCACATAAGGTCACTTTGTCCCATTCTTGGTGATACTAAGTTTAATCTCTTGGTTAAAATGATGTTGTGAGGGGCGCCTGGGTGGCTCAGTCGTTAGGCGTCTGCCTTCGGCCCAGGTCAGATCCCAGGGTCCTGGGATCAAGCCCCGCATCGGGCTCCCTGCTCGGCAGGAAGCCTGCTTCTCCCGCTACCATTCCCTCTGCTTGTGTTCCCTCTCTCGCTGTGTTTCTCTCTGTCAAATAAATAAAATCTTTAAAAAAAAAAAAAAAAAAAAAAAATGATGTTGTGAGATCTCTTCCTTATAAAGCTACCTTTCCACCTTTGTATTAATGTAACTATGGGGTGATAATTTGAGACTGTGTATCTCTTTTCCCCACCAGCTCCCACCCAATGCTTTCAGCATCTATTGATGATTTGTTTCTCTCCTTTTTAAAAACAATCGCTTCAAACTCATGGACTGAAAATTGCTGTTACAGTTCAGTATCCATCATTATTTTTCTTTGTGTGTTCAAATTATCCCACATTTGGCAGTGGGAACCTCTTTGAACTGCCTCCTGTGTCCTTTCGACATGACCCCATCAGTCTTTGAATATCTCCCTGCTTCCTGGGCCAACAAGATGTTCCAGGTTCTCGTTGTATTAGTCTTGTCCCAGACCTGGAATCAACCATTTCTCCCAAGAGTCATGTCTCCTTTAGCGGAGAGTGGTATTCAGATCTAGGGGTTGGATGGTACTCCTTGCTACTGGGTATAATGGTTTCTAGGCCCTTTTGGTGAACAGAATTCAGAGATTTTATATATATGTGATGGTTTCATACTGAGATATTCAATTCAAATACAACACCACAGGGTTCTTCATCTTCCCCAATTCTATGTATGTATCTGCCTTCAACCCAGTGAAAACCCTTGTCCTCTAAAATAGACACAAAATAATTTTAGAAATTTTAGAGATATTAAACCAGCATGTCTACTGACAACCTTTCTAAATGAAGTTTATAATTTCTTTACGATTTTATTTGGTTAATATCTTGGTAAAGGTGTATAGTTAGAGAATTGTGTTTGGAAGATGTGTGAAGTAATTTTTTTTCTGTATGCTGTTTTATCAGTTTATAGATTCAGTTGTGTTTGTATTCATATTAGGATTTTTAAAAATCCTTTCTGTTTTAATTTTATTTTTTGAATATTGTAAACATTTTTATGATTTTGAAATTAAAACAATATTGAGATAGACTCAGGTAAATCTTACTCTCATCTCTGTGCTTTCTACTCCTTCATATTTATGCATTTCCATAGGTAGCCATTTTTAATAGTTTCTGATTATCCTTCATATTTTTCCTTTTCCAAAAAAATAAGGATGTGTGTATTTTCAAAATTTATTCATTCATTAGTTAAGTCAGAATATGTGGACTGTCTTTCTTGTTTCTGCCAACCTTTGTAATGTAGGAACTCTACACAGTGTTACTGTTTGGTCACAGTGTGGCTAATTGTGTATTCCTAATTTTTGTATATCCATGAAGAAGAGAACAAAAGGAGCCTGTGTGATGTGCTTTTTTATTTCCCTGAACTGAGGAGGTCTTTGTTCGAGTTCTGGTTATGTTGTTCATTGCCTGTATCATTTGAGTTCTGGTTATGTTGTTCATTGCCTGTATCATTTGAGTTCTGGTTATGTTGTTCATTGCCTGTATCATTTTGAATGAGTCCTAACGCTTACCTGGACATGACTTTTGTTGGCTGTGAATTAGGTTGCACTGGACAGGGAGGTTCTTGAGAAAAGGACCTGAGTCCTAGTCATCTCATTGCCAATCACAGTAGTAAGTGCAGGGAAAGTATGCAGCATTTGTTGAGTAAATGCGCCATCTTTGTGTTTCCATTGTCATCTTGTTATCTCTAAACAGTAATACATCAGTGAAGAGAATGACTTGGCATTCTGGAGGAGAGCTAGTCTTGGAAGTCTTTATGCCATGCTTTGCCACCATTCATCCACAAGTCCTCACTGTTTCAATGTCCCTCAGGAGAGTCCAATAAGGTCTCAAGATCTTAGGAAGGGAAATGGAATTTTGCAATCCACTTTAAAGACTTGGAAGAAATTGTAGAGTTTTGCATAGATGTAAAAGGATAACTCTTTATGGTGTGGATCCAATCCCTGACATGCTTCAAGTAGAGACAGAAAATATTAACTAAGTCCCAATGAAAAAAAATTAGTAGAAAAATGAATAAAACAAACAGAAGCACTAAAATTGTGGAAGATTCTACATCAAATGTTGACTCCTAATTTTTATGTTTCTTTTTGTCCTCTCTAGATACTACTAACCTACAATGGTGAAATTAGAGCCTGCTTATGAAACCTTCCTTGCTATTCAAACCTCTATTGACCTTCTCTCTTGATAACCTGTATTAGGACCTGTCTTTTGTATTCTAAACATTTTGGCCATTACATTCTGTTTCCAAACTGCCAAATGATCTCAATAAAAAAAAATTTCTCTTATATTTCTCACAAATGTCCTACAGACTTTCATTTTTAGGCACATGAAAAAAATGCCCTTTTTATTGTGGTTAAATATACATATAATTTCTCATAAGTGACACTTAATACATTAATAGTGCTTGTAGCCATGACCATTATCTAGTTCCAGAACATTTTATCTCCCTGAGTGGAAACCCATATCCATTAAGCAGTCACTCCCCAGTCTTCCTTCCCTGATCCCCTGGCCACTACTAGTCTTTCCATCTCTATGGATTTGCCTATTTTGAATATTTCAGGTAAATGGAATGATAAAATATGTGACCATTTGTATGTGGCTCCTTTAGTTTTAACGTGATGTTTTCAAGTTTTCCTTATGTTGTAGCGTGTATTAGTACTTCATTCTTTTTTATCACTGAATAATATTTCATTGCATGGATAGACTGCATGCTGTTTATCCACTTATTAGTTTAGGGAATTTGGGGTGTTTCCACTTTATGGTTTTGTGATTAGTGCTGTAAACATTTGTGTGCAAGTTTTTGTTTGAACACCTGTTTTCAGTTCTTGGGAGTATCTACCCAGGAATGGAATTATGTGTATATATTATTTACTTTTTTTCCTTATACAAAAGATTTTCCTATAGATGCTTTTGTACTTTGTGTTTTTTCACTTAACATGCTATCCTGAAAATCATCCTATATTAGCACATAGAGATCTTTTTTCTTTTTTACTTGTTTCTATATTGTTGAATAGGATTTTACTGTATAAATGTATGATGGTGTATTCAAATGGTTTTGCTGAGTTGTCAATTAGATTTTCAGTAATTTGCCTTTATTTTTATTTTTTAACTTTTTTAATGTATTTATTCATGAGAGAGGGGGCGAGGTAGGCCCCCTACAGAGCAGGGAGCCTGATCCCAGGACTCTGAGATCATGACCTGAGCTGAAGGCAGATGCTTAACCGACTGAGCCACCCAGGAACCCTCAGTAATTTGCTTTTACAAATAATTCTGCATGGAATAACTTGGTGGATATGGTGCTTTCCTCAGAGAAAGTTCGTAGAAGGAGGATTGCTGGTTCAGAGAGGAAAATGCACATGAAGTTTTATGAGCTATTGCTCAAGCAGTTGTCCCATTTTACACTCCTGTGAACAATTTGAGTTCCAATCTCCCAACAATTTATACTCCTATGGCCTTGCCAACAGAGTGCATTGTGAGGCTCTTGGAGTTTTGCCACTCTGATACATGAGAAATGACATCTCAGTGTGGTTTTCATTTGTGTTTCCTTTACACATGAAGTTGAGCATCTTTTCATAAAATGTAATAGCTGTTTATATATTTTTTATGTGAACTGTTTTTATGTGTTTATTGTGTACATTCCTTTTGGGCTTGGGGGATTTTTAATTCCAGGGCATTTTTTTTTCATTCAGAGAAATTGGTCCTTTATCTGTAAAACATTATAAATATTTTCTCATGTTTTGGCTTTAAACTTGTTTCTGTTGTAATTTATCAGATTTTTTTTCTTGCAGATGGATTTTGAATCAGAAAGACTTCCCTACACCCAGGTTACAAAGGAACTTGCTTTTTTTTAAGAGATGGAGGAGAGAGTGAGAGAGGCAGAGGGAGAGAGAGAATCTTAAGTAGGTTCCATGACCAGCGCAGAGCCCAACACAGGGCTTGATCTCACAACCCTGAGATCATGACCTGAGCTGAAATCAAGTCAGAGGCTTCACTGTTGAGCCACCCAGGTGTCCAAGGACTTGCCTTTTTATTAAAGTCTTGCATATTCTCATGTTAAAAATTTTGATCTTTGGGGCGCCTGGGTGGCTCAGTGGGTTAAAGCCTCTGCCTTCGGCTCAGGTCATGATCTCAGGGTCCTGGGATTGAGCCCCGCATCAGGCTCTCTGCTAGGCGGGGAGCCTGCCCCCCCCCCACCTGCCTCTGCTTACTTGTGATCTCTCTCTCTCTCTCTCTCTGTCAAATAAATAAATAAATAAATAAATAATTTTGATCTTTTATTTATTTGGTGTTTATACTGGCTTCTTTACAGATGAGTAGCCAACACTACTTACTAAAAAGTCCATCTTCTCCCCAGTGATCTGAGATGCCCCACCTTTATTATATGCTAAATTGCATAAGTAATCTGGTTTTTTCTGGATTCAATTTTCTATTTCACCTGGTCTGAGTATTCTTATGCTGCTACTACACTATATGAGCTATTCATTCTAGGTCTTTTTGAGGTAGAGACTTCTCTGGAATGAATCTAAGAGAGTAAAACTGAGAGTATTAGAAGAGTTCGTAGGTGATTTACACATGGCCATAAGAGAAAACATGTGGCACAAGTTGTTCTTTACTAGTAGATGTCTCCGTACCATTTAGTGTTGTGACAACATACTGTGTGTGTGTGTATTTGCTGTTCCTCATAAGATGGAAATTAGGATGTTATATTACATGACTGGTAATCGTATTTTTTCATAGTTAGTTTTCCTGTCAGATTCAGGATAGCACTAAAAAGAAGATCTCATGAAGGCTGCTCGACTAATCCCCTGGTTCCAGATGAGCTTGAGCATTTTATTTCTCTTGGAAAAAAAAAACAAAACAAAAACCCCACCTTTTAACAGGATTTTTATTCACACTAATAATAGCCATTAAACAATCCCAGTTAATAACTTATTCTGGTATTTAACTAGTATTTCATCAGTTTTTAAAAGATTTTTAATATCTTTACACCCAATGTGGGGCTCAAACTTACAACCTCAAGATTAAGAGTTGCACTTTCCACAGGCTGGGCCAGCCAGGTGCCCCGTCATCAGTTTTCATAATAACATTTAGCCTAAGTTTTCCTGAATTAAGCTGTTTTTAACAATTCTTTCCTGTGTACCATATATAAAATCTCACATTTTTGTATTTTGAATTCTTTATGTTTTTCTTCTCATTCTCCTATACAGAGGGCAGATGACTTGGCTTTTAGTTTCTCATATTGATTTTTGCTGGTACATGTTTATAAAGCAGTTATATTCCAACAGGAAAAGATGATAAAGCACGTACCAAAGACAGGAGGAATGTAAAGAAGGCTGCGGTGACAAAACCAAACAATATCAAGTCAATGTTCATTGCTAGTGCTGGGAAGAAGACTGCAGATGTGAGTTTCATAGTTTTCTGATATTTTGTCTTTTGAGAAGTAAATTTAGTATTTGTATAGACAGTAGGTGCTCAGTGTATTTGAGCTCAGCTATTTCAGTTGTATTTTCCTGATTTCAGTCACAGAAGTAGATGTAGATTTCCAGGTGAGTTTAGGCACCTCATTGGAACTTGGAGATAGAAAAGTGAATGAAAAGCTGCCTGGACAGTGTGTTTGTTTCATTGATTAGCAGGAGGCTCATGGAGTGAGGGTGAAAACAGGGTGGGAGCTCGAGGTTTAGGAGTTACATGTACCCAGGTGGTAGTTAAGATCTGTGAACATTAGATGAGCACTCAGGACTGAAGAGTCAAGGACTGACTGGTTGGGGTGTTCATTTCACAGACACATGGTCTGGGTGAGAACAGGAAGCGCAGGGCTTTCTCATTCTACCTCTCCTTATAATTTCCAGAAAGCGATAGACTTGTCCAAGGATGATCTGCTAGGTGACATCCTACAAGATCTGAACACTGAGGTAAGTCATTCTCTGGAGTTGTCAAATCTGCAGGGGTCATAGGCTGAAGAAATAAGTCAGTAATTTTACAGAACAGACTGTTGCTAGAATTTAAAACAAAAAATTCAATGATAATACCACCACACACCCCCAAAACAAAACCCCACAAAAAAAAAACCCAGCCCCCTTCCCAAACAGCTCTCCGAATTGGCTTTCTTACCAGTTTAGGTGAGTAGTTTCCAGCTGTTAGAAGCTATGCAAATCTGTTGATGGGGCCACGTGGGCATGTGTTTGAGATAATAGGAATACACACAGGAGTCAGTCCTGGGAATGCCCACTGCTTGTGTTCAGTTGCTGCAGTGTGTGCTCCCAAAATAGATTGAAACCTGTCAGTCTGCACAATTGGGCGTGAGAGCCTCATCTTCAGTTCGGAGAGGGAGTGAAGGGGAAGAGTCAGTGTGCTGTCCCTGAGAGAACTCAGACAGGCTCAGCTGCTCTGGGAATTTGCATTTGGGCCATTTCACGTGAGGACTAAACTCATTTAGAGGTGTTTTTCTTTCTAAGTAACCCTTGATTAAAACAGCTAACACCAACACCTGTGGTTCTAGCTTGACAGTTTTTAAATGTAATATCCTGGAAGGGTAGGGGAAAAGTATGTTAAGTTGTAAAAAGAAAAAATTGGTGAGAGGTGGATTTAATATCTATTCTGGTTTTCTCGTGAGTCTGTGGTATTGTTGCTATAGTAACTACAGTACATGAGCATAGATCTGAGGGGGGAGCAGGGAAGGAAAAAAAATGCTTTGCTTATTGCACTTCAATGGAGGGAAGAAATGCACTTTTTCTGTCTTGTGGAAAGCCAGGCATGGCAGGGAATGTCTTATTCCTCCCTTTAGAAACCTCAAATTACTCCACCACCTGTAATGATACCAAAGAAGAAAAGGTCCATTGGAGCTTCACTGAATCCTTTCTCTGTGCACACCCCCAAGGTAAAGTGTGGGGAAATACCTTCAGTCTTGATTTATATTATTGCTTAAAACTTAGTTAGCTGATTTTCTATATGAGGGAAATGCTTTTGAATTTGTTCTTGATTTTTGTTTTAAATTAGGACTCCTGTTTTCATTATATACTTTCATGTATTTCAAGAATAGCATGTGCCTGGTTTTTTCATAGTAAATTTTAGGTGACTAGTATGTGTTTATTATAGGTATTACAGCAGTGCTAAATGTAATAATTTTCTTCCTGGAAACAAGTATTTTTTTGTAAACGTAGGTAACAGTAAAATAATAGAAGCTGTTACATTAATAATACATAAAAATGTTGTATAAGTGGGAACTGTCATTTTCTCTGGTCAGGGTAGGATGGTTGCATATTTTTTTGGTATGCTGGTCTAACTGACTGAACATTTAAAAATATTTACAGGTAGTTCCTTCAGGAAAAACTGCTTCCCCTGTCTCAAGGAAGGAGCCTTTGTTAACCTCAGTTCCTCTTAAACGTGCTGAATTTGCTGGTAAGTCTGACATCAGACAGACCTACAAGGGTAGTTGCAAAATGCTGTCAGAAATGGAGGTGCCGTGAAGAAGGAAGTGGAGGTCATTTTGAAGGTATTGTGATAGTAGGTTCACTTGTGACAGATTTGAATCTACAGGAGTAAAAGTTAAAAAACATCTAGTTTGGAGATGGAAGAGAAATGCAAATGCAGTGTGGGAGAAAGGGTAGGCTCCTGTCGCCGTGCTGGGGAGGCCTTTGTGTTCCACGGCAGCGGTACATGATGGGAATGTGTGATGACGCCTACAGGAGAGCCAGAGCCAGCGTTGTGTAGAGATGACAAGGAGGACTCAGGAGCAATGGATTTTGAAGATGGTGACTTTGATGAGCCCATGGAGGCTGAGGAAGTGGATGTGGAGCCTGTCCCTGTCAAGACTTGGCACCAAGAGAGTGAGCCAGCAGAGGGGGTGAAGCATGAGGCAGATCGTGGGAAAGGGACCACGTCCTACTTGTAAGAGCATTTTATGACGTTTCTGGCAAGTAGCGCTATAAATTATTCAGTTGGATTTTGAAAGGTTTTCAAAATATAATTTCTGCAGGGAAAGTTTTCTCCCAGATGTTTCTTGTTGGGACATTGATCAGGAAGATGACAGCAGTTTCTCAGCCCAGGAAGTCCAAGTGGATTCCAGTCACCTCCCACTGGTAAAAGGGACAGATGAGGACCAAGTCTTTCAATTTTATTGGCTGGATGCTTATGAAGATCAATATAGTCAACCAGGTAATCATATGTACATCTTTAATTCAGAATAGTGCCTTTTCCTTAAGTGGTCTAGTTATTATAATTGACAAAGATTCTGTCCTCACGTACGTGTGTAGTAAGAAAGCACCACTCACTCACTGTAAAGTATGTGAGCAACCCAGGTTGAAACGATTTGTGGTATGAATAATCCTTAAAAGTGTTTTTTTTCCATAAACCAGTTACTTGTGATTTTGGAATGTGTACTTGTAGTTAACCTTCGATGTATCTAAAGTTGTAGTTATACACTTTATTTTAAATGGAATTAGTCCTTAATTTGTTTCTTTATTCAGCATATTGAACACCTGTTGTGTGCCGGGCACGTAGATGGCATGAACAAGCTAGGCAAATTCCCAATCCTAATGGAGCTTACATTCTAGTGGGGTGGGCCTTGGGGGGGAATGGGAAGTAATTAAGGTAAGTTGGCAAATGGTGTGAGGGCATTCAGTTGGGGGATGGCTGAGGAAGGCCTGTCTGAGGAGACCACCATTGGGCTGAGGTTGGAAGCCCATCCTGAGCTGAGGAAAGAGCATATCAGCCTGAGGAACCAGTGAGTACAGAGGCCTGGAGAGAAAAAGGAGGCCTCTGTGGTCGTAGCATAGTCAATCAAGGGCCAAGATTGGTAGAAAGTGAAGCTGGAGACAAGGGCAAAGGGCAGGTAATGAAGGATCTTGAAAAGCCATATTGAGGGATTTAGGTCTTACTCTAAGAGCGGATGTGGTGGAGGATTTTAAGTGCTGGTGGAGGGGGTGGTGGTCGTATGGTTGGGTTTATAGTTTAACAAGAGCCTTCCAGTTTGTGTGGAGAATAGTGTGTTTGGGGTTGGGTCGGGGAGGAGACTGGAACTGGGCTAGTGGGGAAGCTCTGGAGATCAATCCGTCCAGGGCAGGCATGCTAGTTACTTGGCCTAGTGGTGACTGTGGAGAAGAAGAGAAGCGGCTGCATCTCACGTGTATTTTGATGTGAACCTGTTGATGGATTGATGTGGGGGCTGACAGGAGGAATCACGGATGATTCCCAGGTCCTCCTCCAAATGAACTGAAAATGTGAATTCTGACTCGAAGCCAGAAGGCTCTCTAATTTCTTTTTGTAGTCCTTGAGCCCTTCACCACAGGGCTGGGCATGCCAAAGTATGTTGGATTAATGTAAAATACCATACATATCCAGAAGTAGAGTTGCCTTTATTCAGATCCACGTCTGGGTGTGAGGGTAGATGCAACTGTATTTTTCAAAGTGGTTTCCTGGAGGCTGCATCTGGTGAAAATAGAGTATCAGTAAAGCAAGTGAATGAGTAAGAAGAGTAAGTATTAACCATCAGACTTGAAGGCCACATTTACCTTAAAGATAATCAGGTGTTGACTAACTAGAAAGTTGTTACTGTCTCTGCAAAGGGGACGCAGAAGCATTAATAGGCTTTAGCATATCAAATGCACAGGAACACATACACAGCCATTTGAGTAGCAAATTGCCACATGTTAGTTTCTTAGGTAAAGAATAAGCCATCTTAGAAACGGTATCTCCTTTAGCTGTGACAATATGGTTAGACCCTCTCACCTCCTCGGTTATCTCTTTGCTACTCACCAATGGAAGATAGACTGGTAAGTGGGATTGTGTGAGGCCGAGCAAGTATTTCCCATCCATTGCTGAAACCCTGGCCTGCCCTGTTGTATGGCTTGAAGGGGATGCCATTTTCACATGTGCTTCATCCGTTTTTAGGTTTCTGGAGCACAGCAGCACTGTGGGGCTTGCTAGAGTTGTGTGATGTGGTGGGCCTGCCCTTCCCAATGCTAATCCCTTTGCTGTATTCGTTTGATGCTGGATTTGATTCCCTGTCATGGTTAATAGTTCCATCAAAACCGAAAATTGGGAGCAAGCCTTGATTGCCCCTTTCCTTCACTTTCCTCACCAAGTCTTGTTAGTTTTCCCCTCCTAAAGTAGACAAGCTGACTTCTCTCTCTAGTTGCCTCTGATTCCTTCTTGCCTACTGAAACCATTGCACCAGCTTCCTAAAGGATCTCTTAGTTGTCACCCCTACATTGCAGCCAGAGCGATTGCTCAGATGGATAGCACTGATCACATCATTTCCTTGTTAAAACAAAAAACAAAAAAAAACCTCTTCTGTGGCTATTGCCTACAACGTTAAGTCCAAGTTCCTTAGCAAGCCTTCTGATACCTGCTGTGTGTGACTTTTGTGTTCTAGAGATAGTTTCCTGTATGTACCTGTTGCTCTTTATACCGTGTTCCTTTACTCCTTGGATTTGGCTCAGCCCAGGTGTGGCCCTTTCCCTGGTACCCCATCATACCCTTTCCCGTCATTGTGTTGTATTATTTTGTAAAGATCTGATTCTGCATTTTTCTTGCCATAAAGCCTTTTACTTAACTCTTGGATGACTGGGAGCTTTTATTTTCAGCTTCTAGTACAGTGCCAGGTACATAGTAGGGATTTAATAAATGTTTTATTGAAATAAACTGCATGGTGATTGACAGTCCCGTGGATGGATGCACATGAAAGGTTTTTTTTGTTTGTTTGTTTTAAGATTTTATTAATTAGAGAGATCACAAGTAGGCAGAGAGAGAGGGAGAAGCAGGCTCCCCGCTGAGCAGAGAGCCCAATGCGGGACCTGATCCCAGGACCCTGAGATCATGACCTGAGCCGAAGGCGGAGGCTTTAACCCACTGAGCCACCCAGGCGCCCCTGCACATGAAAGGTTTTAGAGAGCCAGAGGTGCATTTGCTGCTCTTGCCGAGATTGCCTCGTAAAACCTTATAGCAGCGTGGGGGAAAAATGGGTAACATGGAGATGAATGGTGCCCCCTTCTCCCGTTAATGCATGTACAAAGCACCAGATTGCCCAATGTCAATTGCCAAGGATTAGAACCTTAGGAAACAACAGTCTTCTTTCTGTCCTGTGTAAAAATGAGTTTACTATTTCTACCTTTTGTTTACTGGTTGATGGTCTTGTTAAAAAAAAAACACATCATTGGGGTGCCTGGGTGGCTCAGTCGTTAAGCATCTGCCTTCGGCCCAGGTCAGATCCCAGGGTTCCGGGATCGAGCCCTGCATCGGGCTCTCTGCTCTGCAGGAGGCCTGCTTCTCCCGCTACCATTCCCTCTGCTTGTGTTCCCTCTCTCGCTGTGTTTCTCTCTGTCAAATAAATAAAATCTTTAAAACAAAAACAAAAACCCACATCATTTTGCAGGACACAGTCCAGAGCTGCACCGTCCACTGTGGTACCATACATGTCTACGTGTAGCTCTTTAGATTTAAATTAAAATGAAATAAAATTTAAAATTCGGTTTCTCAGCCAGGAGCCACATTCCGAATGCTTTAATAGCCACACGTGGCTAGTAGCTACCATATCCGTGGGTGGCACAGGTAACAGAAAAATTCTGTCATCACAGAAATTTCTAATGGCTAGTGCTTGTTTGTAGTAATAGGTGTTGGAGGCCAAGATTGAGGCACTGAAGCACAGCTGTATTAGGAAAGCAACCAATTTATAGTATATATCCTGACTGAATTCCTGGTACTACCATAGTTGAGGATAGGCCTCTTCAACCACTATTGGGAAATATCTTGCATTTGAAAGAGGTGCTAGTCTGTTATTGGCCTATCTTCCAAATGCTATGGTAAAAGGACATTTCTAGTGCTGGAAAAAGCCTCAGACAGTCTGGTCTAGTTACAGGGGAGGAAGCTAAGGCTCCAAAAGATAAAGTGGGCATCCGTTAGTAGGAGAGTTCTGGGCTTCTCACCCTGAGTCCGCTGTGCTGTTCTGCGGTACTTCTTAAGCTGTGTCCTCTGTGATTGATGCCAACGGGTTAAAAAGGATAGCTTGCAAAAAAAAAAAAAAAAAAAAAAAGTCCTTTAATCTCAGGGGGTTGAACAGTTTCATCATGATAGCAGGTAATGATCACTGAGCCTTGGTGAAATCAATGCTGCTAATAAAAACGAAGTACTCCCAAAGACCCTGTTATTGTGTCTCACTTTCTTACAGATTCTAAGTAAGTCAGTTGTTGCTGAATGCTCCATAATTATGAAAAGAATCTTACTCTTTGCATATGGGAAGATATCCTGTCTTCATTATGACTTTTTCAAGGTTGAATAATCCTGACTGCACCTGGTTTCAGCTAGTAACTTTGGGGGGAATGTAATCTTTGTTTACCATGATCTTTTTGTGGCAAATGAGGCATAAACAGTGTCAAGTGTGTGCATGAAGTGTGATATTAGTTTGACTGTAAAATGAGCTATTTGAATCTGTGAATCCAATATTAGGGTCTTTATTTTTCTTTGCATGGAATTTTGTTTTTTCGTCTCTAACTGTTGTGAGGATGACTTTTAATTTTCTGAGCTCATATGATTTTTTTTCTTTTTTAATCATTCCCCACAGTCCTCCCTTCCCTCTCCCCTTTCTCCCCCACCCCAGCTGAAAACCACACAACTCTTTTTAAGAATTTTAATCATCTGCAGAAATGAAAATTTTTAGATGGTCTTATTTCTACTAGAACGAGTGACAAAAGGAAGCACTGATGAGCTATCTTGTGAAACTGGAGTAATTGGTCTTGTGAACAGTAGCCTTTGCATGTGCCAGAATTTTCTTAGTGTTTCAGACAAGTGGCTGTGTTGAGTGGCTATGTTGATTACTGCTGTCTAATTATGCTCAGAGCTCCAGATTTTGCACAGTGGCCATCTCTTAGGTTGACTGTCAAATCTCTGGAGTCCTTTCTTGATGTCCAGTTTTCAGGAACAGTGATTTGATGTCTATCTAGAAAGGCTTGTTTTTACTTTGTGGTATGTATTACATAGGAATCTCAAAAGGGACATGTCCACTGATTTGGTTGCTAGAGCATTTGTTACACAGGAATTGAAGAGCAAGGAACATGACAAGCACTACCTACCCAGATTTTTTAGTAGTCTTATGAGATAGAAAGGGTAAAATAGGAGATAATAGTTGAACCGTATTATGAGATATTTATCATTATATGGAGTAAGATATGAGATCTATTATATTTTTCCCCAAATGCAGTTTTACATGTAGAAAAATATTGATGTACCATACAGAGTTATTGTTATACATGAATGTTAATTTTTATTGGTGAGTACAAGTGCTAAAAAGCGATTTAGTATTCTCACACTTTATAAGAGGTTTAAACAGGAGATTCGTTGGAGAATAGTTTGCTTTTTTTTTTTTTGTTTCTCTTAATCTGGATAGTCCCGGTTCTAGGGAAGTTTTTTTCCCTATACCGACCTAGGGTAGCTCTGTAATTTCTGAGCTATGTCTACACTGACCTGGAATGTCTCTGCAATTCCCCAGAGGTTTCTGCACTAACCTGGGGTGTCTTAGTAGTTCCCCAAGTGTGTCTACTCGCACTTGGGGTGTCTCCCTAGTAAGTGAGATTAGTTTGCATTTACCTACGATGTCTTTAATTCTAGGGAAAATGTTTACACCAAGTTAGAGAATTATTCTGTCTTCTGTCATCTCAGTGGTTACAGGTTTTACTAGTGTGATACTGTCGTGCGGCTTAAGGACTGAGTAAGTGAACTGGGCTTGTGGAGTGGGCAGCAGAAATAAATGTACTGTAAAAAACTGTGTCATGAAGGCATAAATGTGTGGACACATTCAGTGAGCCTTTATACTGCCCCTTTAATATGATATAATTGAAATGTTTCTTTTCTCGTGGTTTTCCCTTACTCTCTTAGGTGTGGTATTCCTGTTTGGCAAAGTTTGGATCGAATCCGCCAAAACCCATGTGAGCTGTTGTGTCGTGGTGAAAAACATTGAGCGAACACTCTACTTCCTCCCCCGAGAAATGGTAATCATTAGTGATTAGCCTCTCATTCCCAGTACATTGTATGTTCTGCCACCAGTCATATTTTTCAGCAAGACTGTGACTTCTCCACAGCCTTGGTGCTGCCTAGTAACCACTGGTTGTCAGTAGCTCCTTTAGAGATTGGGAAAAATAGAGAATGGAGTAAAACCGTGTTTTTTGACTTGTTAGAGTGTCATAGTGTGAGTTTCAGTATATAATAGTATCTTCTCCCCCACCCTTCATTTCCATAGTAATTGTGGTTGGGAGTGTGTGGCTCTGAAACATCACAAGGCATTTGGCCGGGTTGTCATGCTTCTGCTGTGTGGGCAGTAGTACCGGTCCCTCTATGGCCGTTGAACCGGCTCAGCTCCATTTGCTCCTCCTTTTTAAATTGGGACTTCCTATCCACACTCCCTCTCAAACCCAGCCCCTCCCCTGAGATCTCAGCTGAACTGTGAATCTGAAGCTTCTTGGTCAGGATTTACAACTCTTCTCTCCCATTTTGTAGAGTCCATCCTTCTTATCTTATGTGCTTTTATGATGCCACTGGGAAGATTTGGGCATTGGTTTTAGTCCATTTTGGGGGTCTGCTGCTATCTTTGAATTCCTCTATCTCTAAGACTGTTCTTTTAAATGTTTTAAATGGCTGAAGGTGAAAACTGAATTAGACTTGGGTTTCTCGTTGTTAAAAAGATCTCATTTACAGATACTCCCCCCCCCTCCTCTCTCCTCTCTGTGGGAGAGCAGAAAATTGATCTAAATACAGGAAAAGAAACAGAAACTGTAGTCACAATGAAGGATGTTTATGATGAATTTGATGAGAAGATAGCAGCAAAATATAAAATTATGAAGTTCAAGTCCAAGGTTTGTATTTGGTGATTATTTTTTCCCACTGTTTATTAGTTGTTTGTTCATTTCCTGACTTACAAAATAGTTCTTGTATATCTTCTTTGTGCAAAATGTCTTTTTTGTGGCTATAATTCATTGAATGGAAATTCCATAGATAGCAATGTAAAACTAGTATTTAAGATTTGTAAAAAATATTTTCTTTTTCTTTAAACTATTTAGACAATAATTTTCTTGAGTTTGAATAGAAAGTAACACATAGCAAAGTAATCGTTTCCAGTCCTTGTAGCATATCTTGTGTTCTTTTCTGAAATGGAGAAGAAACTCGTCTGATTTTGTTTTTATTAGTTATTGGCAGGTTGTTTTGGTCAGAAGGTTAAGGTTTTATATTTAAAAGCCGGGGACTATGATGCTATTTCTGATAGGATAAAAATCTTTTATTTGTGTGTTACATATTGATCGGTCTTGATTTTAGTGTGATAAATGACACCTTTGGCTATCATCATAGGGGCTTGTAACTCAGCATACTTTTAACAGTGATTGCAGCAAAGGGAGGCTTGAGTTGCTGAAGATAAGGTTAATCATCTTAACTATTTGAGCTTTGAATTATGGCTGATGGATCAGTTCTCTCAAATTCTAAAAATAGTGTGGTATAATGTGAAGAGCATAGGTGCTGGAACCAGACTGCTTGTGCTTTAAGTCCTGGCCATACGACTTTGTAGTATGTGACCTTGGACAAGGGCTGAGTGAGTTCTCTGGGCCTGTTTGTTCACTTGAGAAATGGGACCCTATTTCAAGAGTTGTTGGAAGAGATAAGCCACCGAATTCTTACTAGGTGATTGGAACAGTCCTTGGCACTTAGTAAGTACTCAGTAAATATGAGCTATAATTTTAATGCTAATATTAATTCTTCTAGCAAGATGGAGTTGGTTAATATCAAAGTAACAAATGATTTAATACATTAACATTATAAAAATCTTGAATCTTTTATTGCCCTTCTTGAATGCAAATATTTACAAGTTCTCTAGTGTCTAGGAGAAGTCTTTTTAGCATCTTGTCATTGGGTGTCTTAGTCCCAGTGGAAAGGGGGAAAAGGGTGCCCTTTGGGCTTTATTTACCTTTGTGTTCCATAAAGATACTAGACTCCTCAGTGTTGAATACAGGGACATGTGCATGTAATGCTTGTCATTTTAATTTGCAAAAAGTTTTTGTCTAATGATTTTTAAATATCTACTTACCCAGCCAGTGGAAAAAAACTATGCTTTTGAGATACCTGATGTTCCAGAAAAATCTGAGTACTTGGAAGTTAGATACTCGGTAAGTCAAAGAAAATTACTGGGTTTTGGTTGAGCATGACATTTCTCTATTTTTGAAATTTCAACTGGCTTTCAATTAGGAGTATCAGCAGGGAGCCTCAAGCCCACGGTTCATTGAGGTGGACTTACAGTAATGAATAATGATAAAATTAATTTGAATATGTAGAGTACCGGTTGTACTGCTTTTCTTGGCTTTCAAGTATGCATCTTTAAATAAATAAGTTGAAACTGCACAACTGCTTGCTTGTCAAGTGGAATGAATGCCACATGATGGAACTGAATATTACAGCAGAAAGGTGAGAGAGGAACGTCAGTAGCATCACTGTAGTGCTGCTCTTGCTCCCCTGATAGGTAGGGTCATTGCTGTGGGATGTTAATTAACTGGGCCTTAACCTTTTTTTACCTTTGTTATAGAGTTCTGATCTCACAATGTTGGAAAAGGGAAACTTTGAAGAAATGTTTCTGACAGTGGTGATGAAAAGTACCATAGAAGTATTTTAAATGAGTTCCACTCTTGCCTTTATTCTTCTAATGGAGTGGTACTTATTTGGCTATTCTTTATCAGTAAGGCATGTACAGCTCTGGACAGAAATCCTCTTTTGGGGGAGCTTCTTGGCCTATTTTTCTTCTAATGGATGCCATCAAGATGCATTATTTTGTCATAGGGAATTGTTTTTGTGTCCTGTGAATTGTTTTGGATTTCATTTGTTGCAAATTACATTTCATATATATCAAAGGGGTTTCTTCTGGTGGTTCGTAGAGAGGCTTTTGTTTATTTCAAATATAGACTTTGGAAAATGTGAAATAATAGTTTTAAACAAAAAAGGGCTTTTTTTTTTTTCTTTGCCTTTTTCAGGCTGAAATGCCACAGCTTCCTCAGGATTTGAAAGGAGAAACTTTTTCTCATGTATTTGGGACCAACACATCCAGCCTGGAATTGTTCTTGATGAACAGAAAAATCAGAGGACCTTGTTGGCTCGAAGTGAAAAATCCACGTAAGGAAACATCAGAAAGCCAGATTGCTGAAAGCCAGAATGCTTGCTAAATGTTTTCAGGTTGAGGCACACATAGAACATTAGAATACTCTACAACCCCCTAGTGCAAATAGCGAGGACTATTACCAGCAAGAGTTTTTAGAAGTGAAGGAATTGGTTTCTGTATTTCAATGCATCTACTTCCTTTTTTATGTTGTTTTCCTCATAGCGTTCCTTGAGTGACTATAGGGAATATGTTTGGAGGCATTTGATTGCTGCGGTGCCTGGCATTTTAGTGGGAGGGAGGCCTCCATGAGCCCAGGTGGTCGTTGGCATGCATCCCTCTTTGTGCTGCTGTTGGCCCATACTTCTGGCTGGTGATGCCCACCTGCTGTACGCAGTGGACTGCTGACCTTGGGAGGGGAAGCATCACTGTTGGATGCGGCTAGTGCTCTTTGGTTTCTTAACTCATGTTTTTGGTATTTGCATCTGTCATACTGTGTTTTGGCTTCATGAATCTCTCTCTCTCTCTCTTTTTTTTTTTTTAATTTATTTGACAGAGAGAGGGAGATCACAAGTAGGCAGAGAGGCAGGCAGAGGGGGGTGGGGGGAAGCAGGCTCCCCGCTGAGCAGAGAGCCCCATGTGGGGCTCGATCCCAGGACCCTGAGATCATGACCTGAGCGGAAGGCAGAGGCTTTAACCCACTGAGCCACTCAGGTGCCCCAGAATCTCTTAAAAATGTAAAAATGTTTTGTGATTCCTCCAGGGTGGTTTTTTGTTTTGTTTTGTTTTGTTTTTAACCTATTTGGGGTCCTGGAGTCTTCAGAAAATCAGGTGAAAGCTGTGGACTTTTTTTCCCAGGAAGTTGAATATATGTATATACACATACACCACGCACATATACCATGCATACCCACATGGCTTTACATACAATCCAATAATGGGGCTTATTTTTAGTTAGATGTTGTAATAAGACATTCTTATTAGAATATGGGGTTGAAGACTATCTCACTTAATCACAGATGTCTTAATTATAGTAGTTTTCCTTTTTCAGCAAATGGCTTTTGATCTGTTTTATCTATTTTCTTTCAGAGCTCTTGAATCAACCAGTCAGTTGGTGTAAAGTTGAGGCAATGGCTTTGAAACCAGACCTGGTGAATGTGATTAAAGATGTTAGTCCTCCTCCACTCGTGGTCATGTCTTTCAGTATGAAGACAATGCAGAATGCAAAGACACATCAAAATGAGGTAAAGAAATAGGGCAGATTTGTGTACCAATGCTTTAGATTCAGTGCTTGCGTAAATTTGTGCAACTATTCTACAAGGGGAAATTGTTTCTTCTGGAGGAGAAAGAATACTAATGTACTACCAAACTCCATTTTGGAGAATGAATTGAATTTGGTGGATGTTGGAGTTTTTCTTTAAAGACTTAAATTGCTGCACTTATTTTTATTTTTTGTTTTTTGAATTTTTTATTTTGGCAAACTTTAAGTGGACTTGGAATAATATAATGAACTCCCATATCCTTTTACTCATATTCAGTAGTTCAGTAAGATTTTGTCACACTTGTTTCCCCTTCTCTTTTTTTTCCTGTTGAAGTATTTTAGAAGCTATGGTCAGATATGGTCAGATAATTTACCACTGTATACTTTGGTATGCATCTCTCAAATCATGTATACTTTTATATAGAATATAATTATTGCACTTACTATACCAGTGATACCTTGATACCATCTAAAATGCTCAGTCCATAGTCACATGATTCTGTTTATCAAAATGTCTTTCTTTATTGAATTATATTTGACATCTCTTAATTTCAGGTGTACCACATAGTGATTTTATGTCCTTATGCATTACAAAATGATTACCATGATAGGTCTAGTAACCATCTGTCACCATATGAAGTTATTACAATATTACTGGCTCAGAAATGTTTTCTACCAGTTGGTTTACTTGAATCAGGATTCATATAAGATTCACAGATGGTGTTGCATTTTTATATCTCTTGAATCTCTCTTAAATGGGTGCAGCTCCCTCGCACCCTTTTTCCATTGACATTGCTTACTTAAGAATCATTGTTCGTTGTCTCATAGAATGTCCTATTTTCTCTGTTTGCTTCCTTATGTCATTGGACTTCTTCCTCTATACCAGGTGTTGGCACAGTATGGCCTGTGGGTAAATCCAGCCTTACCATCTGTTTTTGTAAATAAAGTTTAATTGAAAGACATCATGTCTATTTGTTTACATATTATCTGCAGTTGCTGTAGAGTTAGTAGTCATGACAGAGGCCATGTGACTGAGAGCCTAAAACAGTATCTGGCTCTTTACATGATAAATGTGCTGGCCCCTGCTAGTTAGTGCTAAAGAATTGATTAGATTCCGTTTTGACTTTTGGAGTCGGTATACTCTATAGGTGGTATGATGTATTTCATACTATGTTATATATCAGCAGGTGTATAATGTCTGGTTAAACCACTGTTAGTGGGGCTATGATTGATTAGTGGGCTGAATTATTCATTGTTGTGAGGGCTGCCCAATGCCAGGTAGCACCCCTCCCCACGTCTGTGACAACCAAAAAGTCTTCACACATTTCCAGGTGTCCTCTTGGGGTAGGGACCAAAATTGTTCCCATTTGAGAACCACTGGTCTAATGACCCCCCCCCTTTATTTTTTACCTGAATTAGTTACTTCATTAGGACTTGTAAAACAGTTTTTTAATTCTGTCATCTTTTCCACGTTTATTAGTTAAACATGTTAAATATTAGGGGATTTATTAAATTTTTCTATAAAATTAACTTTTCTTCATTAACCAGCGCTATTTGGTTATGCTGCAGTAGTTCATACAGGAAAGATGAGGTCAGTGTGTACTTCTTTTCCATTGCCAATTTTCTGAGTAGAAGTTGGCCTGCATTATATGCAGTGTTGACTAGTAATTTTTTTGTTTATTTTTGTCATTACTTATATTTTGTTTCCTTTTTTTATGGAATATTATGGACTCACAGGTTTTATATTTACTCATCATGTTTCAGTTCATTGCCATCATTATTACTGTAACTTTTGATGCTTAAATTTGTCTTTGGTCAGTTGGGGCATTTTATTGTTCGCTTCTAAATCCTTTTGACATTGAAGGGGATGTTTCTTTACAGCAGCCTCTTGACATTATTTCTACTCTAAATTTTTTTTACTATGTGATTGGATCTTTTAATAATAGTTAATACAGTAGATGGCCATGGTTAAGTGTTTGGAGAAGGTTTAATTAGTTAAAAAAAAAAGGACCCATCCTCTAGCCCCCAGAGTGAGGTTTCTCAGTACTGTTTTACAATAAAGGAAGTAGGGCTTCTTGGAGAAATCGCTGAATCAGGGCAGAGGATGTCCAAGATAAGCCTGAAATATCTAGTTATACTCTAAAGCAAGGATGATATTAAAATCTACTGAAGATGTGTCAGAAGGGCCTGGGAGTCAGCTTGAAGAGTTTCCTATTGGTGAAAGATGGGACAATTTGAATATGGATAAGGATAGTGGTAATAGATTGCAACCCATGAGTTTGCACTGATGGTGTAAGCACTAACAACCCTGCATTGGTCATTTGTGAAGGCAGCTAGGGAACCAACTCATTGGTTTGAAAACTGATAAATAAGGGGATTGAAACTAGCATTTCTCTTGATCTTTTTGAAGTCGTATTGCACCTCAGGTAACCAAATAATCAGTGAAGGGAAGTTTCTTTTCATAGTAGGTTTCCATCCTAGAAATGATGAAGGAAAAGTTGAATATTACCACTTTGCAATCCCTAATGAAATAGTGGATCTAGCAACCAGTGGTTGCTAATAGCACTGAAAGAGAGCTAACCAGACATGATGTGCCTGTGCCATCTGATAGAAGTAATCAGTAAGTAGCACCTCCAACGTATATTCATGCCAAAAAACTGAATGCGATTTTGATTAGGCCTTTAGATCTAAATGTGAATTCACTGGCAGTACAGAAACAGGAAAATGTTAAATGGTATTATTGGAATACAGGCAACAAAATCAATACTGTGAGGCACTCTATAGGGTAAATGACTCAGTTTCTTAAACAAATGAGTTGCAGGGAAATAATAGGTGGGGAGGGGTTGTCCCTCTGGTTTTACATATCAACCAATTGCAAAGTCTGAGCTTACTGGATAAATAAAATTGAGATTGTTGGGAACACATGAAAATTTGAATCCTACCTGGATATTTAGTGATCTTAGGGAATTACTGTTAATTGTATTAGCTGTGATTGTGTTACCTTTTAAAAACTTACTATCTTTTAAAGTAGTGATTCTCGGGCACCTGAGTGGCTCAGTGGGTTAAAAGCCTCTGCCTTCGGCTCAGGTCGTGATCTCAAGGTCCTGGGATCCAGTCCCGCTTCGGGCTCTCTGCTCAGCAGGGAGCCTGTTTCCCCCTCTCTCTCTCTGCCTTCCTCTCTGCCTACTTGTGATCTCTGTATGTCAAATAAATAAATAAAATCTTAAAAAAAAAAAGTAGTGATTCTCAATGGGGTGAGATTTTTGCCCTTTAGGGAACACTTGGCCATGTCTGGAGACACTTTTGGTTGTCACAACTTGGGGGTGGAAGATGGTGCTGTTGGCAGCGAGGGATACTGCTAAACCTCCCACAGTGAACAGCACAGCCCCCGTAACAAAGAGTTGTTTGGTCAGAAATGTCCACAGTGCTGAGGTTGAGAAACTTTATTTCACAGATAGATACGTGCTGAAATATTTGTGGGTAAAGTGATAGGTCTGGATTTTGCTTCAAAGAATCTGGGTGGAGGCAGGGGGTAGATAGAGATATAGATGAGTTGATAATTGATTTTGCTGTTTTTTCTCTTAGTAAATGAATGAGTGAGTGAATGAATAAATATGAGACATTCTGCAGCCCTAAGTAAACTAGACGGCTTCCTAAGGGTTTAGATTACTTGGTTAATAAAGTTGTTGACTCAGCAAATGTTTCTAAACCATGTGCTAGTGTGATGGAATACTTGTGACTCAAAAGACAGAGGAGGAGACAGATATTAGCCCAATAGCAGAAATAGATATAAAACTTACAAAGGATACATGTGCTCTGGATAATATCTAATAAAGGAAGCTGCCATATCCTGGGAGGCTAGGAACATGTCACTGGTTAGGGAAACTTCTTGGGTTGCTCTGAGGATCAGCCCCCGCGGAAGAGTGAAGGCAGGGGGCCTGGCAGTGGAGAAAACTGCGTTGCAGTTACAGCAAAGGTGTCCACCAATCCCAGGGAGCTCAGGCGTAGCAACAACCCTTCAGAATTGCTCTGAATTCAGATAAGTGGTTTGGGCGTTTGTTACCAGTTCCGAGCCCTCCTCTCTGATGCACTAACTAGATAGTGGATGTAGGTGCCCCCCAGGCAGCTTCCAAGAGACTCTCTGTGAGTGTCAGCCTCTAGCTTTCTTAGTAGTTGGGAGAATGAAGGCCCTTGTCCTGAAGAGGACTTCTGGGTGGCACACCTCTGTATCCACTCCAGAAGTCTTTTCTGAAGAAGTAGGGATGGACCTTGAGTAATGCTAGGTGAGTAGGAGTTAACTAGGCACAGAGAAAGGGTTTTTTTTTCTCTCCAGGGACAGCAAGCTTTCTCCAACACAGTGCCATGGGAAGCCGTTGTTGGTATCAACACAGAAACAGGAAAACCACTTAGGAGGCTATTAGATGAATAGGTTGATATAAAACATTGAAATCCTCATATGAACATATAGGAGTTTAGACAGAAAAGTCTAATAACCCCAGCCTCCAGAGATGACTACTATTAACATTTTTATATATTTCTTTTCTGTCTTCTTTCTCTGCGTATTTTATTAAAAAGCTAGGATTTTATTATAGATGTGATTTGGTTTTCTGCTTTTTTTTAGAGTTTCTCCTATGCCTGTACTGTTTCTAATCACAACAGCAGTACTTGCCATTTAAACAAAATTTAGGAAGTACCAGTTGTTTTTTTTAAAGTGGTCTCTACACCCAGCTCACAACCCTGAGATCTTGATTCGCTTGCTCTATTGACTGAGGCAGCCAGGTGCCCCAGGAAGTACAGATTTTAAAAAAGAAAATGAAGAATACACAGAATCCCTCTTCCCCAGCTTCATCCGTGGTTGGCATCCTCCGGATTATTGGTCATGCATATCTATAGCTTGATTTTTTTTTTTTAAAGATTGAGTCTTTAAACATCACTCACCTATTTCTTTTGAGATCCCTGGCTAGGAGTCCAGAGTCCTAGGTTCCAGTTCCAGGTCAGAACTTCTATTTTCCCCTTCTATTTTCTCTGTGTTTTGTTTGTGTAAACACTTTCATAATAAAAAGTTAAAATATTCACATGGACTAAAATGTCTGTATTTTAATATTCTTGGTGGTTTTGGTGAAAATACAGAATGCATTGTAGGCATCTGATAAGTGATCTTTTCCCCTCCTTTATCTGCAGATTATTGCTGTGGCAGCTTTGGTCCATCACAGGTTTGCATTAGATAAAGCACCTCCACAACCTCCCTTCCAGTCACACTTCTGTGGTATGTATATTTTTTAGTTGGTCTTCTCATGGCTTGATTTTAATTTTTCTTATTTTTTCTCCAGCTGTTCGATCAGTAACTTTTTCTTTTGATGTTTTCAAGAGTAGTTAGTACATATTGTTAAAGAAGTTTTTTAATTTTTTTGTCAGCTGTGGACACTGAGTTTTATTGGATTTGTGGATCCTATTCATCTAGTTTATTTTGTTCAAGGAGCAGAAGTTGGGAGGCAGTTTGACTTTTTTTTTCTGTTCCAGTGGTTACTTTATTGGGGTACTCTGCTTTTTTTCCTGGGTCAAAATTATGCTATCACTATTTCCTTTTCATGATGCCTTTCTAAAAGTCCACCATAGAAGCCTGACCAAGTTTTCTCTGTGGTGAGGCAGTATGCCAGGGCATAAATGAATGTCTGCCTCTTTAGGAGGAGTTACAGTATGTCAGATTAGATCTGGGTTTGCTCTACATAAAATTCAGTTGGTGAAAAATGTTACACAGGAATTTGCATGCCATGAGTCAGTCTCCAAAGAGCGTTCTGACCTATTTCATGTCGAGACCTTGGCCAGTTAAGTGACTATTTTTTTTTAAACAAGAAAAGGGCATAATACTATTGATATTTTTCCTGGAATCTTTTCTAGCCTAGAACCAACAGTTAGATGGGGGCAGCATCTCCATCTGATTTTGTGGGTATTGGAGTATTGGGAAAGGGGGACTAGGAAAACAAGGGGAGAAGGGAATATCATGTATTATTATTGTGAAGTTTCACTTTTTAAGTGGGGTGGAATACATAGAACCAAAAAATGGTGAGAATATTCTGGAAAATATGTGGAAGAGAGTAATCATGAGCTCATCTCAACATGTATTTATTCACCTGCTCTGTGTATGTCACGGTGTGAACAGCTGTTTTGAGTGGCAACAAACTTAGAGTGAGGGAAGCTTCAGTCATCTTTATTTTTCTAACTTTGAGAAGTTTGGCGATCCTTCATTGTGTACTTGTTAAGTCTTTGGTGGTGGGGGGATCCCCTTTGGGCAAGACTCTTAAACATCCTCCATTCTGACTTAGATGGATAGAAGATGTTTCATGAAAGTAGTTTTAAACCATTATAGGGACTTAGGGTTCTGTGCATGACTGTTCTTTTTCATTTAATCAATCTTTTAAAAAATTGAGGTAAAATTGACATGTAACATTTTAACTTCAGGTGTGCAGCATGACAATTTGATAATTGTATGTATCTTGAAATGATCGCCGCAATAAGTCTAATTAACATCTGTCATCATAGAAAATGGTTTTTCTTTTGATGAGAACTTTTAAGATTTACTGTTTTGACAATTTTCAAACATGCAAGACAGTATTATTAACTATAGTCACCACGCTGTACATTATATCTCTATGATTTATAACTGAAGTTTGCACCTTTTGACCCTCTTCACCGAGTCCCTCCTCTATCAATCCCACATCCATCCCACCTCTGGCAACCATCAGTTCGTTAATTTTATCTATGACCTCATTTTGTTGTTGTTTTTTTAGATCGCACATATAAGTGAGATCATATAGTATTTATCTTTCTATGTCTGATTTTCTTTGCTTAGCATAATGTCCTTCATGGTCTGTCCATGTTGTCTCAAATGGCAACATTTTTTTCCTTATTTTTTATGGCCAAATAATAATCCATTGCATAAATATACCACTTTTCTTTATCTGTTCATCCATTGATGGGCACTTAGGTTGCTTCCATTTCCTGGCTCTTATAATGTTGCAATGAACATGTGGGTGCAGATATCTTTTCAAGTTAGTGATGTCATTTTCTTCAAATATCCAGAAGTAGAATACCTAGATCATAGGGTATATTTATTTCTAATTTTTTTTTTTAAAGATTTTATTTATTTGACAGAGAGAAACACAGCGAGAGAGGGAACACAAGCAGAGGGAATGTAGCAGGAGAAGCAGGCTTCCTGCCGAGCAGGGAGCCTGATGCGGGGCTCGATCCCAGGACCCTGGGATCATGACCTGAGCTGAAGGCAGACGCTCAACGACTGAGCCACCCAGGCGCCCCTCTCATTTTTTTTTGAGAAACCTCCATACTCCTTTCCACAGCAGCTGTACCAGTTTGCATTCCCACTAACAATATACAAGGGTTCACTTTACTCCACATCCTAGGCAACACTTATTATTTCTTGTCTGTTTATTTAAAGTAGTCTCCATGCCTAAGGTGGGGCTTGGACTTATGACCCCGAGATCAAGTGTCACATGCTGTACTGACTGAGCCAACCAGGTGCCCCTCTTGTCTTTTTGATACTAGCAATTCTGACAGGTGTAAGGTGATATCCCTGTGTGGTTTTGATTTGCGTTTCTTTGATAATTGTGATGTTGACCACTTTTTCATGTACTTGTTGGCTATCTGTATGTCTTTGGAAAAATGTCTATTCAGAACCTTTGCCCATTTTTTTTTTTTAAATTAGGCTCCATGCCCAATGTGGGACTTGAACTCATGACCCTGAGATCAAGAGTCACTTGCTCGACCGACTGAGCCAGGCAGGCACCCCAGCCTTTGCCCATTTTTTTATTATGTTTTGTTAGTCACCATGAAGTACATCAGTAGTTTTTGCTGTAGTGTTCCATGATTCACTGTTTGCGTATAACACCCGGTGCTCTATGCAATCAATATGTGCCCTCCTTAATACCCATCGTTGGGCTAACCCATTCCCCCCATGCCTTTGCCCATTTTTTAATTGGATTGTTTGTTTTATTGCTATTGAGTTATAGGAGTTCTTTGTATATTTTGGATATTAACCTCTTATCACATACGTGATTTGCAAATATTTTCTCCTTTTTGTTAGGTTGCCTTTTCATTTTGTTGATGGTTTCCTTTGCTGTGCAAGAGCTTTTTCTTGCGATGTAGTCCTACTTGCTTATTTTTGCTTTTGATGCCTTTGCTTTTGGTGACAAATCCAAAAATCATCACCAAGACCAATGTCAGGGAGCTTACTCCCTGTTTTCTTCTAAGAGTTTTATGGTTTCAAGTCCTTATATTCAAGTCTTCAATGCATTTTCCCTTAGTTTTTGTGTATGGTGTAAAATTGTGGTCCAGTTTCGTTCTTTTGCATGTGGCTGTCTAGTTTTCATATCACATTTAGTAAAGAGACTGTCCTTTTCCCATTGTATATTCATACCTCTTGTCATAAATTAATTGATCACATATGCATGCATTAATTTCTCGGATCTCTGTTCTTTTCCATTGATCTAGGTGTGTTTTTATCCCAGTACCATACTGTTTTGATTACTGCAGCTTTGGAGTATAGTGTGAAATCAGGGAGCATGACGCCTCCTGTTTTGTTCTTTCCCAAGATTGCTTGGGCTACTTGGTGTCTTTTGTGGTTCCATAATAAATTTTAGGATTGCTTGTTCTGGCTATTCTTTTGAGGTCCAACAACATGACCAGTGGAAATACTTGAACTCTAGAGATTAGGGGGTATTTGTTTATATTTACGATGGTTTCCATTTGGAAACATGCAGCATATGTGTAATTGAAATGGGCCTAAGATGATGATGGAATCTTTATCTTTTTTCCTTCTTATAGTTGTGTCTAAACCAAAGGACTGTATTTTTCCATATACTTTCAAAGAAGACATTAAGGAAAAGGTAAGGAACTCATCATTTATTCCTTTAAATATGAAGAATCCATCTGTTTAGAAAAAGAAAAGGAGGATGGTGCGGATTAGTAGAAAAGGCTAATTTATATGTTAATTTATTAGATCTGTTCTTGCTACATTGGACTATGGCATTAATCCATTCAAAATGTATTAGAAATATGAAAGTAAAAACATCACTTAACAATATTTAAATGTTTCGCTACCTGAAAATAATGTGATTCTACACCCTATTAGTAGGTGGATAGGCTCAAATCCTCCTTGAGAGCTTAAGTGGAAGCCTTTCCAAAATGCATGATCATGTGATTACTGTTTTGATGAAGTATTGGATAGAGCCCCTTCCCCAATCCTCCAACTTGAAGAAAGCCAAGTGAAGTTGGGAATACTATGGATAGTAAAGGGGGCACATATTGGAAGGATCGATATTGGCTGGCCAGAATTGACCAGTGATCTCTCAACTGCCAATATACTCCATGAAGAAGTTTTCATGGGTTGTTAATAAAATAGGGGTGGAAAAAAAGTGTAATGTAGTGAGTTTGTCATAAAGGTAAATGTATTCAATGTAAAGAATTTGTTTTGGAGAGTGTTTCTTTTGTGAAATGTTTGTGTTGATAAATTTGGGGGTTGGTTTTGTTTTTTTAATATCCTCACTTGGCAAAATTTTAGCAACCTTGTCAGGTTCCACTTATTTAAGTTGGCTGGAGAAGTCCAGCAGTTTGGGGGGTACTGTTGGTTCAGGCTATTATTTGTGAACTGCTCTGAATTTCCTATCCAAGAAAAATGACCTAGGAAAATTCATTTAGAGTCTAACTGATATTTGAGTCTAACTGATACAATCCTTGGGATTTCTTTATGTAGTAAATACATAAACAACAAAGTCTACCAGGGATTATACAGGAAAGTAAGTGTTTTTGACAGGTACACGGATTCATATGCTTGTTCATATGTGTCCAGATGCACAAGTGTGTCCCTGTGGAGGGACATGTCTGCACTTCATAGTGCTCAGCATTTAAAGTTTTGCTTTATTTACATTTACTACAATGAGCTCCTTAGAGACTTTCGGCAATTATTACTGTGAAACCTAGAATCAGCAATTTCATTGCTTCATTTAGTTTTAAAAGGAATGGATTCTTTTTTTTTTTTTTAATTTTATTTGTTTATTTTGAGAGAGAGAGCACACATGTGCACCTGACCAAGGGGAAGAGGCAGAGGGGGAGGGACAAACAGGGAGCCCAATGCCAAACTTGGGACTCGACCCCTGGACCCAAAGGCAGACGCTTAACTGACTGAGCCACCCAGATGCCCCTGGGTGGATTCTTTTAATTCTAAGAAATCTAACCTGCTTGAACAAGGAGCTGAGTATAGTAAAGTATAGTAAAGAGTAAGTGACTGGTATGTTTTTATCTAACAGAATGTGAAGGTTGAAATTGCTGCAACAGAAAGAACATTGCTGGGTTTTTTCCTCGCCAAAGTTCACAAAATTGATCCTGACATCATTGTGGTGAGTAGATGTCTCATCATGCCATGGGGGAACTCCTCATTCCTTATTCTTTTCAGTACTTATTAAGCAGAGAATCTTTTTTTTTTTTTAATCTAGGTAAAATTGGTGTATAACATGCTTTAAGTTTCAGGTGTATAGTATTATAATTTGACATCTGTATACACTACAAAGTGATCACCATCAAGAGTCTTGTTACCATTGCTCACCATAGCCTTCACTTTTTTTTGCCCAACCCCCAGGCCCCTTTCCCTCTGGTAATTAGCAGTCTGTTCTCTATCACTGAGTTTGTTTTCATGTAATTTTGTTTGTTCATTTGTTTTTTTAGATTCCACATTTGAGTGAAATCATACGGTATTTGTCTTTCTCCATCTCACTTCACCTAACATCATACCCTCAAGGTCCATTCATGTTGCAAAAAGCATGATTTCATTCTTCTTCCATTGTGTGTGCATGTATCACATCTTCTTTATCCATTCATCCATTGATGGACAGTTTAGGTTGTTTTGATGTCTTGGCTCTTATAAATGAACATAGGGCTGCATATGTCATTTTGAATTAGTGTTTTCATGTTCATATAAATATGTAGAATAGCTGAATCATATTGTAGATTTATTCTTAATTTTTTGAGGAACCAATCTCCAAACTGATTTCTGTAGTGGCTACACCAGTTTACATTCCCACCAACAGTAAGAGAGTTCCTTTTTCTCCATATCCTCTCTACTTGTTATTTCTTGCCCTTTTGATAATAGCCTTTCTAATAGGTGTCGGGATGGTTTTGATTTGCATTTCCTAATACTTAGTGACATTGAACATCTTTTTATGTGCCTATTGGGCATCTGTATGTCTCCTTTGGGAAATGTCTATTCAGGTTCTCTGCTCATTTTTTAATAGGGTGGGGGTTTTTTGTTGTTCAGTTTATGAGTTCTTTATTTTTGAATCTTCAGAGAAGAAATGACCCTATGAACTGGTGGGAATTGCTGTAGTTTTTGCTAACAGAAAGGAGGGGGAAGAGCCAGCCCACTATAAAGTAGTAGTTTCCTCTAAGAGAAAAGCAACTCATGTTTTTGTTGAAGTTCAGGATATTCCAGTTATTTCCACTTTAGAGACCAGCCTATAAGTAAGTAAACTTGCATTAACGATTGGTTTCTCTGAAGTTTTGGATTAGTGGTCCAGCTGTATAGTGGTCATAGGAGTTAATTCCCTTGATTGTGTGCCAGTCTCCAAAGTGTAAGTATTTTAATTTTATGAGCTCAGTGGTTCTCTCTCTCTCTCTTTCTCTCTCTTTAAGTAATCTCTACAACCCAATGTGGGGCTTGAACTTACAACCCTAAGATCAAGAGTCGCACATTCTACCGACTGAGCCAGCCAGTTGCCCCTGAGCTCTGTGGATCTCTATGACCTATTCTTTGAGAGGTCAGGGCTCCAGGAATCTTTTCCTCTTATAACCAAGTATATTCCCACTAGATAGGAAGAGTAATAATTCATTGAATTATGTTTGCCCCAGTTTTTAAGAGTCATAAAGCAACATTTTGCTTTGTTTCCTCTGGCTTTAGTTTGTACCCTCTTTGATATGATTTCTTCTTTTTTTTTCAGTTAATGGATCAAATTATGTTGTGCTTTTGATTGTTTTGGAGGAAAGTAGGATATAAATGCATGTATTTTAAGTGTGATATTGGTAATTTGGTTGTATAGAAGCCTTGCAAAAATGTGTGGTATATATTTCTCCACGTTCACTTTTGCTCTTGGACAACTTTCTTGATCATGGTGTGGCCAGAGTACCTAGAGCCTGTAGGTTGTTATCAAGTGTCTCTGCACCTGCTTCTCTTCCAGTATTCTAGGTATTATATATTTTGTTATACATCTTGAAAGCACCGGGAAGATTCTGTTCACAATGCCCTGCTTTGGTGCTCTGGCTCAGAACTAGGTCCTCACCCAGTTTCCCCTGGTAGTATCTCTCGGACCCCAAGGAGATGTCTCGGTGCCCCGGATAGCTGGCCTCCCTGAGGGTGTTAGAGCCAAGTCTGTGTGTGAGAAGTCCAAACTGATGTGATGTAAGAGAGAATCCTGATGCTGGTGTGAGTCTGTAATCCTAGGAATGCTAATTTGGAAATGAGACTTCCTCATGTCCTTGGGTTTCTTAATTTAATAGACAAAACTGCCATAAATATATAGTGGTACACATTTTAAATTTAATAACAAGTGAGTCTTTTGATCTGATTTATTTAAAGCTTCATCTAGTTTTTAAAATAAATGTAGACAGTGAACCGTATTATCCACTTGATGGAAATTATCATTATAGACATGGAAAATTTGGTTGTACTTTTGTTTATTTTTAAGTAGACTCTATGCCCAGTATGGAGCCCAGTGTGGTGCTTGAACTCACAAACCTGAGATCAAGACCTGAGCCAGAATCAAGAGTTGGATGCTTAATTGACTAAGCCACCCAGGTGCCCATAGTTGCGTTTTTGAGATAATTTCTACTTGGTATAGTTTTGTTTCCTAATTTGAACTATCACCTGGTATTGTATAGTTTGTTATACATTGATTAAGAGTCTAATCAGTAGTGTTTGAACTCAGTTCTTTAAGAAGAAAGTAGATGCAGTTCCTGAGTTTTTTATGACGTCTGTATAAACTGTTACGAGACACAGGCAGGTTCTCAGATTTTAAGAAATTAAAATGGAAATATTTGAACACAGCTTTTACTGATCACGAAAAAGTATGGAACATAAAAATTTGCCTCCGAGACTGAGGCATGAGCAGCAAATTAAAAGACATCATATGAACCTTGCATCAATTAGGATGAAATAAAGTTTATTCTAGCAATCTGCTTAGCAGCTTTATTAATGTCAAGGCTAATGAATGCTGCTGATGAATACATTCCTGAAGGAGAAAGGACCTCAATCGGAGGTAAGCTCATGATGCCTTCAATTAGAGACCAGAAAAAAGAAAGGGCACAGAAATTCTGTGCATATGAAGATAAATCCTCTAATTTGCGTTTGTTATAATGTTATTGACTGCCTTCTTTTTCTGACTATAGGGTCATAATATTTATGGATTTGAACTGGAAGTGCTCCTGCAGAGAATTAATGTGTGCAAAGTTCCTTTTTGGTCCAAGATAGGTCGCCTGAAGCGATCCAACATGCCAAAGCTTGGGGTAATAATAGTTTTCAAAATCTTACTTCTTGACTTGACTTCTTTTTATGCAGTAGCTACCTGGGAACACACTGTGCTGCTTTGACTAAGAATTGGTTGTCTTGTGAGAGGACATTTTAACTTTAGCACTAAACATCTTTTCCTTTGAATGCAGCATTTTATTGGTTGAAAGCACTGGTAGTTTTTAAAATTAGCTGTTGGAATCTAGAGATGGCACATACATGTTACCTTCACTTTGGCATTGCCGATGCTGTAGCCTTTAGAGTAGAGTTGCAGGGTTCAGAGATCAGTGAGTGTTCTCCTTCAGGACTGAGAGGGGAAGGAAGAGCGGGAGGGAGCTGATGTTGAATGTGTAAGAAGGCCATGGGCTAAGTGCCTGTGCGTTAGTTGCCTGTCACAGCAACTCCAGTTCCCCTGTACTTCTCACAGAGGTGATAAAACTTGTTCTGGGTTGTAGGGCTAGTATGGGGAAGAACTGTAGTTTTAAACCTGGCCTGTCTTAAGTCTTAAAGTCTATGTATTTTTCATTCTACCTGCTTGTTTGACTTAGGGAGGTTTTGGTGGGTTTTGTATGAAGCCACCTTCATTTCCTAAGCCTGAGAGTGCTCACTGCTTGAAATCTTATTTTACTTAAAACTTATAAGTAAAATGGGCATGTTGCCTCGTCAGAAAACTTAGGAATCCTGCTGTTGCAGATTGGAGTTGGAGCTTGTGCTCTTGCTGCTTTTCCTGTTCTTATCTTTAAGGTGATAGAATTGTTAGTAACCTTCATACCAGCGCTTGATTTACCAACTCCTCACTCTTTCATAGTTTTCTTTTATGGCATCTTCTCAGTGAGGTCTACCATGACTACCCTATTTAAGGTGCAGTTACCTGAATTCCCATTTTCCTCACCTGTTCTAGTTTTTCTCTTTTCCATATGCTTATTACCTTCTAAAACTATATAGTTTCTTGCTTTTGATGTCTGTTTTTTTTGTTGTATATTTCAGATGACCTCAGGAGCATTTTCTGGTTTTCTCACTGCTATCTCCCTAGTGCCTAAAACAGTGTCAGCTACGTAGCGAACATTCAGAAATATATTTTTTTAAGATTTTATTTATTTACTTCACAAAGAGAGAGGGAGAGAGAACAAGCAGGGGGAGCAGCAGAGGGCAAGGGAGAAGCAGGCTCTCTACTCAGCAGCTCCTGATCAGCTCAGAGAGCCTGATGCGGGCCTCGATCCCAGGACTGGTATCCCAGGATCATGACCTGAGCCGAAGGCAGATGCTTAACCGACTGAGCCACCCAGGAGCCCCATATGTTCAGAAATAATTGAGAGATGGCTGACCAAGTGGGTGAATGGGAGATTGAGAGTTTCTTCATTGTAATTCTGGGCTAGCTTCAAAGCAAGATAGAACAGAATGTTCCCAGTGTCTGCTCGTCCATGGGATTTGCTTTTTGCCCTCCCCTTGTAGGGCAGGAGTGGATTTGGTGAAAGAAATGCTACCTGTGGCCGAATGATCTGTGATGTGGAAATTTCAGCAAAGGAATTGATTCGGTGTAAAAGCTACCATTTGTCTGAACTTGTTCAACAGATTCTGAGAACTGAAAGATTTGAAATCCCAATGGAAAATGTGCGAAATATGTACAGGTATGATCCTGGATGCTTTGCAATTTGTCTGTCTTGAAATGAGCAATAGCAAGAGGCCAGCATCACCCTCAGGCTGGAGGGACCAGGAGTGTGTCATGTTCTGGAGGGGGAACTGCCTTTGTGTCAGCACCAGCATCTCTGTTACTTTAATAACTTAAATTATTTTGCCTCTTGAAGTATTTTTCATTTTATCAGTGTATCTTTATCTCCCTTACTCATTCTAACCTCATGTAGGTATGTTTCCTGAGAGCAATTTGGAAATTGATGTGATAGTAAGGTTTCTACCCTTAATTCTTTAATTCAGGAGATTGTATAAATCTTTTGGAAATAGAAAAACTGAGAAATCACTAAGTTATGTAGAGATATTACTTGATCATTTCTTTTTTCCATCTTTATTGGAGTAAAATTGACAAATAGAAATGATATATATTTAAGGTATAAAACTGATGTTCGATAAATATATACATTATAAAATAATCACCATAAGGTGATTAACATATCCATCACCTCAGATGGTTATTTTTTTTTGTAGTTACAATACTTTAGATTTACCCTCTTTGCAAATTTTAAGTATATGATACAGTTTTGTTAACTGTAGTCACATTGCTATAATTAGACCCCCAGAACTTACTCATTTTGTACAACTGAACCTTTGTGCGTGATTATTTCCAAACTAAGTTTCTTCTACTCCTCTTGGCACTTACTCTTTTCTGCCCATTCCTCCCAAGTCCTTGGGCTGCTTCTCTTTCTGCCTATGCTCTTTCTAGGTGATCTTATAGAGTCTCAGAAATTTCAATACCATGTGGGCGCTGACGCCTCCTGCTTGGGTATCTTCAGCTTAGATCTCTCCCTTGAATTTCACACTCCTCTACCCACTTGCCTGCTTTACTTGATGTCTAATATGAATCTCCAGCCTAACTTGTTCAGAAGCTCAACTTCTGATCTTTTCCCCTAGGCTACTCTTGTAGTTTCTCCTTGAGAGTGACAACTCTTATTTTTCCAGTACTCCTAGAAATCTCCAAAGTCATATTTGGCCCAAAAACTTTGAGGCTTCCATGATTCCTCTTTCTGATAGATATCCCATGTTGGAGTCATCACAGAATCCTGTCAGCTTTATCTTCAAAATATGTCCAGATCTGACCATTTCTTTTCCCCTCCTTTGAACCCATCCTGGTCCATGCTACCCTCCTCTTTCCCCTGGTTTGGTGAGTCATATGTCAGCCTCTTGGTTGGTCTCTTTGCTTTTGCCCTTGACTCCTTGCTGTCTATTTTCAACCCAGGAACCAGGGTTATCTTGCCTAAGTTAAGTCAGATACCGCACTTTGCTCAAAACCTTCTGGTGACTATTCCATTTAGAGTAAAAACCAGAGTCCTTACTCTGACTTACGAGGTCCTATATAGTGTGTCTCTCTCTACCCTGTCCTTCTGCACTTTCCATCATTCTCTCTGTTCCAGCCACTGCTCTCCTTTCTGTTTCTGAAAGTGCCACATTTGTGCTCAGCTCAGAGCCTTTGAATGTGCTGTTCTGTTTGCCTGGATGCTCTTCCCTCAGATACCCATTCAGAAGGCTTGCCTCCTCACCTCTGCTGGTTCCTTATTCTAAGTGAACCCTTCCCTGGTTCCCTAACTAAAATTGCAGTCTCTGCTCCTGATACTTTGCTTCTTAATTTTTTCTCCTTAACAGAGCATTATATAACCTACTATATATATGTATTTTAATTTATACTCTGTCTCCCCCATGAGGGCATAAGCCCCATGAGGACAGGTAATTTTGGTTACAGTCAGAATCAGAATTCTGCCCAGCACATAGTCATTGTGTAACACATACTTATTAGATGGAACGAATACGAGAATTTAGGTAGCTATCAGGTCGTAGTTAACGTATAATTTTACTTTGTATTTATGGGATTTTTTGTGTGTGTGCATATTTTGGAGGAGGGCATTGGGATCAATGACATGAATGAATTCATGATTTCATACCAGCCTTATTTTAAATTGTTTCCAAAGCCAAGGTGCCATTGCTCTGAAGTTACTCATACCAGAATTTTTTTGTAATATTTTATGAAGTTCTGATTATAGTCATTGTTTCTTTTAATTACTTGATTCTATTTCATTCTTCCTTTTCTGTACAGTGAATCTTCTCATCTGTTGTACCTGTTGGAACACACCTGGAAAGATGCCAGGTTCATTTTGCAGATCATGTGTGAGCTAAATGTTCTTCCATTAGCATTGCAGATCACTAACATCGCTGGGAACATTATGGTAAATTTAACTTAGAAAGGGGGAAAAAGCATTTCCTGTTGGATTCAGTGTTTGCTTGGGGTAGTTGTTATATGATAATGAGTCTAAATGCATGCTTATAAAATGAGTAACTTGTATTCTGGAAGCTGGGCTGCTTTTGTGAAATGAACTGGCTGTGAGAAGGGGAGGAAAGCCAGGTGCAGTATGTTGAAATTTTGGGTGAACATAAGGATCATTTCTAACATCTGGATGTGTCTGATGTGTGGAATGGTCTATTTGGGAGTAAAGAAATAGCCCAAGTGGTGTCAGTATTTTAAGCTTTCTTTGTCTCTTTTTAAGTACAATGCTTAAAGAAAACGGTAGAATGAATTTTGTACCTTCTTATTTTTAAAGCAGCCCTTATTAGGAAGAATGATTGTGGAGGAGGTGCTATGATTAAATTTACCCCCTTAAAGTTGCTTTTGTTACAGTTTTGAGCTCAAATTAAAAAAAGAAATTCTATTTAATAGTCTAGGACGCTGATGGGTGGACGATCCGAGCGTAATGAGTTCTTGTTGCTTCATGCATTTTATGAAAACAACTATATTGTGCCTGACAAGCAGATTTTCAGAAAGCCTCAGCAAAAACTGGTGGGTCCAAAATTGTGCAGTCTTTTGCCTTTTTTAAAAAACCTTCCACCCCCCCCCCTTTATTACCTAGATAGCTTTTTGCTGTGATAACTTTTGCTTTCAAAATAATTAATCTCCTGTATACCGTAGAAACCATGTTAGTCATTCAGTTGTGTTTGTGTGGTGATTTCCTTCCTCACTTTTTTCTGTGTAGATAAGAATTATTTGTGAAATATGAACTCCTTCAAGGGCAGCATTAAGTCTCTCTGATGGGTGACCATACTAGGAAAGTGTGCCATCTTAGCTGTATCCAAAATTAGATACCAGTTAAACCTTTTATTTCCTTAAATGCATGAGCCTTTATTTTTTGTTGCTTTGTTGCGTTCTTATATGCTAGTAGGATCGGGTCACCACATTCAGTTTTATGAAGTGGCCTCCATGACATTGGAATTAAAACTTAGCTACCGTTTTGTCATCACTGATAGCAACTGACTCAAAGGAGGGAATTTAATGTTAAGATCATTTAAATTCTTGGATTTGTTTTATGTACATTATCAAAATTGGCATAGGGAATGTTAACTTACAGGAGTTTGACTTGTGAGGTGTTGACTCTTCGTCATTAATAAACTACTTGGGAATGAATTTTCAGTATATGAACACACTTTTATTTTAAGGTGTCCATATTAGTGAAAATAATGATATTTAATATTTCTACATCATGATTGTTAGAGTAATGAATTTAAGAGGACTCGTACTATCTTAGATTTTACATAATATGAAGCATTGTATTTTTAGTATCCTTTGATTTAAAAAATAAAAGGTTCTGTAAATTCAGTAAAGTAGAATTTGCATATTTATTAACTCAGGGATACAGTGTTTTGGTGACTCCCTTGCTTGGCATTCATTTGGGTTTGTGAACATAATACGGTAACTGTCGTTCCCCACAGGTAAGACCACTAGCTAAAACTGAAGAATGTTAGAATTGTGTACTGCAGTTGGAAAAGCGGCAATCATAAAACTTCTTAATGAGTTAATTAATTGCTGGCTGGTGAAGTAACCTTTCCATTTTATATTAGGGAGATGAAGATGAAGACATAGATGGAGATGCCAATAAATATAAAAAAGGACGTAAGAAAGCAGCTTATGCTGGAGGCTTGGTATTGGACCCTAAAGCTGGTAAGGCTGCACAGCAGGTGGGGTTGCCCCTGGTGTGAAGGAATTTTTTAATGCAGACCTAGGCTTGAGAAACTCCCAAGACCTGAATTGTATCTTGTAGGTAGCAAATAGGTCTTGTTTTGACCCTGTTTTTGTCTTCTGTTCATGTGAGAATCTTGTTGGCCAGTCACCTGACATGAATTAATGTAAATCTTTTTTATTTCTTTACTATGTTCCATGAAAGCTTTGTTTATGGATATCGAAATTCAAATTTTGTGTAATTTGCATGTATCACGAGATACTCTTAAAGTGTTTTTCAACCACTTAAACATGTAAACACTATTCTTGGCTCACGCAAGGTCCAAAAAGAGGGGCTAGGCTGAATTCGGTCTGTGCGTAGTTTGCTAACACCTAGTCCAGTATATAGCTATTTGTCTTTCTCTTCTCCGAACTCCTATAGAGGGTGAGCTCTGCCTCTGCCTGGACTGCCAGGTCCAGTTCATTTGGACAGCAAAATTCAAGAAAATACAGACAGTAACCACCAAATTGAACTTTGAACAGCAGAGTACTCCCCCTTGTCATTAATGGCAAAGAATATGTTTTGTGGTCCACAGAGCTAGAAAGGATCTTTTTTTTAACCCTCTTAACTATTTTTAAGGATACAGTTAAATACAGTTAAATTGTTGTACAGGAATAATGTGAATTTTATCAAGTAATTTGAACTCTGAGTAGGAGACGTTTTTGACAAAAGTGATTTATTATTAGTTGTATTGAAATACAACTAATATTTCAATACAACAATGAATAGTTGTATTATTAGTTGTATTGGAACAGATCATTAGTCCTTTGGTTAGATAGATCTGGGCTTAAATTCTGCCTCTGTGATCTTGGGATTCCTCTTGAACCTTTGTAAGCCTCACTTTCCATTTCTGTAAAATGGAGATAGGAGTAATATCTACCCTTGAAATTAATATAGCACTATATGTTAACTACTCTAGAATTAAAAAAAAAAAGAAAAAAGTATCGGGGCTCCTGGGTGGCTTAGTTGGTTAAGTAACTGCCTTCAGCTCAGGTTATGATCCTGGAGTTTTGGGATGAAGTCCCGCATCTGGCTTTCTGCTCAGCAGGGAGTCTGCTTCTCCCTTGGATCCTCTCCCCTCTCACGTTCTCTCTCTCTAAAATAAATAAATAAAATCTTAAATAATAAAAATTTAAAAAAAGAATCTCTACCACACAGGGACTTAAGGAACAAAATGCTTAATTTGTTCAGTATAGTGCTTGACACAGAGTATGCTACCAGTATATTGTTGTTGTTGTTTTTTTATTTTCTTAATAGTGGACATTTATTGGGGCGCTTAAGTGGCTCAGTGGGTTAAAGCCTCTGCCTTCAGCTCAGGTCATGATCTCAGGGTCCTGGGATCGAGCCCCACATTGGGCTCTCTGCTCAGCGGGCAGCCTGCTTCCCCCTCTCTCTCTGCCTGTCTCTCTGCCTACTTGTGAGCTCTCTCTCTGTCAAGTAAATAAATAAAATCTTAAAAAAAATAGTGGACATTTATTTTTATCCAGTTTCTTCGTAAGGTGAAGATAACTTTTTATAAATGTCCTAGAGAAATACAGTAGCTTTCTGTTCACCCTTTGCAAGTAAAAAGGGTGGATCGTTCCACTACTGACATTTATATATACACACATCTTTTGTCTGATTTTAACACCATTTGTGTGCAGGTGAGTGGGCTTCCTATTTTATTCTTAGGAAGTATGGTAAAAAAATAGATATCCAACTACTCCCTGGTATGGATCACTAAACATTTTGGGGTTCGAGGTGGCAGGGTAGGTGGGAGGGAATACTTGCCTGAAGGAGAATTTTACAACATTTTTTTGAAATGGATATTGACACCTGTTTGAAGTAAGTGATAGGAGAAGGTGTTTGCCCATCATAATGGTGTACTTGGGGACTATTGTGGAAAGGATTGTTCGTTGTAGTTGGTTTCAAGGTGAGACACATTGTCTTCTTTCCTTTTTGTGACTTTACTGTAATACAAGGCATTTTTATGGGGTGATAGTTGACGATTTTTT
>CM053612.1:85829520-85906596 GCA_028646535.1 Procyon lotor | reverse complement strand
AGTGGCTTATCAATCTTATTGATTCTTTCAAAAAAACCAACTTCTGGATTCATTGATGTGTTCTACTGTTTCTCTAGTTTCTAACTCATTGATCTCTGCTCTAATCTTGATTATTTCCCTTCTTGTGCATGGAGTTGGCTTAATTTGTTGTTGATTTTCCAGTTCTTTAAGGTGTGAGAGCTGGTGTATTTGAGATTTTTCAGTTTGAGTGAGGCTTGGATGGCTATGTATTTCCCCCTTAGGACGGCCTTTGCCGTGTCCCATAGGTTTTGCATTGATGTGTCTTCATTCTCATGGGTCTCCATGAATTATTTACGTTCATCTTTGATTTCTTGGTTGATCCCAGCATTCTTGAGCAGGTTGGTCTTTAGCCACCAAGTGTTTGAATTCCTTCCAAACTTTTTCTTGTGGTTGAGTTCCAGTTTCAAAGCATTGTGGTCTGAGAAAATGCAGGGAATTATCTCAATCTTTTGTTATCAGTTGAGTCCTGATTTGTGACCCAGTTTGGTCTATTCTGGAGAAAGTTCCATGTGCGCTCGAGAGGAATGAGTATCTGTTGTTTTAGGGTGGAATGTTCTGTATATATCTATGAGGTCCATCTGGTCCAATGTCATTCAGAGCTCTTATTTCTTTATTGATTTTCTGTTTTGATGATCTGTCTGTTACTGAGAGTGGCATGTTAAGATCTCCTACTATTAATGTATTCGTATCAATATGACTTTATTTTGATTAACAGTTGGCTTATGTAGTTGGCTGCTCCTATATTGGGGGCATAAATGTTTACAATTGTTAGATCTTCTTGGAGGATAGACCCTTTAAGAATGATGTAGTGTCCTTCTGTATCTCTGACTACAGTTTTTAGCTGAAAATCTAATTTATCTGATATAAGAATCGCTACTACAGCTTTCTTTTGAGGCCCGTTGGCATGAAAGATGGTTTTCCATCATTTCATTTTCAGTCTGGATGTATCTTTTGGTTCCAAATGTGTCTCTTGTAGACAGTATATGGACAGGTCCTGCCGTTTTATCCATTCTGCAACCCTGTGCGGTTTTATGGGAGCATTTAGACTATTCACGTTGAGAGTGATTATTGAAAGATAAGTGTTCATTAACATCATGTTGCCTGTATAGTCCTTGTTTCTATTGATTGTAAATTTCTGTTTTGAGTCACTCATGAGTTCTTTCTACTTTTATAGAGTCCCCTTTAATATTTCCGGGAGCCCCGGCTTGGTGGTCACATATTCTTTTAATCCTTGCCGGTCTTGGAAGCTCTATCTCCATCCATTTTGAATGTCAGCCTTGCTGGATAAAGCATTCTTGGCTGCATGTTCTTCTCGTTTAGTGCCCTGAATATATCCTGCCAGCCCTTTCTGGCTTGCTAGGTTTCTGTGGACAGGTCTGATGTTATTCTAATGGGTCTTCCTCCATATGTAAGGAATCTCTTCCCCCTAGCTGCCCTCAGGACCTCTTATCTAAAATTATAATTTGCAAATTTCACAATGATTTGTCTCGCTGATTTTCTAGACTTGTTGATCTTGGCAGGTGTCCTTTCTGCTTCTCGGACACAAACCCTTGTTCCATTCCCCAGACTGGGGAAATTTTCATTCAGAATTTGGTCAGCTATATGTTCTAGTCTTCTGTCTTTCTCTACTCCCTCTGGGATTCCAATAATTCTGATGTTGGAACGTTTCATGGTGTCATTTATTTCCCTAAGTCTCTTCTCATGATTCCTGAGGAGTTTTTTCCAGCTGTCCTCCTGACCTTTTTTATCAACCATTTTATCCTCTAGATCACTAATTCTATCCTCTGTCTCCGTAACTCTAGCTGTTAGACTATTTAGATTGGATTGGGTCTCACTGATAGCGTTTTTTACATCGGCTATATAGGTTCTCATTTCTGCTCTTAGAGATTCTATGTTGTCATTAATGTTTTTCTCCATCCTAGCCTTTGCCTGCATAATTGTCAGCCGGAATTCCCTTTCTGACATACTGTTTATGTCCATGTCTGATAGTTCTGAGGGAGAGGGTGCAGTCTCTGGGTTTTTCCTCTGTTGGGTGTTCCTCCTCCTAGTCATTTTGATGAGAAGTGGATGAGAGGATGTATAGCTGGATATATCGCCCACAATCTAGGCAGGGTGCACTCTGGAAGGTTTAGGAGCAATTGGGATTCACCACCAAAAAGAAAGAATAAGGATAAAAAAAGAGAGAGAGAAAGAGAAAAAGAAGAAATGCCAGCCAGAATGGGCCCCAAAAATAAGATTTATAAGGTATGTAGACCAACACGAACAAACATAGACCGACAAAAGTAAATGACAAGAAATAAAAGAACCTAGTCAGAATGTACCCCAGTAATAAGTTTTATATAATACCAGAACAAAAGCAAATACGTAGAAACACTGACAGAAGGATAAGATGGGAGGGTGGTTATAACTCCTTGGGGGCGAGGAAGGTTATTTCAGGTCTTCCTGGGTTTATCGTTGTATTAAATCTCTAGTTGTAATGTTAAGTAGTTTAAAAAAATTAAAGAAAAAAACAAACCAAGAAATGTGAAAACAGAGAATAAAAAAATAGAAAATAAGAAAGAAAAAAAATCTTGTATCTATGAAATATACAGATTTGAGGGTATTATCAGGCACTTAATATATTGATTTTCCCCTGATGTTGGGGATTTAAAATTTTATGGGGACCCTGTGGTTATAGTCCTTTTGTTTTTTTGACTTGTCTTCTGGGAGAGGGGCCTGCCTTGTTTTTTTCCAGTCAATCTTGTTTGAGTTGAGTCACCCTGCCCCCCAGTCAAGGGGCTGTGCTCTGTGGAAACTGATTTCTGAGTCTTCGCTCTCTGGAGGTTTTTGGCCTTTTGTAGCTTTTTCACCTTTTCGGAGAGTCCAAACAAGGAATCTCCCTGTATGTACTCAGACCTCTGAGTCACAGAGAAGCCTTAGTCTGCTCCCCTCTGGGTGGTCCAGAACACACACTCCCATCTGCAAAAATCTGCTCATAGTGCAGCCTGTCAGAGGTGGCGCTTGCCCCCAGCCACTGTTCAGTGGCTCCGCCCCCGGGCTCCAGGCTCCGGCAGGGTGTGGTCAGATTCCTGCCGTATATTAGGCCACCAGACGGGTTCTCTCCCGGGTGGCTGGGAGTGCCCAGACCCTGCCGTAGATCACAAATTTCTTTTCAGTCAGGGTTGCACTCAGTCCAGAGAGTGGGGCACACAGCAAAAAGTTGCTGGTTCCTGGACCACAGCAGACTGTCTAAGGCGCTTGCAGGAGCGCGCCCGCCGCCCACAAAATGGTGCAAGGAGCGGAAAGCTGCAGGTTCAGAGTCACAGACTGGACCCCCCCCACCACCACCACCACCAGTCTCTCTTTGAGGCGAGTGGTATCCTTCCTGGGAGCGTGGGCCTAGGCCCATGCCCGTGACCACCCTCTTCCACTGGTTGGTCCTCAGAACCTTTTGCTCTTTTTAAGTGTTTTTAACTGGACTCTTAAGTTACTGCTGCTCCCAACCACTGGGCACTTTTCGTATTACTGTCCTTGGATCGCTTCTGGTTCCTCCCTCCCCCTTTTGTTTATCCTCCGATATTGGTTCGAGTGTTCCTGTTTTGCTTTACCTCTCCACTGCTGTCTTCTGCTTCCGTAGAGATTCAGAAGTGAAAAATCTTGCTCCTCAGGCTAATTTCATGGGTGTTCAGCGTGTTCTGGTAGATATCCAGCTCACTTTTGGGGACAGGTTGCAACAGGATCTCCTACTTCTCCGCCATCTTGCCCCCCCTCCCCTCCTTTATTCTTTTAATATGGTAAATTACATTGATTTTCATGTGTTGAACCAACCTGTGTTCCTGGGATAAGTTAGTTGCACTTGGTCTTGGTATATAATCCTTTTTGTATGTTTTTGGATTCAGTTTGCTAGTATTTTGTTGAAGATTTTTTGCTTGTACTCATAAGGGCTTTTGGTATAGTTATCTTTTCTTGTTATGTCTTTGCCTGGTTTTGGTATTAGGATAATAATGGCCTCATAGAATGAGTTGGGAAGTATTCCTTCCTTTTCTGTTTTTTTGGGGAATTTTTGTGAAAGATTGATGTTAATTCTGCTTTAAATATTTGGTAGAATTCACTAGTGAGAATACCTGGTTGTAAGGCTTGTCTTTTTTTTTTTTATTTCCAATTCAATCTTTGTTATAGATCTATTCAGGTGTTTTATTTTTCCTTGAGTCCATTTTGGTAGTTTATGTCTTTCTAGGAATTTGTTTAATGTAAGGTTATCTAATTTGTTGGCATAAAATTGCTCATACTATTCACTTATAACTGTTTCTTTAAGGTCATTAGTAATATCCCTCTTTTACTCCTGGTTTTAGTAATTTGAGTCATTTTTATGTCAGCACAGCTAAGAGTTAGTCAGTTTTATTGATCTTTCCAAAGAAGGAACTTCGGTTTTGGTGATTTTTTTTTTCTCTCTGTCCTATATTTCCATTGTAATCTTTATTACTTCCTTCTTTCTGCTTTCTTGGTTTAGTTGACCCTTATTTTTCTGCTTTCTTAAGGTGGAAAGTTAGGTTATTGATTTGAGATCTTTTCTATTAATATAGATATTTATAGCTATAAATTTCCCTGCAAGTATTGTGTTAGTTACATCCCATTAGTTTTGGTATGTCACTTGTACCTTTATTATCAGGCCCCTCTCCTGTCAGCTGACTATTGATCTGACTTCTATCACCATTGCTTAGTTTTGCTTATTCTAGAACTTCATATAAGTGGAGCAGTACAGTATGTACTCTTTTGTATCTGGCTTTTCTATTCAACATAATGTCTTTGAGATTCATCCGTACTGTTGCATTATCAGTAGTTCTTTCCTTTGTATTGCTGAGAAGTATTCCACACTTTATCTGGTTTCCTGAGATGAGCATTTGGGTTTTCAGTGTTAATATTTTTGAAAAGATTTATTTATTTATTTTAGAGAGAGAGAGTGAGAGCTAGTAGGGAGAGAGGAGTAGAGGGAGAGAATTTTTAAGCAGACTCCCTGCTGAGCTCAGAGCCTGATATAGGGCTTGATTCCATGACCCATGAGCTATCATGACCTGAGCTGAAATCAAGTGTCGGACCCTTAACTGACTGAGCCATCCAGGTGTCCTTTTGAGTTTAGCTTTTATTAATAAAGCTAGGAACATTCTTGTTCATATGTTTTTGTGGACATGTGCTTCCATTTTGGGGGGATAAATAACTAGGGAGGGAATTTGCTGGTTTGTATCAGGAGTGTATGTTTAACCTGAAAAGAAACTGCCAAATTATTTTAAGTAGTTATATCATGTTACACACTCCTACTAGCCATGAATGTAAGTCATTCCACATCATCTCCAACACTTGCTATTTTTATTCTTTTAAATTTTATATTTTAAATTCTAAATTTTGGCCACGCAAGCCTTTGTTACTGATTGTACTCACTAAATAGCCTTTTTAAAAGAATCAGTTTGAATTATTTCACATTTATTTAATCTAACCAGTGATTAGCCAACACTTTTTTATATAGGACTTAATAACATATCGTGTGGTTCTTCATATATAAAGCTTATATAATTGACTGCCAGTAGGGAGTTTGATTAGATGTGGTTCTCCAACAGTAAAAGATATAAAGTAGTATGTTATCTCTCTGTATTGTTTTTCTCTAGTTCTTTGTACATGTGGCAGAAGATGTCTGTTTGTCCTCTTGTTCCTGATTTTACATGTCTTTTAATTCTAACTACATGCTTTGGGAGCTGTTTTCCAGCCCCACTTCTGTCTTCCTAGAAGAGAGACTCTCAAAGGCTTGCTTAGGCTGGTGATACACCTGGTCCCATCAGCTGTGACCACAGGAGTGGGTTTAGAGTACAAATACAGCAGCCAGGAATGGGCCTTTCTTGGGTAGTAGAGGATAATTATCCAGAGAAGGTATTGAGTGGACATCCCCAGAAGGTAGTGACTATATTGGATAAATAATATTCATTGGGCTCTGTCCTGCTGTTGTGTCAGCCTTGTGATAATTGTCATGATCCAGCCTCCTCCATCCCCCTGTACTGTTTTGTTTATTTGAGCTTTCCGGTTTGGATTCTGGATATATAATAGAATCATTTGAGAGTTGGAATGGACCTTCAAGGCCATCTAAGAAATGCTATACATGTAGCCAGTTCATAGATTCTGTATCATTTTTGATGATGATGATACAGAAGTACCTCATTTGGTCTTCAAAATAGCTAGTGCCACACGGCTAGTGGTGGGAGAGCTGGACATGGATTGTAAACTTCCTGACTCCAGATCCTTTCAGTTAACTTTTTATCTGACCTCTCTAGTTGTTATAAATAAATTGGAATGTATACCAAGATCTCTTTAATAGGTTTGCTATCGTCATCTGCTGTATTGGAAAATAGTAGGTCCCTGTTACTATTATAAGATTGTTCATTTGAAAATATTGATCTTTATAAAATCAGATACTTTGTAAAGGTTGGGTTATCAAAAGGCATTGAGTTGATATACTTGAGGGCCAGAGGTTTGTTTTTAATTCTTAACCTTTGAAGGGGCAAACATGCCTGGCTTTTCATTGTGACCTGTTAATAAAATTAATAGAGCTTCAGAAAAATGGCCTAATGCTTTCCTTACTTTTTTCCTTCTGTAAATTTTAATATAAGAAGACCGCTGGTTACTTTTTGAAAATGTTGCTATTCTTTTACCAATTGAAAAGCAATTTACAGATAAAAGGTACTACATAGATGCTAAGGAATTTGTATATATTAATTTTTAGAAATTTCATAGACTTTTTAAATATGTGCTCCAAATTCCTAAAAGAAATTTGCTGATTAGTATTTAGGGTTTTAGTTTTTATTAGTATTTAGTATTTAGGGTATTAGTTTTTATTGTAGAAACTATTTTTTTATTGTAGAAAACTATTTTATTGTAGTTTTTATTGTAGAACATTTACAATAATTGCCACAATTCTCCATAGTTGTAAAAGTTTTATGGCATTTTGTTTGAGAGTACATTTGTCTTAAAACTGTAGTTGGGTTGCATTTTTTTAAAATCCTGGAGTTGTCAGTGTTTTTATTTTAAAAACAATTTCTCCAAACATGTTACTCCCCAATCATGTTGAAGAGAGGAATATATATAAAAATTGATCCCCTTAAATGATAGCTACATTAATCAATAATGAGAGGGGTAGAGATACTGGGAATGAGGCTGATAGAAGTGGGAGAAGAGGCCATTGTTGACTTGTTCTCAGCTTTTTCTTCTCTCACCCATGTATTGTTGACCTGTGCTTAAGCAGGAAAGTAGCTTTTCAAGATTTAATCATCACATAAAGCTTCCACAAAATATTATTTTAGAAATTTGTTTTATGAAAGTTTGATTTGTCTGAAATTTCTGTTGTGTGTTCATCAGGATGGAGAACAAGAACAGATCCCTGAGCTGCCAGACCCAAACTTAGAAATGGGCATTTTGCCCAGAGAGATCCGGAAGCTGGTAGAGAGGAGAAAACAAGTCAAACAACTAATGAAACAGCAAGATTTAAATCCAGACCTTGTTCTTCAGGTATATCTTTTTACTAAGAGACATCTAAGTGACAGTCTCAGCTTTCAGACTTGATTATCTGGGAATGATTTAAACATGATGCTATGGGTAATTACATGGACTTATTTTAAGTTTGTGGGCAGGAAACCATTCAAAAACACTAGAATGCCTCAGAATGGAAGACACCTCTGTCTGCAAAGCTGTATCTGAGCAAAATCCTTCTAACTTCTGGGAGCTTTGGAGTCTGTGTTTACTTGCTTCTAGATGATCAGGGAATCATGGACCTGGGAGGATGGGTTGAGTGTGTTGACGGTTCTTTTTTTTTTTTTTCAGGGATATTGAGGGTTTCTCCTTTTCTTTGGTGATATAAAAAGACATCTAATGTAATGATTAAGCATCTACAAATATTGTTGTCTTTTGTTCTTGTGTGACCTGCAGTATGACATTCGACAGAAGGCTTTGAAGCTCACAGCAAACAGTATGTATGGCTGCCTGGGATTTTCCTACAGCAGATTTTACGCCAAACCACTGGCTGCTTTGGTGACATACAAAGGAAGGGAGGTAAATGGTATAACATCTCTAAAAATGAGTTTATTTTTTAACTATGACATGTGACATGTTATAATGTGGGAGAGTCAAGTTTGTTGCTCAGTTATATAGCTTCAGATGTCCCTTTCTCAGGACAAATTCGAAACAGATAGTTTTTACAGTAAGGATGTGTTCATTCATCTGTTGAGAGAGAGTATTTATTGAATGTCTACTCTGTACCAGGCATTGTTATGGGGGTAGAATGTTATGCAAGACATAAGATGCTCCTGCATCATGAGGGTCACATTTTAAGTAGAGCTGGGGTTGTGGAGTGGCATGTGGTGGGGACTTGGGATGGGAAGGAGGGTAGTTTAGGAAAATAGACTGTAAATAAGTGAATAAACAAATACAAAAAATAAGAATATGATAGAAGTAAATGCTATTTAGATAACTAAAACAGGGTAGTGGGCTAGTTTAATGTTAAGATGACTAGTTTAGATTGGTCAGGGAAGGATTCTTTAGGAGGTGACATGAATGAGAGCAAAGTGACACAAGGGAGCTAGTTTGGTTGCTGATTTTATCAGGTTGGAGTGTGAGGGAAAGGAAGAAATCAAGGAGGATGCCTCCATTTTAGTCTCACAGCTGGTTAGCTTATGGAGCCATTTACTAAAATGGAGAAATCTGGGAGAGAGGGATTAGGAGTTCTTTTTTGGCTTTGAGATTTGTAATAGATCTCTAAGCATGATAAGTAGGCAGTTGGATGTAGAAGTCCACAATTCCAGGAATAGATGAGGAGTGAAGTTACAGATAGAGAGTTATTGGCTTTAGAAAGATGAGTCAGACACCAGTTTTGAGATACTGTCACTTTGTAAACACTATAAGCTTTACCTGCTTTAGCCCCACATAGGTGGGTTTTTCTTAATTTGTAAAAGAGTAGTTATGTTAAATACCAGATTGCATTTCACTCCAGTAAACTATTTATTCCCCTCAGTAGATTTGAGACTACTCAGTCTTAAGGAAGTCATTCATGGTTATGGGCAGAATGCTCATTTTGAGGGTCTGAAATCAGGATATTCTTGCGCAGGGGTTGGCAAAACCATGGCCCATGGGCCAAATCCAGTCAGCCACCTATTTTTGTAAAAAAGTTTTATTGGAACACAGACATACTTATTTATGTTTTGCCTGTGGCTGCTTTTGCATTGCAGTAGCAGAATTGAGTAGTCAGGGTCAAGACTTGCATGGCCTGCAAAGCCTAAAATATTAGCCATCTTGCCCATTTCAGAAAACACTTTTCCTGACCCCTCCTTTGGAGTCTAGACCAGGACTGTCTGGTGGATCTTGAAACAGTGAAAATGTTCTCTATATAAGACAGTAGGTCCAAGTGGCTAGTGAGCATTTGCTCTCTGGCTAGTGTCGACTTGTGGAGGAACTGCATTTTGAGTTTAATTTAATTATAATTAAAATAAATTAAACTTTAATTATCCACATGTAGCTAGTGGCTCCTGTATAGGTCAGCGGCAATCTGGCTGGCATGAAACAAACAGGATGTTCAGAGCCACTCTTCTGTTGACAGCCCTGTCTCACAGACTTGGCTTAGGGCACAGTGAGGAAGGGCAAAACATGCATTCAACACCAGCAATATGTGAGAAGCTTCCAGATGAATCACTTCATTAAAAATTCATTGGTATGGTTCATAATATTCTCCTTTTCCAGATAGGGAAGCTAAGACTCAAAGAGGTGAAGTATAACAAGTGACTGTTTTGAATTGGAATCCATTTTTTCCTGATTCTAAGGCTTCTACCACAGCAGATTTGTCTGCCCCATCTCACCATATCTTTCATGACTGTGCTTCTGCTTTATATTCTACCTCTTTGTCCTCGAAGGACATCTTTTTCGATACTCCTCTCAAGACACAGGCCCTTTTTACATGGGAAGGTGCAGGTATTTTAGGGGCTAGTTGAAGTGAGGGAAGGATGTTTTCAGTTTCTTAGGCTAAGTTTACTTTAAAATTATTTAAATTTTATTTCTGTGTATGTATCCAGTGGCTTCTGATAGAATACCATCTTATTTTTGTATTAGGAAATGCACTCACTATGCCCCAACTGGGTGATAATACATGGGTTGACTATTGAGATTGGATCAAGGTTACTCTTAAGTTTCTCACGAGAGGCAATAGTTGACAATTTACTCCCTTGGAGAGTGCCTCTTGCTGTTGGGAAATCCCTGTTGTTACATTTTCTGCATTGGCTCAGAAATCCACAAGCTTAAAAGGGCACTGTTGATAATGATAAGCCCCAAATTTGTCCAGCGATCTCCCCCACTCCCCTAATCCATTGTATTTTAAGGGCAATATATTTGTTTAGCTTGATCTTTAATAGGGTCTTTAAACTCAATTTTAATTTTTCTTGTTGTATAAAATAGAGCAGTAACAAATCTTAATAAACTATAAAAAAGACCCCTCTGCTCTCTCTACTAAAAAGCAAAGAGTTTCAAACAAATCTAGAAATAATCGTATGTGATTTAAATTTTTGATTTCTCCTTTCCCTCTTGTTTCTTTCCCCTGTGCTCCTTCTCACAAATAAAAAAAATGCAACAACTGCAGAAAGTCGGCCTTGAAAGTAATGTGAGGTTAATGAGAAATAATAATTACACAGTTGCTCCCTGGAAATCTTTTCTAGAAGAAGATTCAAAGCCACCTACGGAAATTATTTCCTAAAATAAAACTGATTGTTAAAGTATTGGTGATAATTATTAGCACTGGTGGATAGAAATATTCTCTGTGGTGGTCGATCTTTGGGTTTACTAGCATTTTCCATATATACTATTAGGCCTTTGTGATTTCGAATGTTTCTTGATTATTAAAGAGGTAGAAGAGGTGAAGTGTAAACTGAGAGTCAGTTGGCTGAGATTTGGAATACCTTTGTAACTTATACTTGTCTGTTTTGTAAGAAGATGGAATGGACAAAATAATTCAGTAACCTGAAGATCTTAGAAGTTGTTTGCTTTTCAAGTCCTTGTAGGATAAATTAGATTAAGGTTCAAGTGGAAATGAATGAGGAGACATGGTAGCATGTCGTCTGAAAAGATTATAAAATTTTACATTTGAATATGGATTAATACAGAGTCTGAGGAGGCCGTAAGCCCCCCCTCCTTTCTTGTTTTTAAGTCTATTTTGTGTGTGCTCAGTTTTGTTGGAATCATGCAGGTTTGGCTCTGGTGACCTAATAATTTCTGTAATCAAATGTATTATGGCTGCTAGAGTACTCAGGGTAATTACTAATTGTACTTTCATAAACAGGTTTATAATAAAAATGCTAATAGTTGTGTCAAATGGACATCAATATTGTCTTTTCCCAGGTGTGATCTTTCACACTTTAAGCTCTTCTATGATTTTTAATTGCTCGGTGGTAGAGGAATTAGTTAATCGTTAAAGAATTGTATGAGAGACCTCATAGCGTGCAAGTTATTTAAAAATAATGAAGTCAGTGTTTCCAGAGAAGTAATATGGAAACTTAGTTTGTAGATACTCGAAAGTGAATCAATATTCACAATAATCACCTGTATTTGTGTTTGTTCTCAATGTATGTATAGAGAGACAAAAAAAGATACTAGGCAAGTTGATAGCACTAAGTGGACTTAGATTTTAAACCACCTTGGAGACAACAGACTCGGTTGTCAAGTGACTGGTGTGGTAATTGAAGTGATTGTTCACTAGATGGCGATAGACACCCTGAGATCATTAATCAATTAAGGGTTTTATTCTCTGAACAATAGTGAAGGCCATTTAGTGGCACAAATCTGTCCAAATTTTCGACTTTGGTTAATTTTGAAACTGTTAAAAGCTAACACTGGACCAAAGGATTGTAATAGTCTAATCTGTTTAGTGTTGAAAATTATGATTTTTTTTGAACTATAAGTTTTTATTGATAAGAACAATCAATGTGTCAAGCAAGCAAATTCTTCTCTCACATAGCTAAATTCATATATCTGGCCATAAAGCTACAGTGCATGACTCACTCAGTCACGGTGTCAGGCTAATCGAAAGAGAATTGAAATGATTTTGATAGATCATTTCACCCCTTTGGATATTTTGTAAAGAGATTTTAAACTCAGTCTTTGCTTATAAGCGTACTTATTGCATAATCCTTAGTGTAATGGTAATATTTGTCTTTATGGAATAATTAGTACTACACTCTGTTATTTCTGTGCTCTTGATAAAATGATTTTTGGCCTGGATTTCTGGTTGCATTTTAAGGTGAAGGTATACCCTCTTATTTGTGTGTAGAGCCCATGTGCTGTTAGTTTCTCACCCTATAGGCTGGCATGAGTCTTTGCCAACCAGTTGTAGACTGCCTAGCTTTCAGTGGTGTTCAGAGCTGAAACTTGTGCACTTAGAAAATGTATCCAAGTCACTGCATGAAAATATTGCAGTCTGGGCGAGCCTTCCTGGGAATTTTTTGGCATTGTGCTAGCACCTGTCAGAAGCCCTTCAGAATGGCCCCCAGAGGGGGCCTCTGTTGGTGTCCATGGTGAAAGCGAATAAATGCATATGGAGAGTCTTATAATTAAGTGCTAAGGGAGACTTTCATCTTTATCTGGAAATAAGAGAAAATTTCACTTTTCCAGCCTTTTTTCTTAGAAAGTGTAGCTTTTTAAAAGATAATTAAAAGCAGTAAAGTATTATAGAGACATCTGAAGAGTGGTTCCTCCCACCCTCTCTCATTTCTTTCTCTTCCTCAAAGGTAACTGCTCTGTCGGGGTTTGTATTGTGCTTTTTGCCTGTGATGTTTTGCTTTTACAACAAATGATTATCTCTTCCTGTGGTACATTAAAAGTTTTTACCATGTATGTGTCATGCTATACATATTTCTTTGCTGTTAGCTGAAAAAAAAAAAGTAGAGGAGGACAAAGGGGGAAAACCCTACTTTATATATTCTCCTTTTTAAATATATCCATTTTGATGCATTTTTAGATTTGATTTACTCATGTTGCCTCTTGTGTGATATTTCAGTGAATCAGTAGAGCACAGGGTATTTTTTCTTCTCCCATTGTCGCGTTTTTAGGTTCCTAAGTATTCCCTGTAGTTTTTTCCCTTGATAAATAGTGCTGCAGTATAGTGTTACGTGTGCAAGAATTTCTCTCCTATATTACCAAGAATGGAATTTGCACACCCACAAGCACTCTGTGACATTTTATTGATAACAGCAATCATTTAATTTATCACAGCAAGCTAATTCTTTCAAATAGCTAAATTCATATCTGTGTCCGCAGGACCATCAAACTTGACTCCCTCAGTCACAGTATCTGAGGTTAATCTGAAGGGAGTCGGAAATGATTTTGACATGCAGTTTTGCCTCTTCGAATTTGTTGTTTCTTTTTCTTTCGAGGAATTCTAAACCCACTGTAAACTTGTAAACATACTCCTTGCGTAATCCTTAGTGTTCCATATCCTTGCGAGCACTTGTTTTTCTCAGAATTTTTAGTTTTCACCAGATGAGTCTGAAATGGTATCTCATGGTGCTTTTAGCTTGCATTTCCGGAGTATTAGTTAAGTTGAGCCGCTTTTCATTTGTTTGAACTCTTTGGTTTCCGTGCCTGATTTGCCTGTGTGTATATATATGCTCCCTTTCTTTGGGTCGTATGTCTCTTGCTGTTTCTTCTTAGGTTTTCAAAGGCTAATCCTTGTTTGGTCATTTGTGTTGCAAATATTTTTTAGTCTGGCTTTTCCTTTAACTTTATTTGTGGTCTTTGAATGTATAGAAGTTATTTTTTTTATTTTCATGCCATATAATTTGATTTTTTTTTTCTTAAGAAATCTTTTCCCTCCTCCAATGACGCAGACCGCCTAGCTTTCAGTTTCTTTTCTTATTTAGATCTTTAATCCTTCTGGAAATTATTTTTTAGGGATGCTATAAGGTAGGAACCTAATTGTATTTATCTATTTGCTTCCTTATGGAGTTGTCGAACTTGTTCCTCTATTCCAGGGATCAGCAATTGTGACCCATGGGCTGACTCTGATCCACTGCTTGTTTTTTATAAATAAAATTTTATTGGGACTGCATTGGTGTTAAGCACAGCAGAGTTGAGTAGTTGCCACAGAAACTAAATGACTTGCAAAGCTTAAAATACATACTTTCTGGTCTTTTGCACAAAAAAGTTTGTGGACCTCTGGTCTAAAAGAGGAGTCATGAATAATAGAAAAGTCAGTCTCCTTTCTAACACTGTCAGTCATAGTAGGTGAAAATAGAGGTGATTATAGTAAAGGTAGTAAGAAGGAAGGAAAATGATCTTTTGGACATATAGAGGGTTTGAAGTTCTCCTTGGCTTAGATTCTCTTTCATAGGAGAATTTCTGTCAATCCAAGTGGAGTGCAGGAGAGGTCTGGATCCTCTGAGATTGTATGCAACATTTTGTGTGTCTTTGCCCATGTATACATTTTGAGGGGAAAGGATGCATAGCATTTAAGAGTTCTCAAGGGGAACTTGATGCAAAAAAGATGAAGAACTGCTGGTTCTCAATGTTTCCTCCCTGCCTTCTCCTGTAGTTTGAAGAGAAACTTGCGCCTTAAAAATGTATGCTTTTGTCACCTAAAACGTGGCAGTGTAAAGAATTTTCTTGCCAGACCAGACCCATGGAAGCTGGGGCAGTGGGGGGGGGGGGGGGGGGGGGGGGCGCGGGTAGGAGGGAAGAGTTCACTTCTTTCTCCAGAATTCTCATAGCCACCATTAAGACTACTTTTAACTTCAGCTGATGTAATAACATTTTGATTTCTTTAATATAAGAAGAGAATTTCTTTTAAGGCTGAGATGAAAGTTTAATATACTTTGGCAGAATATATTTTATGTTAAAAAGAAGCAATATCCTTTTTCTGTGATTACATACTTTCCCTTTTAAAGTTGTTTACATTATAAAATTCTAAGTCAGAGATACTTTTTATTCCCTTTTTATTGTATTTCAGGGGTGCTTGGATTCTAAATTCTTTGCAGTTCTTCAAAACTGGTAACGCTATTCAGCATTTTTTTTTAATTTTTTAATAAGATTTTATTTATTTATTTGACAGAGAGAGATCACAAGTAGGCAGAGAGGGAGGCAGAGAGAGAGGAGGAAGCAGGCTCCCTGCTGAGCAGAGAGCCTGATGTGGGGCTCGATCCCAGGACCCTGAGATCATGACCTGAGCCGAAGGCAGAAGCTTTAACCCACTGAGCCACCCAGGCGCCTTGCTATTCAGCGTTATTAATTCACACTAATTCAGAATCTGTGGTGTTTCAAATGGAATGGGTTGAAATTCTTCATAGAATAAGTTAATACTTATTTTGGAGCCTCAGTTCTTTTCATATCCCCTTAAATTCTGTAGAAACACCTACTTCTGGTCAAGTAAGTAGCATCTTAAGTGCAGATCTTTTATATGGATGAACTTTGACTAGTTAACATCAACATTTGCTTGCTCATTTCTCTGTCTCTTTTCTGAAAGTCAATGAAAGTAGTGTTGGTAAATGTAAGAATAAGAAGCACTGATTTGGCAATACCCCGTGGAAGGCTGGTCTGAATTATGATAACATAGACATTCAGTAATATGAGAGAAATGTGACAACAAGAGATTTCAAGTATATAGAATAATTTGTACTTTACTAACACAGTGTTGCAATTATCAAATAAATAAGTGGGTTACATTTACACCTGGTTTGAATTGATATATTTGAAAACACTGGCATAATATTTCTTTCAAAATAGCCAAAACTTTAGACTTTTTGTTTGAATGTGAGTATAGTTGACGTACAATGTTACATTAGTTTTTGGTGTACAACACAGTGATTTAACAGTTTCCATTTTATGCTGTGTTCACCACAAGTATAGCTCCCAGTGTCACCACACAGTAAGCCATGGGAATAACAGGTACGACATAGGGAATACAGTTAGTGCTGTTGTAATAGCACTGTGTGACGATAGACGCTAACAGAACTATAGACTTTTAAAAATAAATTCAGAATGCCTATATCCTTCTTTCTTGATAGTTGGGAACTAGCACTTCCAAAAGGCCAGGGCATCCACCCGTGTGTGCTCTTACAGTGCTAAACATTGGAAGGTATGTGTGGGTTTAGGAGGACAGAAGGCGGTTGATATCAGAGGTAGCTGGGAAGAGGGAGATGAATGAGGTCAAGACCTGCCTGTGAAATGGGGTTTGTGAGCATAAGAGGACAAAGCTTCAACAAGGAGATACCAATGGACTTTGTTCTTTATCTAATTTACATTGCCTGAAGCTTTGGGATGGTCACCTCATCTTTGTCTTAGCTGAGCTTTGGGGAATCCAAGGAAGTCCCTGTTCGTGCCGATCCTACAAGTGTTTGTCAGGAAGGAGCACCCTGCCCCCTTCCTCCACACACGTTATATACTCCCCACCCCTGGGTGCCAGCGGCAGTAACAGGTGGTGCCGGGGCTGGGCTGGCTGGCCTCCCATCTTTTAGAATCTTCTCATTACTAACCTGAAAAGTGTCAGGGCTTATTTATTTATTTATTTTTTAAGAAAGGTTGAATTTCCTTAGTCTCAATGTGAATTAATGCCTTTTTAAACTCTCACATTGAGTGTTTTACTACTAGATTTTGGACTAGGTCTGCATAAATTAGTGTAAGTACTTAAAATTTTTCTTTTTATAACAAAGGAAACAAAAGCCTACAGCCTCACATGATTTCTTTATTCTCCATTCTACACTTCCCTTCAATTTGTGAGGGATCACTGTCTGTATGTTTTGATGTTCTACCTAGCACCTAACCCTGTGCCGGACAAAGTGGATGCTGGTTTGCTCTAACTCTGGGGTAACACTGATGTAGTAGTTTCCGCAGTTGTGGATGGATGGATGTGGAGAAGATGAGTTTTTAAAAATAGGATCTTGATATTGAAGCCCATTTTGAGTTTACAAGAATGGCTTGGATACTCAGAATAGGAAAAAGGATACTTGGTACTTTTTTACTAGGCACTCTTATTTGAGTAGGCACGGATGGTATTTTCACCTATTAAATTTTACCTGTTTAATTACTGAAACCACTGGGGATGTGGCTAAGGATGAAGAGATAAATGCTATGAGATTGACGTTGTGTCAGCTCCGCTGATCTCTGCTGAGACAGAGAGAGTTTCATAACTCTAACTTGACTCACATAAACGGGTCCTGGAAATCTCCTTTCTTCTCTAACCCTCACCAGAAACAGTGACTTTGTTTAACCAAAACGCAGCCCCGTTTCTACATATGGGAACATTTTATATAAACCTGTCTTGGTATATGTTTCTTTTTCACAAGTTGCGTGTTATTTGACAGGTGTTCTAAAGCTCCGTGCTTTGGCACAGAACCAAGATGACAGAGCAGTAATGATTTCGAAAGTGCCATTCCCTCCTTGTTAAGAGGCAAAAAGAAAAGTGTGAAGTTATTAACCACTATTCACCAGTGGCGTAGAAATTGACGTAAGGTTTAATTGTCTGGTTGTACAGTCAGGCTGCGAAGGTAATTTCCTGGATAATACTACTCTTATGGAAAGGGGAAAATACCATATAACTTTATTTTTTTCTCCCACATCTTTTCTCCCCCCTCTTTTCACAAATTGCAGATATAGATGGATCGAAGAGAAAGGATCACTGCTAACCGAAATATTGATCTTTTCTCCAGCTCGCCCTTTCCTCATCTGCCCAGGTAATAGATTTATGGGTGACAAGGTCGTGCTTGGCAGTCTTGCAGGTTTTCCATCCCCCAGACGATTCAGCTGCCCCAGTGTTTGAACCTGATGGTGTACAAGATGTCACCGCACTGTCTCCTTGCCTGAGCCGTGCTGGGTACATTTATTGCTAATTGGAAGAACCTGCTTTCAGCAGCCTGCACCGTCTGGTGGCTTGAGCGTACTTTTCACAGCAGTACAGTCAGACCCTTTAGAGACACATCCATCTGAAATTTAAAAACAAAACAAACTGGTTGGGTTTTTTTATGGCTCAGGCTTGGTTAACTGATGGAAGACTAATAGAATAAGTGCCTTCTGTTTGTCTTTCATCCTTTCAGTAGTCAGTGTGAGCCTGTGTCAATTTGCCATATTGTAAATACTGTGTTAAATTACAGTGAGCTGAGTTTGGTAAGTTGTGGGAGTTTTGGAAGGCGGGGAAAAGAATGGCTTTATGTATGTGTTCGTGTTGAGAAGCTGTTTGATTTTAAGCCAGGGATTCCTGAGCCCTGTGGTCATCATTTTAGAGATCTTGTACCTACTTTGAAATTTAGTGCCAGTGTCGGGTTGTATGCCTGTTCTTGGTTCATTTTTGTTGCTAAATTTTTGATTGAATTGGCTTATGTCCCTTTTAAACTTGAATGTATTGGAGTCTCAGAAAAATTTAAAATTTTTCTTTGAAAATTCCCTCACTCTTAAAAAGCAAAATGAAATACAGAGTAACGAAAGTCTCTATTTGCATTTTGAAAAGAACAACAAAGCATGAATGATTTCCAGAAATGTTTTTTGTGTGGTGTCTGGAATTACTAATTCTTCTTTACACATTTACACATTAGTTTTCTGCTACTTCTTTTTACTGGCATTATTATTTCACGTTGAACAAAACTTTGTGGCTAAATTTTGAGGCTAGGGATGAGATTTCTTCCCTTAGGGCTAGGAGTCGAGTAGGTCGGGAATGGAACAGAGATACTAGGTGTCGGTCATAATTTGGAGTGTCAGACATTTGGCTATATTTGTTTCAGGGGCTTTTCGCCCCTGCTGACTTAACCACAGACTATATTTTCAGCCCTGTGCAAGAGAGTGGTGTGCCTTCTGCAGGCAGGGAGGAGGAGGGTTGGGGAGGGGGCACTTGGGGAAAGGGATAAGCTTACGGGCTATTAATAATGTGCATTGTTCTTAAAGCCACATGTAATATTTCTGTGCACTAGCCAGCAGGGTAGGGTGTATGTTCTATTTAAGTTGGACTGCCTGGCATTGTGCGATAGACAGCTGATAATCGTATTACAGGGAAAACTCGTGTATTTCTTTCTTAATGATGTCCTGATGGGCCAGGAAAAATAACTTGTTTGTGGAAGATTGGCTTAGAGTGGATGAATATATTTAATTTAATTACTGATTCTTGCCTCATAGCCAGAAATTCTTCAAGTAAAATTTGCTGAGTGTGTACCATGGAGGGAAATGGAGACAAATGACATTGCTTGTGACCTGCAGGCTTGAGACGAAAGCCTTAGGTAATGATTCCAGTAAAACTAGAGCTAGAGCTTAGGATGCCAAACTCGTGATTCCTTCCTAGTAAACAAGAGAAAAGATCATCCGTGGGAGCAAAAACCACACAGAAAAGCTGGAGTATGTGCTGGAGAAAGCCTGGACTGGAAGCCAAGGGTGCCATGCTCACTCGCTTCCTTGTTTGCTTTGTATGTCTTTGAGCAAGTCAGTCATTCTGAGCCTCTGTGTTTTCACATGTCATAGGCTGCCAGATGATGATGATTCTTACCACATGCTCCAGTTAGAAAGCACCTTAACAGTATACTATTGTTTCTCATAACAGCCCAGAGGAAGAGACCAGGCCCCTACCTGTGTTGGGCATGGTGCCAGTGTGCTGGGGATTTAGTGGTCAATTTAAGTGTTCAAGGCCCTGGTCCTCATGGAGCTTTCAGTCTGGTGGGGAAAGCCGTTAACCAAATAGTCAAATGAATAGTCATGCTGTTCTAAAAGAAAATAGTGCTAACAAAAAGAATGTGAATTTCTGATTGCCAGTAACAAGGTCCTCTGAAGGATCACAGTGCCTAGACTGAAGAAGAATCGGGGGTTTCCTGAGCCTCTGGTACTTGAGCTGAGATCTGAAAAGCGTGTGCTGGTGCTAACTTGCAAAAGGATTGTAGGGATAAGCATTCCAGGGTGAGGAACTGAGGGAAGGCTGCCCTAGCTGGAGGGCAGCAAAGGAGGTGAGAATGTTTGGAGGTGAGGCTGGACATGTGGCAGGAGTCCTGCTTTGCAGGCCATGTTGAGCAAGGGGCAGGCATCTAGCAGGTTCTGTGTGGGGATGGAGGGATGAACCCCTGTTTGCATTTTGAGGAGAAGATCACCCTGACTGAGTGAGTTGGAGTGTTTTGAGTAGATGAGGGAGATGAATTAGTAGGCTCCTTTTAAATTATTCCAAGCAAGTGATGGTGGTTTCTTGGCTGGTGTGATGGCTGACAGGGGACGGGGAAAGATACAGATATGACAGACATGTAAAAGAAACAAAAGTTGGCAAAACCTGGTGGTAGATTGGAGGTAGGGCTTAGGATGGGGAAAGCATCAAGAACAACCCTAGAACAGCTCCTACTCCTGCGTGACTGACTTGTGCAGGCAGATGGATGGGCTGTCTTTCACTGAGATAAAGAGCACTGGCAGATGTCCAGGTTTGGGGCTGGGAGAGGGAAGGATGAGCAGTTTGATTTTGGACATGTTAATTTAGCAGGTTAGAAATACAGGAGTCGGGGCGCCTGGGTGGCTCAGTCGTTAAGCGTCTGCCTTCGACTCAGGTCTTGATCCCAGGGCCCTGGGATCGAGCCCCGCATCTGGCTCCCTGCTCGGCAGGAAGCCTGCTTCTCCCACTACCATTCCCTCTGCTTGTGTTCCCTCTCTCGCTGTGTTTCTCTCTGTCAAATAAATAAAATCTTTAAAAAAAAAAAGAAAGAAAGAAATACGGGAGTCGAGTGCTGTGAATTGTGTAAGACTGGTGATTCACAGACCTGTGCCCCTGAAGCACATAATACATTATATGTTAATTTGAAAAAAAAAAAAACAACATGGAAGTCATTGGTGTATTGGAGTAAATTGAGCCATGGACATGGATGAAATTACTTTGGAAGAGGAGAGAACAGAACGAGAAGTGGGTGTAGGGCCCAGTTTTCCAGGATTCCCAGCATGGAATGGCTTGGAGGAGGAGGACAGATGGACAAAGTTCTCTGTAGAAGAGCCACCCGAGAAGGAGAAAAGGGAGTAAGATGTGGTGTCATGGAAACCAGTGAAGAACTTCTCAGGGAGGTGGTGGATGACTGTCAGAAAGAGACCGACAATAAATAGTTTTGAAAATTGTCCACTGAATTTTGGGATGCAGAGGCGATCATGGATTTGACTGGTGATTTTTGCATGCAGTGATGGTGGCAAGTGGAATTGCTGTAGGTAGGGATTATAATCCTCCCCAGTTTACGGATGGGGGATTTGAGGCACAGAGATTAACTTGTAAAACAGTTCAACTAAGTGCAGATCTGGAATCCAGGCTTAGGCCTGGGGGCCTTGCACTCCCTGCTCTTACCCTCTCTACCTGCCACCTCCTGCCCACTAGCTTTCTAAGTGAGGCTCCGGTGAGTTTAACCCAGCTCTGCCTCTCCCTGAGCCACGGACCCACTGAATGCTTGCTTAACCTCCCTGAGTCTCAGCTTTCTCATTTTTAACAATGGTAACTATCCAGTGATTTTGTTGGGAGGATTAAATGAGAAGATGTTTGTCCATGCCTTGATGTAGTGTTTGATATGTAATAAGTAGTGGCTAAAAACTAAACACCTTGGCATGTCTTCCCTCTCTTCAGAGCCTCTCTTACCCCCTTCTACATTTTCCTGTCACTGAAATGCTCCCTGGTCTACCGTAATAAGGCCAGATTGTATGGTGTTGGCAGGCAAACAACCTGCCAAAACAGGCAGATTGTTTTCTAATTTTTTAACTTTGTTGTTCTGTTTTTTGGGCCTTTGTCCACCTACATCACTAATTTCTGTGTTGTCTTTTCCAGTCCTCCTCAAAACTCATTCTCCCTGACCTATTTAACCTGACCTTCCTCACTGTTTAACTTAATGTTTTTAGTTTATATTTACACATATTTAGTCTTATAAGTTTATAAAATAAACTTATATACGTCTTATAAGTTTATAAAATAAACTTATATATATATAATTATAAGTTTATTCAGTTTTACTAAATAGATTCAGGGCCAGAGTGGTTTTTTTTTTTTTTTAATGTCTTTTAATGGTATCTAGTAGTGGCTCAAAGTGGCAATTACCAAGTATTTTTGTAATATTTCCAAAGTAGTTGTCTTCTTACCCCAGTCCTGAGATCCAATTATTAGTTGTTCCTGCCAGCTTCACATTCAAAATATTCAGCTTAGACTGCTACCATCTCTGGCCACAATCACCGAAGCAGTCTCCCTTTGGTGTCTCCCTTGTACTTTTGCCCCCTCTAATCCATTCTGCACGCAGCAACGTATCTCTATTTTTAAAGTGTGATTGCAGCATGTCATTTCCAGCAGCTTCCCATCTTGACTCACCTTGGCCTCCAAGGTCCTGTGTGGTTTGCCTCACTTGTCTAGTTGTCTTTTGGGCTACTGACCTGCTGCCCTACCCTCCTGCACTTTTGCTCACCCCCACTGACCACCACTTTCTTTGGGTTCCACAGACACACATTCAGTTCTGCCTCTCCATAGGGCCCTTGTGCATTGGGGCCCCTCTTCCTGGAAAGTTCCTTCCCAGGCTTGGTGCAGTGTTGCATGTTTCTGTCTTCAGGTCTCAGCTTATACTGCACCTTACTGGGGAGGCCTTCCCTGACTCCTCTACCTAAATAGGTTTGTCCATCCCATCTCCAGCTTTCATTCGTAAGTTAAATTTTTTTTCTTTGTTCCCATTCTTTATAGAGTAAAATAACCTATTCATGTCGCCATCTCCCAGAGCATTTCAGATTTTCTCATAATTGCTTCATATTTTCTTTGAATAAAAGAAAGCCTTACAGATAATTAGTGTCCTCTCTGTTCCCTGCCCCAGTCTCCTCCTTCCCTCTCCAGAGGCAACTACTATTGTAAAGTTGAAATGTCTCTTTCCTTTTTGTATAATGTTTTACTCTTGAATGTGCCCATGTAATTGATGTAAATGATACATCATGTTTCAGTTTGCAACTTGCTTTTTTCTCTCACCATTGTCTTTATGAACCCTGTGTTGATACATATAGATCTGGTCATTCATTTAAACTGCTCTCTATTTATCCCATCATAGGCGCATTCTGTAGTTTATTTTTCCATTTCCCTAGTAGATGGTCTTTTAGGTTGTTGTTGGTACTTCACTCTTAGGAAAAGTAGACCTTCCTGTACTTGTCTCTTTGTATGTGTGTGAGTTTCCTCTGTTGTGTTCTTTCCTTGGTCAGCACCATTTGTTCCCATTTTGGCAGTCACCATTTTGCATACCCTGACTTAACTTGTTTTGTGTTTTTATTCATTGTCTGCATTAGGCCATGAGCTCTATTAGGGTAGGAGTTTATTTTGCTCAGCCATATGTTTGACAGCCGCTCGCTCAGACATTGGCACATGGTAGTAGGTACTAGCGTGAATTCAGCTACCTGCTTTCCATCTGTCTTATATACTTCATCCTTTGGTTTTTGAACTTCAGTTTTCAGATTATTGAAGAAAGGTGAACACTGATGAAATGAGTTGCCAAATCCTATGGGCAGTGAGTGCAGGTGATTCGGTTAATCAGACATGGAGAGAACCTGAAGAGAAAGTTGAAAAGCAAGTTTAAAGTTTAAAGCAAGTTTGCATTAAATGCTTTTTTCATCTTGAAATTTGGAAATGAGAAATGATGGAGCGATGTGGAACTAGTTTTGGTGAAAGGAGCTGGGTTGATCACTTGTGGGCCCTTTGCACATCTGTAGCATTATTTGTTATTACAGAATTGTGGAAGGCTGAGGGTAGTTTGGTATTTAATTTTTAAAATCATTTTACTTCAAAATTGGAAAATGAAGAGCTCTCTATCTCTTATTTTTGAAGTGGGACTTGGGGTAGGCACAGAAGACGTGGCCGTAGATAAAGGGACACAGGAGGAAATGTGTTGCTCTTGGTTTTTTAAAATGTTCATTTTGGGGGCACCTGGATGGCTTACTCAGAAGAGTGTATGACTCTTGATCTCGAGGTCATGGGTTTGAGCCCCACATTGGGTGTAGAGATTACTAAAACAAAAATAAATAAACTTTAAGAAAGTACTCATTTTTATTAAGGCCCACTGATCGGTGCATGTGTTCTATGCTTTGGTTTTTGAAACTGTTAAATGTTTCCTTATCATAGGCTTCACATTTAACTATTTGATGCTCACACACTAAATTCACTTGCAGAGAGGGAAGACCAACTCATAGGAGCAAACAGATTTACCTGTACCCCTCTTCTATTCTTAAAATGGAGATTGCTGCCGTAGTCACACCTTGGGCCTCGTTTCCAGTATAGGGTATCTCATTCTGTCCTCTAGGAGCCTGTATAAACCATAACATTGAAACACTGTCACTTATATTGGGGGGTATATATTAGAGAAAATACAGTTGTAGTTAGGTCCTGTGCTAATGAGTCCTGATTTTTTATTCTTCAGTTTAGAGTATATTGGTTCCCCCTCCCTCATTCAGTACATTGTGGCACATGTGACTGGCCCTTAGGTTGGGTGAGAGTTACTGTAAACTTCCAGAGAGGATGAGGATCTGCTCTCACTTTCTCCTCTGTATGTAAATAGTACATAATTAGACACACAGCTCAATTAGGGATAATAGTAATAATGGTTTAGATATATTAAACATTTAATACTCTCCAGATACCATTCTAAGCACTTGATCCTAATAGCAGAAACCTACTACAACATATAAGCTGAATTTTTAAAAAATCTCGTTGCATTTGTGTAAAATGTCAGAGTCATAAAAAAAAAGAAAAATGTCAGAGTCATGTTATTGTGGGGTTTATGAAAAAGTCTTTTTCAGTTTGTTTTCTGGTGTGTCTGTGTGTGTGGCAGGTGGCATGGAGGGGAAAATGTTTTCATTTATCAGATGTATAGGACTGTACTGAACTGAGAAAACCGAAATGGTCACGAGCTAGTTATTCCTTAACATCTTGCCTGCTCCTCACCCACCCCCTCAGTAAAAACTTGAGCCTGTTCCTGTATGTAGGGGCTGGGTAGAGGCTGGGGCCAATCCTCAGTCTCGACTTAGATTTGAATTTGTCTGATTGTGAGGCAGGTTAGCACAGCTTTTATGCTCTGATCTCCATTTTATAGCTGAGAGAGCTGAAGTGGGGAGATGTCAGTAGCTTGCCCAGGGTCACCGGGCTAGTGAATGACAGAGCCATAATTCAGAACCAGGCAGTCTGAGCCTTGTTAACTGCCCCCAGTGTACATTGCCTGTGTTTTCTTGCGAGTTTGTGTATGCAACAGGCATCCTGAGAGGGGAGAAAATACTGTTACATCTTCACAGTGCTTGGAGCCATTTTGATTTGAAAGGCGGTATATCGATTAACAGATATTATTCTGGGTTGGTTAGTATTTGCTGCCACTGTAGATTTTCAGTGCATGTGGACGCTCCTTTTACTCCCACAGTCCTGTGGATCAAATGTGAGGGAATTTGAATGGTCATAATCACTGTGGCCCTAGGAATGAAATTCTTAAGGACAAGGACGGGGTAGGGAAGCCCGCATGGGAAGACAGGGATGAGGAGGAATACTTCCTTCTGTTGCATGTGTTTCGTGGCATAAATGGTGGTGGTGCCATCTGCCACAGCTGAAACTGGGATGGTTCTGGAGCATGTCTTTGTGTAGCTTGTCTGTGGTGCTCACTGCCTTTTACAACAGCGAAGGTCATAGAGTGTTTGCCGTAAGCAGAATAAACAGATAGGTCCAGAAAAATGTATTCAGTAATCTTTGCTTGATGAGCAGAACCTAGCGGTTGTTGAAAACAAATGAAGGGGATAAAAACTCCCCTAACTTTTATTTACCAATCAGATTGCATAGGAAAAAAAATAGCCTATTTTTAGACCGAGGCTCCAATTATGCTAAGCCTTGAGGATAATGAAACAGTCTGACACAAAAGAGTGTGGTGACGCAAGTTTGTGTGGTGAAATTCCAAGACATTCACTGACTTTTTAGGATTCTGCACAGTGAATATTAAGCTCCTGAAGTGTTTGTTGCCCAGAAACAGTACTTTATTCTTTTACATGCAGCGGAATGAAGTGAACCTGGGTTGTAATTTGTTTCTCGCATGGAAAAAAGGAGCGTGAGCACGCACCGTCTATCCCTGCACCCTGTCTCGGGCCTCTTGCGTGTCCCTTTTCTTTGCTGACGCCACCCAGTCGTGCTGTCGTTAATGCTGCACATTGCCTCCTGTTTGAGTCACTCTAATTTTTCTGTATGTTCTGTAACAATGGGGGTCTCCAGTTTTTCAATTAATTTTATATTGCAGGCGTAGCAGAATTGGGAGGCTTTTTCCTGCTGCTTTCTTCATTCTGCGTCTGAATTACCCTTAGCTTTTTGCTCCTGTTCTTTCTTCATCATGTCAGCTGACATCTTTCCTTAGAACTAATTAGTTTGGGGGATTTAAGTGAAATGCCTGTTGGCACAGGGCTTCATTGGCTGTGTCAATGGAAGTTGGCCGTTGGTACTTTCCAGTCTCACGTTGCCTTCTATTTACAGGTTTGGTAAAGGGCTTCTGGGTTTTTGTTCTGCTGCCTGTGATTGTCTTCCAGAAAATGAAGCTGAGGTGTTCAGTGCTCACGTGATGCAAAGTGTAGAGCTTCATTCTAAGGCACCTTGTTTCCTTATTCCCTGAGTTGAATCCTGCTATTGCTTGGGTCCGAAGAAATCTGGAGTCAGGAGCTCTGCCATCTTCCACTTAGCCTCAGACTTTTCTTTTTGAAAGCGATTGCCAGAAGAACTAAGTGCGAGAAGGCAGAAGGGAAGAACTGTCAAATCCAAGAAGCCAAAGCTGTGAGCTCCTGGCATTGGTGGCTGATGGAAGGCTGTGATGAAGTGGGGGAGAAAATGGGGTGTGGAGGAGATGAGAGAGCTTCTCATTAGATTCAGACCGAAGTGCATTGGTGTGACCTGTGCAATACCAGGAAACGTAGAATAGCAATCAGGTGATTGATAAGGATGGCCTGGTTGGATGAAGCGGGGGCTAGGAAAAGGCTCTGGCTGGATGCCTGCTATCCACATACAGTACTTAAACTCTGTTTCATTTAATCTCCCGCAACCCTGCGGGTGTAGGATATTATCTCTTTTTACAAATGAGAAAAAAGTGCCAAAGAGATTGAGAAAATTGCCAAGGTCTCTTTACTTATAAGTGGCTGAAATGAACATGGCAGCTTACAGCTGTCCCGCTCTTCTGAAATACAGGAAACACAGACACCATCAGTATTAATCTTCTTATGTTTGGTAAGTAAAATCCCTGGTGGTCTATGCACTAGAAAGGCTGTGATGGCTTTTTTTGTTACAAACTTCAGTAGAGATCTCTTTCTTAAAACTGTAGGTGGACCAAATTTAGTTCGGCTATGTGGCCTACTATGTGCCAGGTGCAGTATTGAGTCCTGAGGATCCAAGAGTGAGTAAGACCATGGTTTCTGATCAGAGTCGGAGTCAAGAGTGCAGTGGAGGAAAAGGAAAGACGGTGACCTGTAAAGAAATACATTACTATATGATTAAGATATATTTTTTTAAAGGAGGAAATTCCCTAGAGGTTACAGAACGATGTCCAGGTCCATAGAATAGTTCCTACTATGAGTTCCTGGATTCTTTGGCCAATGATTGCTGGGACTTGGCCAGAGAGGTATGGATGCTGTTTTTGTTAGGTAAAGCTGAAGAGAAGCAGTACATTGTTGTGACAGCCTTGGGGGTCTTTCTTTTCTAGCCAGCAGTCTGAATTCATGTGGGTAACAAATTTTTTTGGTTTTGGTAAGTGAAGAATCTTGCATTTCTACAGACATTAAGCTTTATCTTTACTTTTAAAAAGTTCATTTGTTTGGGGGCACCTGGGTGGCTCAGTCGTTAAGCGTCTGCCTTCAGCCCAGGTCAGATCCCAGGGTCCTGGGATGGAGCCCCGCATCGGGCTCCCTGCTCGGCGGGAAGCCTGCTTCTCCCGCTACCATTCCCTCTGCTTGTGTTCCCTCTCTCGCTGTGTTACTCACTGTCAAATAAATAAAATCTTTAAAAAAAAAAAAAAAAGTTCATTTGTCTGTTTATCTCTACCCCCAACGTGGGGCTCAAACTCAAGACCCTGAGATCGAAAGTCACATGGTCTTCCGACTGAGCCAGCCAGGCACCCCCAGCCTTTTCTTTTCTTAATTTGGAGCTCTCCTCATCCCCTTCTCTAACTGAAGGGCAGAGGGATTTCTAATTCCAGCTTAGCACATAACTGTCATTCAGTAACAGTGTTTTGCCATGGAGTAACAGAACTCGAAATCTTCCCGTGATTAATTCATATTGTTTTTTTGGGAAGGAGATAGAAAGGGACTCGTTTTTGTTGGATAAAAAGCTGCCTCACCTCAACAGCAAAAATTACAGATAAATTATCTTGGGCTGTAAATCGCAGCCCAAGATAAATGAAACAAATTTCATAACTGAAGTTTCTTTTATTTTTTTAATTTTTTTAAAGATTTTATTTATTTGATACAGAGAGAGAGATCACAAGTAGGCATTGAGGCAGTCAGAGAGAGTGGGGGAAGCAAGTTCCCTGCTGAGCAGAGAGCCCGATGCGGGGCTCGATCCCAGGACCCTGAGACCATGACCTGAGCTGAAGGCAGAGGCTCTAAGCCACTGAGCCACCCAGGTGCCCCTTAAGTTTTATAAATTCCATCTTCCACCTAGATGCATTCTACCTCAGCCCAGAATGCTGGCAGTATTTGTAACTCTTAAACTGTGTCTCACTGACTATTGGTAATCTCTGAGGAATCCTGAATAATAGGTGTTCCAGAGTCTGCCAGACTTGGAGACCACCTCCCCTTCCTGGGGCAAACTGATTTCAGGTCTTTCTCATCACGGGAAGATGGGAATTGAAGGGAGGGTGTCAAGAATCAAAAATGAGTGAGGATGTTTGACACACTCATTCTCTAATAAATGCAGTATAAAGCAGCACTTGAATATGGCCCTTGGCCTGATGGTGGGATTCTGTAGCACCTCATACACTGAAAGGTGGTGAATCTTTCAGTGCTTTTTTTCAGGGCAGAAATAGCAAAGTCATCAAAGCATAACTCTTGTATTTGGGATGCAAATTATATACAACCATATCAGGATTTTCTTCAGGGTTTCAGTCTGGAAGGCCAAAGATGGTGAGCGTTGATTGTTTTCTAAATGGTGAACTCGAAGAAATTATAGACTAGTAAGCTATACGATGCAATTCTAGAAAAAAATTGCTCAGCAGTTGTTTTTCAGGATTTTATAGTGAGGGCTAAGAATCAGTATTGGTTCACTGAGAACAGGTAGTATAGTTAATTTTGTTTTTCCTTTTAGGCTTAATATTGGGTGGAACCACGTGAAAGTGCTAATCTTGAAAATCAAAAGTAGTTGGATATCAGCAATTTCATAGCTTCATTCTAAGGGTTTCTGTTGCATTTTTTTCTGATAGTACAATTAGTGTGTGTTCATTGGAGCTTTCTTAGAAACTATAGGAAAATAAAATTTACTCATAACCTAACAATCTATGTTTAGGCATTTCTTTCTGCCTTTCCCTATGTGATGATGTTCATAAGAATATTATTTTTTTTTAAAGATTTTATTTATTTAATTGATAGAGACACAGCGAGAGAGAGAACACAAGCAGAGGGAAGAGGAGAGAGAGAAGCAGGCTTCCTGCTTAGCAGGGGCCCGATCCCAGGACCCTGAGATCATGACCTGAGCCGAAAGCAGAGGCTTTAACCCACTGAGCCACCCAGGTGCCCAAGAATATTATTTTTAAAAAACATAATTTAGGTTATAGTTCATTTTGGTAGAGTATCTGGTTATTTATATTGAACCTCTCATAAGCCTATCCCTGTAATATTTATAGAAATGGAATTTTTTACTGTTATGACTTCAGCAACTAGATGTCACATCATTTATTTAACTATTTAGCCCTATTTTAAGACCTGTTGTTTCTAATATTTTACTGTTATAAGTAGTGCTGTAATAAACATTTACATGAATCTTGGTCCACATCTCTGGTTATTTCCTTAGGATAAATTGTCAAACGTGGAATTTCTGGGTGAAAGGGTGTGAACTCTTTAAACTTATTTCCGAGTTGCTTACCATAGATATACTCTTTTATGCTTCTATCAGCAGTGTCTGGGAGGACCTATCTTACTAAGATATCACCACATTAGCTATTACTTCTAAATTAAACAGAAGAAACAGGATAGGCCAATTTTATATTTCTATTTTTGATACGTTTTATTAAACAAGATATGTAATTTGATTTCGTTACAGGACTTGAAAATGTTTCTCATATATCATGGTCCAGTCAAGCCAGTGTGAACTGAATGCGTGTAGAATTGAAGGAATCTCTAGTTTCCCAACAGCTGTACCCTAGAGAGGTTTTATTAATGGATTGTTTTCAACTGGTAGGGACACTTCTATTATCATGTAGTGAGGCTTAGTGACCCTGTCCTGATGAATGTTATTTGTAAAGACTTAGATAAAAACAGAACGTGCAGTTAGCCGATTGGCAGGTATGTCACAAAGTTGAGAGGGCTGGCTAGCTGTTCTGTCCAGTCAGACTGTGGGCTCTTACGCATAGGGGCCAGAGTACTGAGCATTTCTTCTGGAGTCAGCCGTGTGGCTTTGGGTAGTTACCTAACCTCTCTGTGCCTCAGTTCCCTCATCTCTAAAATAGAAATTAGCAGAACACTTACATGTTTGTTCAGAAGATTAAATAATCGTGTTATTAAGTATAAAGAAATGAGAGTAGGGGTGCCTGGGTGGCTCAGTCGTTAAGCGTCTGCCTTCGGCCCAGGTCGGATCCCAGGGACCTGGGATCGAGCCCCGTATCAGGCTCCTTGCTCAGCAGGAAGCCTGCTTCTCCCGCTACCATTCCCTCTGCCTGTGTTCCCTCTCTCGCTGTGTTTCTGTCAAATAAATAATAAAATCTTTAAAAAAAAATTATAAAAAAAAAAAAGAAATGAGAGTAATTCTTGGCCCTTAGCAAAGAATCTGTAAGGGTTAGCTGCTTATTAGTGTTGTTGTTCATCTTTTCCTTTCTTAAATGGTAGATAACACCTACTTCTTCAATTCCTGAGTGAATGACAGAATCAACATCTTAGAGACTGTGTAGGCAGGTAGAATGGGCCCATAATGCAAATGAAATAGACAAATTTTACATTTATATTTTATCATATTGGACTGTTGTATAAAGAAAGGGTTGACATTTATCCTGGGTAGCTCCAGAAAATAGAGATGTAGTTAACTGACAGAAATTTTCTTTCTTTTTACTAATTAGCGCTATGAAGCAGTGGAATTGCTCCTTCAGGGAGTAGAGAAATTCAAACAGAAACTTCCAGACCATTGCAAGTATATAACAGAAAAGAGAAGGCTTCTTTGAATCAGAGGTTAGGCTAGATGACCTCTAAAGTCCCTTCCGTCTGTAGGCTGGTTCTGTGATTCTGAGTGGAATATGTAGGATTATCAAAAAAATGTGGTAAGGCCCCATGAGTTCATCGTTGGGAGGGTTGATGCTATTAATCTGGGCCCAGCCCAGCCCAACCCTCCCTGCTTCACTTTCTTTCACCTGTTGTATGTCAGACTGGCTGTGACCCATAGCCCCGCTGGATGCCACCTTACAACCCAGCCTGGTGTCCCAGGCTGCCCCTTCCTCCACAGCAATGCAAATGGGACAAGTATTTGGAACAGGGGCATATTTTTTGGTAAACAAAATCAGAAGAAAATTGTTGCTTGCAAAGTGTATCTCAGAAGTGTTTAAAAAACCAAACAGAAGATTTGGTGCATGCTGTGGGTGTGCTTTCGTTGTAGCTTTCAAAGTTGGGGGAGGGTTGATTTCACCTTTTGCTTGAGAGTTCTGGGCTCTGGGCATCCATAGTTGCCTGGTGTCTCCCCCTAAGTGTAGCATCAGTATTTAATCCCCTGGGAGGGTGTCACTGAGCCCCTACTGTCACACATTCTTTGGGGGCTGAAATGGTTTTTCTGTCATTATGAACTCTGATCCCTTGCCCTTAAGCTATTTAAAGGTAGCTTCCAAATCTTGTTAGAAAGCTGGCTTGGGAGCCCAAGCGGTTGCTTGCTTTCTTAGGGCTCTTTGCCGAATGATTTCTGACATGTCTTGTCATTGTTTTGTGCTGCTCTTCCCATTTATAATATTGGGAACATTGGCTTTTTGCCATACTTGTCAAGGATTTATGGGAGTTAATGACATGTAGCGTATAAAGTGCTTTGGGATTCTTTCATGTAACTTGGTATTATCTTGAAAGCAAGAGGTTTAACTGTTCATTTGTTAGATAACTAGTGGGATTTTAAACAGATGTAATCACACCATGTCTATTATTTAATGTGTTAGGTGATAAGCACCAACTTTTACTGCTCAAATTCTAGACAAAGTGGCTTTCTTTTCTTTTCTTTTCTTTTCTTTTCTTTTCTTTTCTTTTCTTTCTTTCTTTTCTCTCTCTCTCTCTCTCTCTCTCTTTCTTTCTTTCTTTCTTTCTTTTTTTTTTTCTGTTTATAAAACCTGTTATTAGGAAATGCCTTGGGAAAAATTTGGAGTCAAGGTCCTGAAAAAATTTTCCAGTTCGTGTTTTTTAATGACTGGTTTGTCCTTAGTTTTGTTGCCTGGTGCTCGATAATTGCAGTGAAGAACTCGCGGCATCATCATTGTGTTGTGGCTACCAGGGGACGTCCGTAGCTTGTGTCATAGAGATGTTAACTGAGGTCCGTGCCGGGCAGTCCATGGCCCAAAGGGTTGCTGCTCTGTGTGCCAGGTGGGTTAATATGTTTTAGAGAAAGCATCTGTGGAATTTTACAGTGGATATTCTTTTGCAGCCATATTAATTTTACCCCTTTTGAGTCATATCGGTTTACCAGCCAGAATCTAGAGCATGCAAATGCATTATCAGAGTGATTTGAAACAGTTATGACACACAGGGAGTGGACTTTATGGGGATGATTCTGATGCTTCCAAGGCCTAGGGTCTCATTGCATGTATTTTGAGTTAGAGCGGTTAAGCCTGGTGCCTTAAGAGGGCTTTGCTTCCCCTTTTAATCTTTGGGATTTATGAAACCGGCGGCTTTGTGGTCTTCAGTGGGAGCATTACACGTAGAGCCTGAAGGCCCTTGGAATAGTGAGGCCAGAGAGAGGAATAGATCTGTTTACTCTTGTCCTTGTGTTGAGTTAACGTGTATAGTATAGAGCTCTGCAAGGTAAAAGTGAGGATCGTAGAGTTGGAATACACGGGTGATTTTTTAGAAGATTACTAAGCTTTTAAAAAAAAAAAAAGTTACCAAGCTTTCGATTTCTAGGCTCATCTCATTTAGGCTGAAAGGAACCTTAGTCCAATCCCCTTATTTTATGAGTGAAAAAGTAGAAGTTCATAGGGTCCAATCGAACCAGAATCAAGACTAAGCTAAAACCCAGGGCTCTGCCTTCCCGCACCAGAGCCGATAGGATCTTAACATTCTGATAACTGCCCTAGAGCACCACTGCATCGGTTGGAAAATACTGAATCATCATATAGGAAACTCTACCACTAAAATAATGCAGTTGTTGAGTCTGTAGTCCAAACAGGTTTTATCATTTGTATTAAGTAACTTCAGCTGTTCCATAGTCTTTGGAAAGTCTGAGCTGACTATTTATTTTGTCCACCTTTTACCCAGTTAACAGAATGCTTACTCTCTTATTGCCACTTAAAAGTCATCTGGAAGACTCATGCTGACAATGTAATGCACGGTGAAGGAAGGGGGTAAAGTAGGAAAACATAATTATTGCATGCACGGTCTTTTTAAAGGCTCTTTTCTCTTCCCTCCTCTATCTTTTCCCCAGCCTGCTTGGGTGGATCTGATTTATATAGCTTTGTTTTCCCCTTTCTTTTCCTAAATTGGGTAAGAGCCGAAAAACTATTCAGGAGAAGCTGCAAACTGTAGCGAAGCATGTGAAAAAGACAGTAGTTTGTGCCTGTCTCAGCCTTGTTATAGATCTGTGGATAGTCTGGAGCTTACAAAACTGTACTTAAATATTTTCTGTAATATAGGTTGAGGACAGATTTCTATTTGCTGTTGATGACTGTCAAAACAACTTCCCTAGAGCGATTGTCACAGAGTGCGAGGCCTCATTTTCTGATGGAGAAACTGCTTTGGTTTATCCTCACTGTATTTTTACATGATTATTTCTTATTTTCTCAAGTGCTTATGACATTTAATAAATTTGCAGTTGAGAATTGTGGCAGCCAGTAATGTGAGATAGGGAAATTGGGCACCTGGAAACTATTTAAATACAAACAAATGACAACACAACTTACGCAGCAAGAATATGATTTTGAAATTGTGAATGAAAGTGATCTAGGCCCGAGACAAGCTGAAACTATATTTCTTCCTTCATTCCTTTCTTACCCAAAGTTACTTTTCCTTCAAACACAGGCAAGTCTTTTGTGTAATCCTTGGGAATTGATACTTCATAGGAGTTCTTTATTTCAGTTATTTATGGGTAGTATTCTTAAGATTCGGTGCTGAAGATGTGGCTTTTTTCAGATATGTTTTGATGAATCCCAAGCTTGTTCAAGGCCTATTGTAAAACCAGCCCTATTAATAGGCAGATGTTCGTACAGTACAATTTATGTCTGCTTTGGTTTTTACATTTGGTTTCCACCGAGGTGGGCTACTACTCTGAAGGATGCAATGCAATCCAAAAAGGTTTGGCCAAAATAACTTTGTACGCCTCCTCACCGTATGAATATTTAGGAAATAGTCTGCTTGCAGGGAAAATGTCTTGTTAAATTTTAGTTTTACCAAAAATATTTTGAGCAGCTGGCCTTGATATGTAGGGCCAAATTACTTGAATGCTGAGATTGTATTGTTTTGGAAAGACTGTAATATTCCACATTTTCTTTGTGTCATATGTTCTTATGAAGGTGCAATGCAAAGTAAGTATTAGGTAAAAATATTTTTTCAAGGTATACACTTTTTTAGTCTTTACTTTTTTTTATTTTAAAAGCTTCTTTGTGTTGGGTTTCATTGTGGTTAAAAATGCATAAAATGCATAAAATTTACCATACTATTTTTAAGCATACATCTCAGCGGTGTTAAGTATATTTGTGTTGTTGTGGGACAGATCTCCACAAAGTTTTTCATTTTGCATGACTGAAACTCTGTACCCATTGAATAGTAGTAACTCTCCCTTCTCCCCTCTCCCTGGCTCCTGCTAGCCACCATTCTGCTTTCTGTTTCTGTGAATTTGACTACTTTAGATATTTCATGTAAGTGGAATCATCCAGTATTTGTCTTTTTGTGACTGGTTTATTTCTTTTGGAATAATGGCCTCAAGACTCATCTGTTTTAGAGCATGTGACAGGATTTCCATCCTTTTAAAGGCTGAATAACATTCCATCTTATGTATGTATGTACCACATTTTGTTTATTTGTTCATCCTTTGAAGCACATTCCAGTTTCTTCCACCTCTCTTGACTACTGTGTTTAATCTTAAAATTTTATATTTCTTGGATAATACATTTTTGCCAGGTTAAAATCCAGCACAGATGTTGGTGGATACATATGTGTGATTGAGTGTAACAGTGGACAGAGGCATATAAAATACTGTGGCTTTAAAGATTAGAATGTATATATCTTAAAATTCTGTAGGATTGATATTAACTTAAATATACCTAAGTGTTTGTAAGTATTCTAGTTTGGCTTTTTTAATGTGTGCTTAAAATATTTTAAAAATTGACTGTCAACCAAGTGGCCCTGGTAACTGCAGGTCAAGTTGTTGAGGTTGTGCAGTATTAATAGATGAGGTTTTCCCAGGTGTGTACAGCCTTAAATTTTCTGGAAACTGAAATTGCCTCTGAGCTCTTTTAAAATGCTCGTTTACAGTTCTATGCCTGATACCTCTTGTCATTTATAAAAGCATCTATTTGAAGTTCAGTGAAGCAGCATGTAAGCAGCCAGACGATACATGCATGGTCTGCAGTTCACCACCAGTTGAAGAACAGTAGGAAGTGGGTATTTGCCTTTTGGAATCTTGGGAAGAGTACTGTTTCCTTTGACTAACCTTCATGGAATCACTAAAAGTGGAGAGAATATTGAGCTTGCTTTTCCATAAGACATTTACTTGAGCTTCTTGTTAACATTAATTGCCTCTGTGGGCCAAAGGAAATGAAAGTGTGGGCAGGCAGTCAATTGGCTACTGATATAAAAAGGAAATGAAACATAGGACTGGCTTTAATAGTTGAAGATTGAAAGTGTATACAATTAACAGTAATTTCATATGGTCTTGTAAATAGTTTCCCATGTACCTGATGTGAATAAGAATTAGTAATGCCTGGTGATAAGGAAAGCATTATTTTAATGTTTGTATATGTCTTGGCGATGAAAGATAGGATTATTTAAAGAACAATAACAACAACAACAAAACCACAAAAGATGTTCAAGGGCCAGTAAATAAGTTGATTCGGTTTGATTTTTTTTTAGGCTTTACCCTTAATTAGAGTGGTCAGATATTCTTGGTAGTTTATTATTGTTTTTTTTTTTATGATACAAGATGAGCAGCTTGACATCAAAGTTTTACGGGTGCCTCAGTGGCTTAGTCGTTAAGCATCTGCCTTTGGCTCAGGTCACGATCCCAGGGTCCTGGGATCGAGCCCTGCATCAGGCAGGAAGCCTGCTTCTCCCTCCCCCACTCTTTCTGCTTGTGTTCCCTCTCTCTCTGTCTGTCTTTTAAAAAAAGGTTTAGATACATATGTTGGTACTTGACTTTCAGAGTCTTTTTAACCAGTAGATTAGATGGCCTATATTTAATTTTCTAAATTAAAATACACTAAAATTATTTTGGTTTTGAGAGCTTTTGAGAATTTATCTGACTTTGATATAGTTGGTATTTACTTTTTCCTCTCTGCTGGGCACCATCCTGAGCATTGTACATACCTTAGTTTACTTAGTCCTCACTAAATATTTTAAATTAATATTCATTTTACCAAAGAGGGATTGAGCCATAGAGAAGCTACATAACTTGCTTAAGGTCATATACATAGGGATGGGAAGTAAGATTTGATTTGAACCCAGGCAGTTGATCGTAGGCCCACAAATGATCCATATTAATGACTATGTTGTATTAGTTCATACTTGGCATGCAAAAGTTCTTGGCATTCAGCACGTTGTAGGGTTTGAGCAAATACTGGTTATTTCTATTGAATTTCTTTTTTTTTCTGTTGAATTTCTTAGGTTGACTGGAGATGCTATAAAAGTTTGCTATAGGGTCCACCTGGGTGGCTCAGTCAGTGAAGCATCCGACTCTTGATCTCAGGGTTGTGAGTTCAAGCCCTGCATTGGGATCCACACTGGGCATGGTGCCTACTCAAAAAAAAAAAAAAAAAGCTTGTTATAAACAGCATGGTAGGAAGCCATTGGTCTGGAGACTACTGATTTACCTGATTGATTTCAAGCCAGGCTTTGCTTGGACACTGACAGCTAACCTTGAGGTTAATATATTTTTATTTTTTAAGGTTTTATTTATTCATTTGTTTTAGTAATCTCTACATCCAGCATGGGACTTAAGCTTACAACTCCGAGATCGAGTCCCATGCTCTTCTAACTGCACCAGCCAGGTGCCCCTAACCTTGAAGTTAATTTAAAGTCAGTTCTAAGAGAAATTGAAGAATGAATGACCTCAGTCAGTTAAGCAGATGATACTCTTTTGTCATTGTAGTATGAAGATAGAAGACTTTTGTCCTCTGCTTTCATAGTTATAGAAAAACAGAATTGAAGAACTGGTCATGACTTTTGAGGTAGTCCAGTTCAGTCCCTCTACTTTACCGATTGAGGAAACAGTAGAAGAACCTTCTTTTTCATAGAGAATGCTAGAACCAGGATTGATGATAAAATAGCTCACACTGGCACGACTTACCATGTGCCAGGCCCTATTCTAGGTGCGTTAGGTATGTAAGCTCATTAACTTCTGAGAACAAGTCTATGAAATGAATATTGCTCTCTACCTATTTTACACACAAGGAAACCAAAGTTATATAACCTACCACAAGTCACACAGCTAGTAAGCATTGGAGTCAGGATTTGGGTTTAGGCAGTTTGGCACCAGAGTCTGCTCTTAACCACCCTGTTAATGGTTGTCATATAATGTAATTGCCTTCTTTTTTTTTAGGGCAGAAATAATTGGGTATCAGTCATTTCATAAGGTTCAGTCTGAAATAATTTGAGGTTCTTACACAGCATTTCACCACTCCCCCACAATGGGTGTTTGTGGTTATTAGCAATATCTGCTTATGCAGAATTTTTTTCCCAGGGTCCCAGCCCCCTAGAAAGAGATGCTGATTTTTTTTCCCCATTTTTCACATGTATCTCTGTTACACTTTTTCTATCATTAGTATTCATTTTTCCTAATTGGTATTTTTAAAATTTTTGTTATACAAATAGGATGACTTTGCCATTGCCTGTTCTAGTGTCATGTTGAATAGAAGTAGTGAGAGTGGAAATCCTTATCTTGTTTCTGATTTTAGGGGAAAGCATTCAGTGTGGTAGCATTAAGTATATTGTCAACTATAGGTTTTTCTTAGATAATGTTTTTCACGGGGAAGAAATGCCTTTGTGTTCTTACTTTGCTGAGAATTTTTTTTTTTTTTTATTGAAGCATGATTGACACACAAAGTTAGAGTTTTTTCGTTTTAATCAGGAATGCATGTTGGATTTTTTCAAATGCCTTCTCAATGTCTATTGACAATCATAAGGTTTTTTTTGATTATTTAGCTCTAATTTTTTAGTTTTGTTCATATGTTGATTTATATTGATTTTCAAATGTTAAATCAGCCCTGCATTTTTGGGGAAAGCTCCACTTGGTCATGATATACTATCCTTGTTATGTATTCTTGATCTGATTAGCTGAAACTTGTAGAGTTTTTGCATTTATGATCATAGGAATTTCTGCATTAGTCTTAAATTTTCTTTTCTTGTAATATCTTTGTCAGTCTCAGTCAGACCAGGGTAATAGGAGCTTTATAGAATGTGTTGGGAAGTGTTTCTTCTTCAATTTTCTGGGAAAGTTTTTTGGAGTTGGTACTATTTCTTCCTTAAATGTTTGGAGTAATACACCACTGAAGCCATCTAGGCCTGGACTTTAATTTGTGGAAAAGATTTTAAGCACAGATTCTGTCTCTTTAAGATATATAGTGCTGTTCAGGTTATCTCTTTCTTCTTATGTGAGCTTTGGTAGTTTGTATCTTTCAGGAAATTTGTCTAATTGGTGTGAGCTTGTTTATAATAGTTGTAGAATTGGTAGTGGTGTCATCTCTGTCATTCCTGATATTGGTGATTTGTGTCTTTTGTTTTTTCAGCTACTCTGGTCACCCTAAACTCTGTCTTCTGCCTCTTTAAGCCAATTAGACAACTGCTCCACACAATCAGGCATAAAGCTGGAGAAGTGGGCACCCTGCCCAGAGTCTTTCCTTTTTTCCAGGTATAGACTTCTGTCTATATTTGGCCTATTTTTGACTATTCTCCAGTCCTTTTAGGTAGTTGTTTTGTAGATTGCCCAGAGGTTATGGTGGTTTTCTATGGCAGGGTTTGTCTAGTGCTGGAAGCAGAATCTCTGGTTTTTTGGTTTTGAAACATTGTAGCAAATCAAGACAGTGCTTGGATAGCTGTAAATCAAAATATGGAAGTAGGTAACTTAATAGCCCTTTCTAATCATTGTTGCCTTTATTGGATTTGATACGGAATAGCTCAAGTGGATATTTAGAATAAATTATGGAGTTAGGGAAAGGTGAAAAGGAGAAATGGTGTATTAACTTTCTTCAAAATGGTTTTAGTGGGAAAAACCATTATTACTTGAAAAAGTGAGCATTCTTGAGTACCGAGTATGTCAAGCTTCTGGATCATTTTCAATGCTTTTGCTTGTCATGGGCAAGGTTTTCAAGAGAAAGTGATGGAAGGAAACACGTTTTAGGCCTGAAAGTAAGACATTTCAAATTGCTTGGTATTTATTTTATCAAATAGATTAGTTTTAGGTCATATCAATAGTATAATAGCTAAATATTTTATTTGTAACAAAATATTTCCGGGCCATTTTATATTGAACATTATGCTCTTTTAGTATATATTGTAGTTTGAATTTGAAAGACACTAGAAGTCATCTTTGGTCTCTGGACACCAGCCTGATATTTACTAAACAGCTATCATGAGCCCTGCACTGTTCTAGGCACAGAAGGTTCCATGGTGAACAAAGAGCTCATATTCTTAAAGGCTCAGAAATCTGACCTTTTTAAGCACACTGCGGATGGTCAGACTCACATGTACATGCCTTACTGCCAATTTGTTCATTTGAAATGAGAACTACAGCTGTTAATTAGACTGGTAAGGTTGAACTGAGAGATTAGTGCCTTTTCTCTTTATAGACAGGCCACATGGGAAGCCAAATTACAATCACAAGGTTGCTTGGTGAGACTGGAATCAAAACAAAGGGACTTGGTTAGATAATCCGTGATTAGGATACACCTGCCACAGGGACTGTTTGGGTTTCCCCTGAATAATGTCGAGTGGTAAAGCTTGCCAATGTCTGGTTCTTGGGGCTTATTTCTATGCTGACCATTTTCCTTCATTTACACAATTTCTCTCAAACCAAACTATAATACAATTTTTACTAAGCAACAAGCTCACTCTGGGCATGCTTCCTAAGATTACACTTAGATCTCCTTTAGAAACCTTCAGAGGCTTTCAAATTCTGGGCCTAGGTGCACACATATACAGTCTCTTGGTTGATATCAGCAGAGTGCTATCCATACCCATTGTGTGAGTAGGTCTTACCTTCAGAGGGTGGCCCTTTTTTTGGCCTTATATTCATGGTCTGAAGGGATGTGTGAATCCCCTAGAGTTGTCCTCATGTACTGCCAGTAGTATAGTTTTACTCATTTTAATTGGTTATATATAATTTCACTTCTGTTTTTCATATAACTTACTGATGGCATACCCCTGTTCTTAAGAATAATCCCTATTTAAAACGTTTTAATGGGAAAGTCTAGTTTATCCTAATGGAGGTAAAATAAATTTATTTGAAAATATAGGGGAAATCTAAATTTAAACCTGGGAAGTCCTAGAACCCAAACATAATTGTTTGATTTTTTTAAAATTAAGGAATATACTAGAATTCCATCTAAAAGGTCCAGGAAACATGAAAAGTAGTTGCCTTCAAGGAGGAATGGCACGACTTAACGTGTAATAGAGATTCAGACCTTGGAATAGTGATCCAATTTCACTTATTAGAGTCTTAAATGGTTCCCTCATTTATTGTCTGTGTACCTGCTGCTCATCATCAGGGTAAAGCACTGCTGAATTTACAGTTAAAAGCAAACAATATTAAGACCCAGCAATGACTGGATTTGTCTACATCACTTGTTATGTTCTCACTAATCGAAATGAAGCCATCCTGGCTGTCCATACATCCCCCCAAACCGGTGGGCAGCCAGCAAGGTCTTGGCAGGTACCAGTTTGCAAGCCCCTTGAAGGTAAAAGCCGTAACAGTAGTAGTGGCAACAGCAGGAGTAGTGCGTGTTTGTTAGTGCTTTGCAGTGTTGCACAGAGCCTTTTCACCTGCATTAGGAAATTTGAATTTCCCATGTGGGATATGTAATGTATATGCGTGCTGGTAATCATTTCTGCTTTCTCCTTAACCATAACTTATGTTCTATCCTCGTGTAAATTTTTGGCCTGAAAAATGGGAAAATGTCCTCTTTGAGCAAAGTACCACTTTTTACAGATTAACTTAGCCATTCTGGGAAATTTTAGACTATACCTCTAAAGATGCTTAACACCAAGCTGATCATTTGAGACAAAAAGCAAAACTAAGATTCACTGTCTGACTCTAGCGTGGTGACTACCCTTGTAGCTTGCTACTCATTTGTTGAGGTGGATAAAAATACAAGGCCACTTTTTACCTTTTTCCAGTCTCCACACCATTCTTTCTTAAAGGACATTCAGTTAATAATAGCTTTCCTTCTGTAGCAGTGTTCTAGATCTGCGCTGTCCAAGTTGCTGGACATTAGCCACAGGTGGCTTTTTAAATCTACATTTTAATTAATTAAAGGAAATAAAACTAAAATTTAGTTACTCGGTCACACTAGCCACCCTTCAGTTCCTCCATAGGCCTGACAGCCACTAAACACATCAGGCTATTTAAGTTAATTACTTAAGACCAAATAAAATTAAAAACTGAATTCCTCAATCACACTAGGCACCTTTCAAATGCTTGATAGTCATATGTGGCCAATGACTACCCTGTGAGATTGTGCAGATACAAAACAGTTGTGTCACTGCAGGAAGTCCTATTGGATGACTCTCTTCTAGGAAACGTATCTTCTCCTTATTTTGCAGGGAGGGAGAGACTATCAAATAATTCTGCCATTGTTTATGTTTTATCTATAATATTTCTGTTTCTCAAGACATTTACCCAGCCTCTCTATATGATGTAAAAGTGCATTTTACGTGCACTTTAAAAAAATACCTAAACTTTAAATTTTCTTAGTACTTCTTAAGTGTTCGGGTCTTACAGGTAAATAGCAATGGGACTCCCAAGTAGAAACTCGTGTAACAGTAAAAATGTCCAGTTTCTCTTCCCTTGTATGGATTTTTGCTGCAGCTCAACAGAAAAATTGGTAGAGGAACATTCGAAGTTTGTGCACTACTTGGAAGATGCACAGCTAACCTAGGAAGGAAAAGTAACAATCTTAAGATGATTCACATAGTTGAGATTCCATGATGCTAAAATTTAGGTCAATTGTACTCTCATCATCTTAAATATTAGAGAGTTTTGCTTGAAAAGGCATTTGACAATTGAAGAATCTCTTAAGGGTACAAATGATATTAAAAATTTGATATCACATATTAGGATATGAAGTGTTATGAGTTAACTAAATAAGATGTCGAGCATTTACCTTTTCTTCTTTCTGACTTACATATTCGGGTTGTGCAGAACTAAAGGAAAATTCCAGACTAACAATTCAGGACTGTATTTTTGTCAACTTCAGGTTTAAAGATGCAGTACCCTGTAATGTATTCAGATTAACTAGGACTAAACACTCATAGAGAAACGTCTTTGATCCTTGCCTGTGTAAGAATGGTCTCCTGAGTGCTTAATATAATGGAGAGGCCTATTTACTGAAGGTGACTGGCACTCTGCCATGGCAAAGGACTGGGTTGGATAGGTCTTGGTCAAGGGCTTTGCAGAACAGACATTTGGATACGCTGAGTTCCAGATAGAGGGAGAAAGTTGTCTAAAAAGAAGTGGTCACCTTTTAAAAACAAGAGCAAATCCTGACAGAACACTGGTAGTTGTTACATTGGTGTGATTCTGGACTTTCGGATGTGTGTTTAATGCCTTTTTCACTTTTGAAAGCTAATCACTTTCTTGCAAAGTCAGACAGTATTAGAACCTCAAAGGACAGCTGTTGTTTTTTAAAGGTCTTCCCACTAGTTGGGGTGATAGCTGTAATGTTCACATAGAAAGCAAATATTCTCCCTTTTATTTCTGTATTCGTTTTAGACGTTCTTTGCCTAAGGAGCAGCTTGTTATGAGCATGAGTATAGAAGAGAGATTTTTATTCATATTTAAAGAACATCAGTAATAAAAACATTTCCCTAGCTGTGACAAAGAACAGCCTTTGTTTAAGGGTTAGGTATGTCTAAGGAAGTGACTCTTGTGAAGAACTAAGGAATAAAATATAATTCATCTTAGCTCGTGTGAGGAAAATTGTCCTAACTTGCATGCTGCTGAGTGCCTAATTTACATTTAAAGCTGAAGTAATGAAGCCTTTATTTTTTTGCCAGAAACTCCCATTTCTCTCCCAAATATATTCTCTATCAGACAAAAAAAAGCTCATTATTTTGCATGGTAATGTGTCTTTGCTGATGCAGAAAAGCAACATAATTTAGGATGAAGGATTAATTTAAACTTTCTTATGCGCTCTTTTGCAGATGATTAAAATTATTTCTAGGGATCAGAAGGTGGGTTTGCAGAGCACACCAAAAAGAATAGCTTCATCCTGGTGAATCGCAAGGGAAGGTATAGTCCTTTTCTCACCAGAAGGAAGAGGTTCCTAAAAACTCTTGGACCTAGAATTTAAGCCTGAGAACTTTAGCTCTCATGGAAGCTGTAGTCACGGGCTCTGAAGCTGAGAGTGAATCTATGGAAGCTCTTAGGAAAACACAGTATTTATGTGCAGTTAGATAAATGTAAGTCTGATACAAATCGGCCTTTAATTTATACTCTTATTTAGTAATCAGGGGTACTGTATATTCATTTTCATTTACCGTCCCTTACTTAATAGAACATCTGCTTGGTTGCAGAACAAGCATGCTTCGAGGCATTTCCTTTCCTCTCCCGTGGCTGGTTTTCTACCTAGCTGCTCATTGCATTCCTCATTTTCAAACTCAGAAATTCTGGATGCCCCTGTCCCTGGGGCTCCCTGTCCCCACTTAACTGCTGACTCTTAAATGTCGTCAGTGTGTAGTTTTGAGTCCCAGGTGTGCTTGGCTCACCTTCTTGTATTTTTCGTATGGCTCCATTCTAAAAATCTTTATTCCTGTTCTGCCATTAGCTTTTACCTTCCTTTGCTCTTGCCAGCCCCAGCCCCATCTTTCTCTAATTATCCCCCACAGGATTGAATCATAGTTCGTGCAATTTGCATGTACTGAAACTGAATGAAATTCTTGAAGTTGCCCCAAAGTACACAGAAGTAAATTTGAGAATATGCAAGCTTAATTTAAGAAGATTAGATATGGGAGGTTAGTGTAGTGCCTATGAAACATGTCCCCCCTTAAACATTCTTTGTGTATGTACACCTCACACCTATATATATAAATAACATTTATGCTAAGAAGAACTTGTGATTGTTAAGCTACTCCAGAACTTTCCAAGCTTTCAGCACAGTTGGCATCTTTCAGCAAAAGCAGTCAGTGTGTTTGTTGTCAGTCAGTGGCATACTCAATCACTTATTGAGTACTGCTTTTGATTTGTGAACAAACGGACATGTTTACAGCCTTTTGGAGCCTGATTGGTTCCATAATGAAAAAGTTTCTCAGGTATGCCAGCGCAAGAGTTTGGAGGTCGAAGGTAGCAGTCACCTGATAGTTTCTGAAGCCAGATCTCTGTCCCTATTTCCATTCCTTGGGCCCTGGGGGTGTCCTAGATGGGGTGGGAGTGCCATTGACCTCCTCTCTTTACGCTGCCCAGCACAGAGTCCTCAAACTGCGGAGGAAGTAAAACTAGCTCCTTACCTGAAAGAGGTTGAAGCTTTTGTTCTGTGAATGACTGCATTTCCTCTTCAAACCTTGGTTGTTGTATTGTTTTTAAATTAATTATTGGGCTTTAGTTTGTGTTTTTATCTTTTAAGAAGGATTGTATGCATTGCTACATTCTTGAAATTTTTAAAGAAGCAAACTGGAATGTTTGGATTTCCATGTTGTTAATAGAGTTTTCATCTCATAGAAGAACATCCAGGAAGATAGTTTAGCAAATTTGGGATTATTTCACTCTAATTTGGTAGTCCCTATAGTGGGCACTTACCCAGCTTTCCTTCTTATCATCATCATCATAGTCAAGTTTTGTTTTTTTTTTTTTTAAGATTTTTTATTTATTTGACTGAGAGAAACACAGTGAGAGAGGGAACACAAGCAGAGGGAATGGTAGCAGGAGAAGCAGGCTTCCCGCAGAGCAGGGAGCCTGATGCGGGGCTTGATCCCAGGACGCTGGGATCATGACCTGAGCCGAAGGCAGACGCTTAACGACTGAGCCACCCAGGCGCCCCTATAGTCAAGATTTATTGACAGCTTATTCAGTAAGGAGTAGTTGGATGTCTGTACTGGTTTCAGGAGTACTTGGATGAGGCTTGTGAAAGAGGTTCAAATACGGAGATGCTCTTTTAACAGAAGAGAATGAAGCTACTGCCGTAGTTCATCAGAAATTAGGAGAGGAACTTTTTTTTTAATTATTGGCCTAAATGGGCTGAAGTTCAAAGTAGGACTGTGGTCATTATTCATTACCTCTTTTCTTTTACACAGTGAAACTCTTGGGTTTCTGTGGACAAGGCTGCTTTTTAATGGCATGTTCTCCAAACAGCTGTTAAGCACCCCCTCCCCAATGCCACAGACCACATCTGTTCCCACTGTTGATTAGCTAGAGGGTGGAGAAAGAAGAGAGGCTGTAGCATGTGTAATTACCAGTAATTAATTCTTGTTGAGCCTCCTCATTTCCTTCTATTCTAACTCCACCTACTCTTCTTCCTGTCTCTGTTGTAAATTCTATTTCATGTTGGCTACTTGTGGAAAATAATCTTGATGGGTATACAGCTGTTTTCCTAAAATTTTACATTCACCTTCCAGTGAAGCTTTTATTTTTCTTCTGGTGGCAAAAATCTCTGGATAAGGCAAGGCAGATAAGAAAATCCCGAAGTAAGAGCATAGCTCTCAGGGCTAGCTTTCCTGCTTCCTCATGTTCTGTTTCTGTTGATACTATTTCCAACTGTCAACAAATATTTATTGAATATTTTGTTTCTTAAAGGAACTATTGCAAGGCCTGAATAAGTGTGAAGAAAACAATTGTAAGATATAGTCCTGGTCCTCGCTGTTAATATACAATGTAATTAGAGACCTAAAATATGTACATGGAAAAATAATGATATTGCTTAACTTATAAGGATTATGCAGTAATTGTCCAATTGTCAAGACCATAAGGTGGAGGTAGTATTCTTTATTTATGATAGTGTTCGCTATTTTTCTTTATCTTTGTAATAAGATAAGGCTAAAAGAAGTAGAAATTTGAGCATTTTAGTTAGTATGTCACAGTAAAATGTATATACCCATAGGCTTGCTCTTTAAAGAAAGTTCACAGTATATCTTCTTCTCAGGTCTTAAAAGCCTAGATCTTCAAGACGCGATGCCTATTGGGAATGTGTTTTTAGGAGAATTGGGCTTCAAGGGGGAACATTTTAAAATTGCTTGTTTCTAACATGTAAAATAATTTTAAAAATGTATTTCCTGCCCCAGTAGGAAAGAGATGGCACTAGGATTAATGGGATTTGATAAAGGGATTATTTACCAAAATGAGGGGAGGATCCAGCAAAATCACAAGAGAATTATGTGAACTCTGAAGCTAGTTGCGGCAGGGATGTTACACTCTCCGGCGAAAAGGACTAAGAGGAGGAGCACATACCTGACCCCAAAAAAGAGATTTGGGTGAAGAAGGCCTTATGAATACAGGGGGATAGACTTAGCCAGCCCTTGTGTGCCCCCTCAGGGAAAAAGCCAGGGCTATCAATAGCCTGTTCTCATTTTCCTCTTGATTTATGCAATGTTCTCCATGAGCCACGCTCATTTGGAAATTAGGAAATAAAGGATAAAATCCATTAGGTTAGCCTGCCCACCCCCCCACCCCCCCCAACAGAGAGCAGAGTGGAGAGTGCAGTGGGTTGGGCAAGGAAAGCTATCTGGCCCTTTGTAAGTTTGTCTAATTATGGAAAATACATCTGGATAACATAATCCTATGTGCTAAATAATCTTGGCGACCTATAGGCATGGGTCTGGAATCAGTATGCTTTATGACAAGCCAGTCACTTCTCAAGCACGTGCAAAAGGAATCATTGATAAATAGAGGTTAGTGATTCTCACCTGGGGGCGATTTTGCCCACCATGGAAAATGTGATAGTGTCTGGAGGGCATATTCATATATTCATATTTATATTCATACTGGGCTTTGTCATTAGGATCTGGTAGAGGGTAGTGATGATGAAGGGGATACAGTGAAGTGCCTTTTCATTCTGTCAGGATAGGTACCCAGGTGATTGTTGAAGTATCTCACCTAAGGAATGGCCATTACTTTGGGCGAGAGGAGACTGCTAACCTTTGAAAGAATGATTGAAATTGAGTCTGAGAATGAAGTTATGAGACGGCATTGGTTGTACACACTGAACATGAGGGGGGCGGGACAAGCCCTTAAAAGATTAAGTAGAAGAGAGACTTGTGGACAGTTGGGGTGCTGTGGCAGGGTCTTCAAGGGCGTGGACTACATTTGGTCCTTGTAAGCGTTAAGCACTGTGTTTTGAGCAGTACAGACACTGGGTATGTGTCAAGTGACTGTGCTGAATTGAAGAGAAATCATTAGTAACAGAAAGAAAGGCACTAGCGGGAAAGGAAAGATGAAAGGTGGCGGGCAGGGAAGAGGTGAGATTGTTACATGAGGGGAAAGATACTGTGGATTACAAAAAGACGAGAGATCTAGGCCGTAGAGGGCATCTTGGCTGTGCCACGAAACCACGGAAGCCCAGGTTTCCGGATTTCATATTTGTCCCTGACTTGGACCTTGTACCTCACAGTCTCCTTTTTTTAAGATGCAGCGCATAGGGACAAGGATGTTTAAATGATGAGGGTCAGAAACCATTTGTCCCATTCCTCTTTTATCAGCACTGCCCTCCCTCCCTTTTAGTATCAGAGCACTATTTCCTGCATGGACCTAGAACTGCCTCTCTTTTTGGACTCAGCTCAAGACTGAGGCGTGCCTCCAAAAAGAAGGTTTTTTATTTATTTTTCATTTATTCATTCGTTCATTTATAAATAAAGATTTTATTTATTTATTTATTTATTTGACAGAGAGAGAAAAAGAGAGGGAACACAAGCAGGGGAAGTGGGAGAGGGAGAAGCAGGCTTCCTGCTGAGCAGGGAGCTCAATGCAGAGCTCAGTGTGGGGCTTGATGTGGGGCTCGATCCCAGGACCCTGAGATCATGACCTGAGCCGAAGGCAGACGCTCAATAAGTGAGCTTCCCAGGTGCCCCCAAAGAGAAGGTTTTAATAGATCACTCCGTTGGTGGAGGACTTGGTGTGATTGGCTCAGTCGTCCTATTCTTACATTTCTGCATGACAACTCTTAAGTCCTGTTCTTTCGTTTTCAGGCAGTGAAAACTGCTTAGTTGGCAGTGATCACATTTGTCTTTTTTTTTTTTTTTAATTTAAATTCAGTTAGCCAACATATAGGTACATCATTAGTTTTTGGTATAGTGTTCAATGATTGATTCATCAGTTGCATACAACATTTGTCTTTTAAGTTCCTTAAGGGCAGTGACGTCTTGAAATGTCCACCAGTAAGACTCATCAGCACGACTACAACAGTGTCTGCAATCCAACTTTGTAGCTGGTCTTGTAGGGGTGTTTGTTTGTTTGTTTTTTTAATGTAGGCTCCATGATGGAGGCTCCATGCCTAGCATGGAGCCTGACATGGGGCTTGAACTCAGAACCATGAGATCAAGACCTGAGCCAAGATCAAGAGTGAGATACTTAACCAAGTGAACCACCCCTGCCCTCCTCCAGTCTTATAAATTTTTTTAAAAACAGCTTTATTGCTACTAGTTTCACAAACATGCTTTTGTTCTCTCATCATGAATTTAAAGGAGGCACCACCATCTACAGATGCTCAAGCCAAAAGTCAAAGACTTATCTTTGGTTTTTCTCTCTTTTCATTACTTTCAACATCTCAACCCTTAGTATGTCCTGATTCCACTTCCCTTCCTGCTCTGCTGTTACCACCTTATCCCTTGCCTATGGACTGGTGCTTCTGCTCCTCGTCCCAGCTCTCATCCCAGCACCTGTAAGAATACTTACCATGTAGTAGAAGCTCCAAGTGTTGAATAAACAAACTGTGAAAGTTATTATTGATGGAGGAGAAGAGAAGAAAAGTTACTATGATGGGTAAGATTTTTTACAGCCAGCTTGCAAGCTCACCAACCTTTGGACCCATCTGATCAAAACTACACATTGTCTCTGTGATAATAATAGTGGTCACAGATTTGTTAAGGCTCATGGTTTTTTTTTCTCCCCTCACCTGTGACAGATTCTTGACACTCATTTTTAGGATAATAAGTAAAGGGTTTAGAAGTGGCATTGGAGCCAGGAATGCGAGTCGCTCCTCTTTGGCAGCCTCTTGGACAAATCAAGAGTGGCCATGGTATAAAATATACCAGGTAACTCATTAGACTGTTTGAGGACTGGTTGGATGTAACTCTGAAATAACTACAAGTTTTGTGGGGGAGGCTAATCTTTTGGAGGTCATGACCCATTTGAGAATTGGGTGTTAGCTGCGGATTCTTTTTTTTTTTTTTTTTAAGATCATTCTTTTATTTATTTATTTTTTTTAAAGATTTTATTTATTTATTTGTCAGAGAGACAGAGCACAAGCAGGCAAAGAGGCAGGCAGAGGCAGAGGGAGAAGCAGGCTCCCCGCTGAGCAAGGAGCCCGATATGGGACTCGATCCCAGGACCCCGGGATCATGACCTGAGCCGAAGGCAGCTGCTCAACCAACTGAGCCACCCAGGCATCCCAGCCGCGAATTCTTTACCCAGAAAAATGTGCATTTATACATGAATACAGAATTTTGTAGTCCATTAAAGGGTTTCATAGACTGAGCCGTAGCTCATAGCAGGAGTATGTGTAGTTTGAAAATGTCCCTTCAAAATGATGTCCTATTCGAGATAGGTTAAAACATATATTTTTTAACTATAATCTACAGGAAGTAACATGGCAAAATACCGGCAGATGGGGATATTGCAGAAAAGAGATGATTTCTTTTTTTCCGATACTTAATTGGTATCACAGCAGAATCTTAAGGGGTAGGGAATTGTGAGGGGTTTGTTTGTTTATCAAACCAAAAAAGTAAGGGATATTGGCTGGTTTTGCCTTACTCTTTTGTTGAGGAGGCAGAATAGCATGGAACATAAAGCTCCCGTTGCTGCGGACCTTGTGTGCGTCTTAACCCGGAGCGTGGACCGTAGACAGAGCCACTGGGCCTCCATGAGCCCAGCAGCCGATGGGCGAGGAACAAAGGGTGGAAGCGGGTGGGTGTAGGCACAAGATGGAAGGAGAGAAATTTCTTCAGTATCTGCCCAGGTTGAACGCAGTTCCCTCCACCCCCAAAGCTTTTTCTTCTTTCCCTGTTTTAGTTTGTCTTGGCATCTCCATTAAACAGACATACCAGCAAAGGAGATTGTCCTCTTGGCTAGAAGTTCTTGCAGAAACTTGACTATGGTTTTTATTCCATCTCCTTTGGAGTTAGGGAGAGCTCTTATTTCCGAACTTACTGACATAGTTTCTTGTATTGCTAATGTTTTCCCAATCTCAAGCTGGCTTGTTTTTGATAAGTCACTAAAGCAGAAGGTATTTTGTCCCGCTACCTAAGCAATAAAAGCAAGTATGTAAGGCTGTAGTACCAGAGTTGTGGGTTTTTTTTTTCTCCTGCACAATGTATTAACTAAGCAGAAAATTTAAAAGAACAAAGACAATAAAAGTAATGTTTGTTAGTGGTAGTTTGAGATATTTCAGGAGAGATGAGATGTGAAGAAAAGCAGTGGCCATATTTAGAAAGCTGCCTCAAACCCAAGAGTATCTATTGAAGTAAACTTGATGACAGACTTTTTTCCTCTTCATGAATCATTGTATTCCTATAAAAGCGAAAATTCCTCTTCATCTAAACAAACGGCTTCCACATCTGTTTTCTTGGTTTCTCAAAAGGGTGTCTTTGGCTTGCATTTTTTTTAAAAGTGTTTATCTGTTTAAAATGAAATATCGTCAAAAGCAGTTTATACATCAAAATCCAAGTTGGTCTTCAGCTTCTAAGAATTAGTCAAGAATGATCTGGTGCTAATGGTGGTGGTATAGGGAAAAAAGAACACATTCTGTATTCTGCACTAGGTAAGTCTCTCTCACCATACTCTTTAAGTCTCGTTGATTTATATTTCAGTGTACATGCTCTTTTGGCTCTGGGGACTGATCAAGTAGTTAACTTTGTCATCGGTAGCCCGTCCCAATAATTCAATGCTCTGGGCTCTGAGTTCCGAAAATAAGTATTTTCCAAATTAGTAGCAGGGGAATTAATTTGTTGGACCCGTTGACTAAGAACTGACCTACAGTGAGATTGTTTTCTTTAATCCCGTAATCAATTTTCCGCACTCTGTCACTGAGAGAAACACACTCCTAACTGGTGTGTAAAGTGCCGTCGCACTTTTCTAAAGCCCTCTTTCAGTTTGGAGTCACTCGTGAGTCTGTGCACCCCTCAGGGGTTTTGGTTTTATCTTTTTTAATCTTTAGCCTCTTCTTGTGTCACCGGCCACCATGCCCTTGAGCCCATCCTGCCTTTTACAAATAAAGAATGAAGAGCAGCTGAAGTGCCAGCCCTTCTGCAGCTGACAGGAATCTGATCTACCGCTTGGACTCTATCTGGGTACCGGCATGCCAGTGGTGTGTGGCTGATCTTAGCCGTGCCGTTCGCAGTCGCAGGCTTTAAGAGGGCGGGAGCAGAGGGGGTTGTCTTCAGGAGAGAGAAAGATCTTTTTCTGTAGGGACAAGTCCAGGAGAAAGGCTGTGGATTGGCACATGGGGTCCTGCTGCGCGGCACGGTGGGATTTCTGGGCCCTGATCTAGGCGGTTTTCTGTCAGGAGGTTGTGCAGGCCTCCTCCCACCCCCTGAGCCTCAGCTGTCTGTTCTGTCAAAACAGTAGCTTGCTCTGAGGTCGAAGGTCCACGAGGAACTGTGAGACACTGGATGTTATCAAAACCGAATTAGCAACAAAGGCGATTTAATCACTTATGACTTAGTTTCTCTCAAAGGGTGTGAAGTATGTTGTTTGGAAACCAAGCGGAACCCCTCCTTCATGGCTTCTTTGATTCATTTGGAAAAGTATGAATCAGAACTGCCTCCCAAAAGGCACCAAACTTGCCTTAAGAAAGAAGGAACTCCCTGCCCCCTCCCAGATGCAGGAGAGAGGCAGGAAAAGGATGGCTATGCAGGAGCTAAGGGAGGTTCTTCTGGAGTGAATTGTTTGATGTTCAGTCTTCCTTTCGAGCCCGTCACTGCCTCGGGGGCTGGGGGGAGCTGGTGCCTTTGGCTGTTGTGGTTGCTCATAAAAAGACAGGGTGCTCCCCCCTTTTTGACCTTGTTTGGAAGGTTAATACAATTATTTGTATTAGGCCCTAGCCACCTGTTGGGATCGGTCTCGTTAAAGGTCAGTGTGTGGTGCCCGGCTGTCGGTGGCAGCCTGCGTCAGACTTGCCAGTGGCCACTGGTGTGTGTGACACCTGCCAATTGTCACATAAAGAATGGAGATCTGATAGCTGAAAGGGAAAGGAAGGTGCCGGAGGAGGAATGAGGGATAGGGCATCCCACGGAGCACCATTACTGTGGTTTGGCTGCTGGTTTGCCTTGTCTCCCTTTTCTCCTGCTGCCCCTTGGTTGAGCTCAAACATCCATTTTGATAGATTCTGTCTGCATGCTGACATTGCTTTGATTTATTCATTTATTGCACCTCCGTCGAGCATGGGATTTCTTACACCTGAAACTTCTCACATCCCCTCTGTTGAGCATCTTAGCTTCCATCTGCCTTCCTGTCCTCTCCCTTCCCATGTCCACAGGCATAGCATATTCATTACTTCCAAAACTTCCCTTAAGGTTCTGCTCCCCAACCTGTTCACCTTTCTGGATTCCCTGTCTCTGTGAGTGACAGCACGGTCTACCCAGTTGTTAAGCCAGGAACATTGGTATCATGTTTGACTCCTCTACCTCTACCTCGTGCTCCAAATCCAGTTGCTGAGTCCTGTAGATTTCACTTCCTAAATGCCTGAGACTCTCCAGTGCAATAGCTACTGTGCTACGTAAGCTTCATTACTTTTCCCAGGTCGCTGTCCCCCCACCCCACCCCACCCCACTCCCGGCTGATAGGTATGCTCCACATGTGTTACGGTCAGAGACCTCTTTAACTTGTCAATCCAATGGTGTCACTCCCCAGTTTAAAGTTGTTAATGTGGTATACAAGGCCTTTCACAGTTGAGCCTCTCTCCTGCCTTCTCCCTGCTTTCATGAGCATTCTAGCCTTAACCATACTTTTTATTTTTGTCTTGTTGCAAAAAAAAAAAAAAAACTTCTATAATTTCTTGAAAGTTTAATGTTTGATCACCATTGAGAATTTCTCTTTGTCCTTTGGATTCTCACCAACATTCTTCCTCCATCCTCCTCTGCCTGTTACTCTCCATAACCTACCTTCCCCTTATGTACATTCTGCTTTTGTCAAATTTTCTCTGACTCTTACCCCAGGGGCCCCTATTCTCTGTGTGTGTCTGGATATATGTATATGCTTTGTATATGCTTTTCCTGTCGCATATTTGGTTCTCTGCTCCACTAGATATTATACACTATAGAGGGAAGACATTGTGTCTGGATCATTTATTCTTGTGTTCCGTTTCACCTAGCACATGAGAAGTACTTAGTAAATACTTGGTGAGTGAATGAATCAGTTCCTTTTTGAGGTTCTAAGTGAGAGGGAAATTAATTATAGTGCTTCCTATAGTTCATATCAAATTCTTGAACCTTGGCCAGATTAGACAGTGGCAGTGCAATGAAGTCCAAAAGTAAAGGTTTATTTATTTTTTTTTAATCCTAAGGATCCAAATCCTATATAGTCCTTGCATTGGTATTTTATCTTCTTCGTATTCTGCACCTCTATCCTAAATGACTTTTCAGAGCTTGATACCTGTTGCTTTCAGAATTTCTCTATATTCTTCCCAGAGAAAATACAGAAGGTGATGGGATAGGAGGAAATGTGATGGGTAAATGGGAAAGCATTATTTGATCCTTAAATACATTTATTCTAGAGGCATGCCTGAACATGTGTCTCTCACACCTATGTCTCTGGAGAGGTAAGCACAGTTCCATTTCCCTAAAACTAGGAGAAATGCAGACTCATGTGCTCTGTGTTTCTCTTCAGCCTGTAAGATTTTTCTTTGAAGCAGAAACTGTCCATATTTTAATCATAGCTAGTTCCTAGAATCTGTTTTCTGAACTTCTAATAAATGGGAGGGCAAAAGCAGGACAGCATTTTCTAAACAAAATAAGTACCAGTTTGTTCTAGGAGAGCATATCAAGTACAGTCAGTATAGAACAAAATGTAGTATTTATCCTTGGTACTGAGCTAGCGAGTTTTCCACCCCCCACACCCGCAAGGTGTTGGGTTTAAGAAGTCCTCCCTCCTCTGATTTCCCTTAAAGCAGAGAGTAATGATGAACTGTCCCATGGCTACCTTGTCATACACCAGTCCTAAAAAGGAGCTTTCAGAAGTCCAAAATGCTTCCATCACAGTGGTGACAATAACCCGTGGGTCACTCCAGCTTCACGTTTGCAGACCTGCCTAGCTACTGCGCCAGGGTCGAGCTTCAGGCCAGGTACTTAGTTAGGACAAGTGACAACCTGTGAAAGCTGCCTTTCGTGGGGGCTGGGCGCTCCAAGTTTTCTAGTCACATACTCCCATGACCTCAGTTATAACGAAAATGTTGCAGATTCTAGAAAATGCTAATGTCCTTTTTAGCTGTAAGTATTATCTTGATTGCAGTGCTTCACAATTGCCCAACTTCATTATCTGCGCATAGCCAGCCTGACGCCTTCTTCTCAAATAGACAATTATGATCAATTAAGCACTTTCAGGCCTTATAGAATACTTAATTTTATTAGTCAATTATTTGTGCTTTGAAAGAGTTAATGGTAGCTACCCAAGCCATTATTAGAAATTAGTATGTCCCGAAATAGAAAGGCTATTTCCTTTGTGTATGGCACTGCAGTGGAAAATGCCAAGCATAGTTTTTACTGAGTTAAAGGGTGAGGGAAGGCGGAGTGGGGGAGAAAGTTACATGTAAATCATTTAGCCATTAACCTAATGGGTGGATTTATAAATCCTATTACTATAAGCCCTTTTCATTTCCACTGAGGCCTGGTGCATGCTTGATCCCACTGATGTAAAATTCATTCCGTCTAAGTGATTACTGAAGTAAGACACTTTGAGTCAATTTTAATCAGGGTGTGTGAAACTTGCCTGAGCGCCGATGTTCACTAAAGCGCGGACATAGCTTGGCCGTGTCTTAATTAGCCCCCCAGATGAGTTATGTGAGAAGTCAATCAGGGAACCAAATCTGAACCTTCTGACATGTCCATGTTTTTCTATGAGGGAAATAACACTGTAGGGGCTGAAAATACGTAGCTCCAAAGCAAGAGGCAAAGACCTTTGGGCGGGGTGCGGGGGGGGGGGGTGGTTGTTTCTAGTCCTGTGGGCGTTATGTGAATTCTGAGAAATCTAAAAGCTTGATTCTAATGGCTAATTAGAGGATCTTCAATGGTACTTATATTTAATAAATCATACTTTCACATCAGATGTAATATGTGGACCTTCTTCCTAGAAAAATGCATACAGGCACACATTCAGATTTTTCCTGTCAGTTTCAGGGATGTTCACATTTCTTGACCTTAGGTTAATATCTCCTATGCTGGTTTCAATCTTGGTGTCTTAGGGTTTGGATATTTTGTGAAAATGTAGTATTTAAGACTGTAGGGTTGCCTTTGAACTCTTGTGTCGGTGAGTAGATTCAGCTCAAGGGTTCTTTAAAGCCAGCTCTACAAGCTCTCCAGGGTCCCATGTCAGATATAATCCCAGGTATGGCAGTAGTGCACAGAAGTTCAAGTGAAGCACAGGGGACATGAGTTTCTGAACTGGAGGTTGGAGTGGAGGAGGAATAGAGAGTAAGAATGTTGTGAAAGGAAGATTTCTTTAAAGATGAAAACAGTTCTTTAAAGGTCAAAATGTAAGGTTTTTTTTTTTGTTTTTTTGTTGGTTTTGTTTTGTTTTGTTTTAATGCAGAAGGTGAATAAATCTTTGGGGGCAAGGAATTAGAAGACAAGGGAGAAATTCACCTCTCATTCCACATATTCAAAGCCATAGATTGTTGTATTTTTAAGGTTTTAAGTCAAAATGAGATCCTTTGACACTTTTTAGGGTGGTAATTGAGAGATACTCATAAATATCACTGTGTCTATTAGGGAGGAGAAACCTATCAGAAAGCTTTGTTTATTCAGCATGTTTTATATTCTTTACACATGAGCTATCAGGTCTGGGCTGTAAATTGTGGATTTAAAACAAAATCAGTTTATCTGGAAATGAGCCATATGGGAGAATTACACTTTCAGTCAAGTTTATAATTAATGGGCCTTTATCACTGGGGTAGACATTCATTTCTCTTGAGTGAATATTTGTTTATCTAACATGCATAGTGCTTAAAGGTGGGGTTAAAACTGATTCGCTCTTCACTTCTTTAAATGCATGCTGTATGTGGGTTTAATAGCTGCTTTCTGTAACCAGCTTTCGGGTCCTTTTGTTGTGGAGATGCACTTATCAGTCCATGGCTTTGCTCTTCTCATGTTGGACCACTTGGGTTTGCTTCCTTTTATCAGAACTTAAAAAGTAAATGTTTATTGAGGTAATTTAATAAATCCTATGTGTCAGGCATTGTTTCAGGTTTAATAACTAAGACATGAACTCTCCTTATGATTTGCTTATAGCGTCTTACCTTTGTAATAGAGTGATGTGCTCTCGTATACACAGAGTACTCTGAGGGCTACATTGGATTAACATATTCCTTAATACCATTTAGCTGGGGAGGCCAGAGATGTTGTTCTGATGGTATAAAGTTCCTTGTAAAATTAGTAGACATTAAGTAATAATAATAATAGCTAACATTTATGAGTACCAGGAACTATAGAAAAGAATTTACATGTTACATTTAATGTTCATAGTAGCCCTATTGTAAGGAAGCTGTGGTTATTGTCTCCCATTTTATAGTCAAGTGTTGGGGCACAGAAGGTTATATTGTGTGCTTGAGGTTACACAGCTTGTAAGCAATGCTGTTACACTTTGAACTTAGGTAGTCTGTATCAGTCAGGGTTCTCCAGAGAAACAGAACCAATGGGGGGGGGGGGTGGAGAGAAACAGAGAGAGAGCGATTGATGGATTGACTGATTTTAAGGAATTGGCTCATGGGATTTTAGAGGCTGGCAAGACTGAAATCTCAGGGCTGGTCAACAGTCTGAAGACAAACACACCACACATGAGTCTGCAGTTTCCTTGAGGGGACTTCATTATTTTCTCACTTAAGGCCTTCAAATGATTAGGTGAGGTCCACCCACATTATGGTGACGATAATCTGCTTTACTCAAAGTCTACTGATTTAAATGTTGGTGTCATGTTAAAAACAAAAAACACCAAAAACAAGAAAACCTTCACAACATCTAGACCAGTGTTTGACCAAATAACTGGATATCACTGGCCTAGCCCAGTTGACACATAAAATTAACCATCACACAGCCTAACTTCTGAACCCACACTTTGGACCACTGTGGGGAAATAGCATGTGAAAACCACAGAAGCAAGAAAGCAGCATAGTGGCATGTCTAGTGAACTCCTCATATTTCAGGATGGCTGAATTGAAGGGTGCATGTGGAAGACATTCGAAAGTAAGTTGGGCCTCAGCTATATCATGAGTCTTGGGGTAAGCTAAGGGATTTGAATTTCATTGCAAAGAGTATATTTTAGAAAGAACATTGGCAGGCACCTGGGTGGCTCAGTGGGTTGAGGCCTCTGCCTTCGGCTCGGGTCATGATCTCAGGGTCCTGGAATCGAGCCCCGCATTGGGCTCTCTGCTCAGCAGGGAGCCTGCTTCCCTCTCTCTCTCTGCCTGCCTCTCTGCCTACTTGTGATCTCTCTCTGTCGAATAGATAAATAAAATCTTTTTAAAAAAAATAAAAAAAAAAAAGAACACTGGCAAAGCATGAAGAATGGTTTGCAGTAGTGATCCTGGAGGCAGGTAGGCTGAGTGAATGGTGAGAACTTGAAGGAGAGAGAGCACATCAGCAGAAAGAATCTCATGTGAGACTTACTAGCTCATTGGATTAGAAAGGAAGTCAGCCCTTTATTTATTTTAGTTTGAGGCCCTTGGAGGAGCCATTTGTCCTGCTTAGAGCCAGGGAGGTTTTGGAAGAGATGGATGGTGTTTAGAAGGAATTATTATGGGACAGACAGTGGAATATGCGCTTGGAGCAAGAAAATGTTGTCATTAGTATGTCACTGATTCTCAACCAGGGGCAGTTTTGTCCCCCAGGAAACATTTGGCAATACTTGGAGACCATTTTGGTTGTCACAGCTGGAGACTGTTTGTGCGCGCCCGCATGCATGCTGCTGGCATCTAGCGGGTAGAGGCCAGGGACAGCCTCCTCACAACAAAAAATTCTCCGGCCTAAAATGTCAGTAGTGCTGAAGTTGAGAAGTCCTGATGTATATATGTAGACGATGTGTATGTATTCTCCTGAGGGAGAGGGGGAGATCTCAACAGAGGGTGTTCAATGTTTTATGTGGTAAATATACACTCACTTACATTAAGTGCATTAGGCTGTATGCAGACAGCTTGTGAGAGCCTACGTATTTCTATTTATTTTACAACCACATAGACCTCGAAAGTAATCTAGAATGTGGATCTATGTTCTTGTAATGCTGATGGTCTTTGTTGGACGTATTAGTGCCTCCTTTTCCTAATACTAAAGAAATGAGTGTGGTTGAAACACAAAACAACCAGACAGAAGGATAGAGGTGTTTCTACATGTCAAACTTTGGATTCTAGATTTTTGATCTGGGAGGAATCCTTGCCTCTTCATTTTTTAAATGAGGATGCTAAGACCTAGAGAGGGAACCCAGATGGTTCGCAAATCACTTAGCTACTAATTGGCAGTTTAAACCAGTACTCACATTGCAGACCCCTGACTTTTCTTTAAACTCGTATTTGTATAATGCTTTATCTCTGCTATCCACGTTTTCAGCATGGAGTTCTTTTTAGTCCCATGTATCTCAGGAACCTGGATACTTTTTTTCCCCAGTTTTAAAGAAGGTAAAACTCGGGTTAAAGGCAGTAAAGAACCCAGACAGGAATGTTAAGTAGTAGAGAATGAAAGTAGGGTGCTTATTAAATCCATAGTGAATGCTCCTTGAGCATCTTATAGAGAAGACACACACCTAAGAATAACAGGGGATAAGAAAATAAGAAAAGACAGTCAAACAAATGTAATGAGGATGAAATAAAATGTTTGCCAAGTGGGAGAACTGAGTAACACAGAGTCCTGCTTGGAAACTGCCGAAATTGGGATGAGGAAAGCTTAGATAATGGTTGGATTACCAAATATCATAATATTTATATTTCTTCTACTTTTCTCTTCCCTATCCTTCAAAACCATTCATTTTGCCACCCCTGTTATGCTAATGTATTTTTTTTTTTTTAAAAACCTTTTGAGTTTAATTCGATTTTACGTCATTGGTAACAGAAGAATCCTGAAGCCATTGAGATTTCAGTTGTCATTCTGTTCATGCATTATTTGTTTAGGATTTGACCTTACCCAACATTTTTTTAACTTACAGGATTTCTGTTGCGTTTAGTATCCGCATCATCTGCCATCATATATCATCAAAGTGGGTTCTTGTTGTTAGTAGATGTCACTGTAATAGACCTGTGCTTTTGGAAAAGGAGCTTGAAATTTTTTTAACCATGGAAAATTGGTGTTTTCTCGCTTTCATTTAGTATTAATAAGCACAGTTTTAGTCTATAACACCGTTTAAAACCATTTCCTGACCTCTAAATGCATTGATACACGCCCGTGTTCTGTCCTGACAAAAAGTAAGGACCCCAGCTTTATCCTGGCCTTGGCAGAAGTTGTAAATATGCACGTAAGTAGAAGTTGGTGTTAGGTCTCTGCCGCTGATAAACCCAGCGTCATAAACAAGCTCTTTCTGCTTAGTAAACCACATTGTGGGTATATTCCTGAATACATTATTTTCTTTAGGAAAGAGTTTTTTTTTTAAATACACTTTACATTTCCTTTTAGCCCCCACCACCCTTCACCAGCCTGCAGAGGCACAGATGGGGTTAAAATACTTTTTCGTATTATTTTAATTATTGCTCTCCCCACCCCCAGCCCGACTCCTTTCCTGTTTCCCTCTCCTCTTTTCCCCTAACGGCACTGTTCTGCAAAGCCTGCAATGATTGATATGATGGCAGTGCTGTCATTCTTTTTAACCAAAAAAAAAGTCATTTTTGTTCTAGTTATTTTAATAGAGTCCCATTAAAGATGTATTGCTGACTGAAATACCGGCACGAAGGGCTCTCACTGAGCTGAGCCCAGGAATTAAGAAGTCAGGAAATCGGCTGCTGCATTGCAAGAGAGCCTTGTGTGACACCGAATCTCCTGATTGGGGAGATCATTACTGCTATTATGACTCGACTTGCGTAGGAATTTTAAATTCCATCTGAATGTCAGTAATAACCCTCTTAGCAAATTATCCTGAATAAAATCACGAAGGCATTTTATATAATAGGTGTTGAATTACTGGATAGATTTGCTAATTAAATACTCTTTGTTCTGCTGCAGTTGACATTACAGGGTAAGATCTTGAACAATTATTCTCAACAGCTGTACTTTGTTAAGGGAAAAATTAACCACAAAGTTTATTTTTTTACACTTGAAGTTGGCAGATTTTTGAAATGTGCTTGAAAAAATTCCATCATCCAATTGGTAATGAGTAGATAAATATGCAGGTGTTGCTGTGAAATCAGATAACTGCAGACTGCCTTATTAATGAATTTAGCAAGCCTCTATAGCCCTGTTTTCTAGCTGTTGGCACTTACAAAATGATTTTCTGTCAGAATGGGTAGCTTTGGTATTAGGCTTGTCAATTTCAAGTGAACTTAGGAATGGACATCTGGTAATCACTGTACCGTGTGTCCAGTAGGCTTTTCTCGATACTGTGACTTCTTTTAAAAATGCATTTCCTTAATGGGGAAAATACCTGTGAGGTGTAAGTTTTTGACTGTTGGCTTCCAGAACAGTCATGTGATATGAGCTTTTTAATAAGGCAGTGAAACATTCTGAAAAGAAAATGAGACATAAGGTCCAGCTTCTAGATCAAACTCTTGACTAGTTCTGTTATTTTGGGTAAAATCACAGGGCCTAATTTTACTCATCTACAAAATGGGGCTTGTACTACTGCCCACTCCTTAGGATTATTCTTTCAGCATTTTACAAATAATTGTTACTAGGTCCTGTGCACTAGGCCCTGTGCTTCATACTAAGAATTTGGTAGCCCACAGAGTATCTAACAGATGAGCCCTCTCCAGTGAGCAGTTTGAATCAAGGGTGGCTTTCAGGTGATCCTGTTAATGAAGCACTTGGGTAAACATTGGTCCGGACAGGGCACTGTGTTACCCGCCATGTAGAAATGCTTTAGTGAAGAAGTGTGAGAGGTCAGGGTCGGCCTGGTGGTGGGTTGTCTCCTATAGAATGGACTGAAGAGTTGGCATGCTGTGGTGAGGACCTTGAACCTGAAATGAAACATAGTCATAAGCTACTGTTGAGGTCCCCAGGAAAGATGGTGATACAACTATCCTCAGAAATTGATATAACCACTGTGGAGAGCCTTTTGGCTATATGTGTAAAAAATTTGAACTCATATAACCTTTGGCCCAATAAGTCTTCTTATAGGAGTTTATCTTGTTACTGGCACTTTATTTATGTATAAGGATTATTTGTTGAAGTATGGTTATAAAGGTAAAGATGAGAAACAACCTACATGTTTATTACTAGAACACTGGTTAGATATATCACGATCGATTCACACAATGGAATACTGTACAGCCATTAAAAAAGAATAAGGCAGCTCTGTGTGTGTAGATAGGAAACAATCTCTAAGATAAAGTATTAGGTGGAAAAAAGCAGTTGCAGTATAGTCTTTATGTTTTGCTTTGTTTTCTACCATTTTTGTGCAAAAGATCCAACACCAGTTTTCTGCTGTCAAAGAGAACATGGTTTCGGTAGCAGTCCTCAGATGGTGCGTGGAAATGGTTGGGAGTCGGTGGTGTGAGAGAATAGAGGCGGTGGTAGATCTGAAAGATGAAGGTTGCCAGTACACACTGGAGGTACACTCAAGGGTGACTTAGTAGGTTTCGTCCTTGGTGTGAAAGAAGAGTAGAGGAAATTGGTTCCTGCCTATACTGAGCTGCAGTGAAAGGTTGGCAGGCTCTGTCTGAGGTATTTTACTTAGGTAATGGTTACCTTGTGGAGTTGTCTGTTGTGATGAGGAAGGCAAAGCCTGGTGAGGTGGAAGGGGGGAGGGTGAAGAGAACTTGTGATGAGCAGTTCTGTCCTCACTGTGATTAACTTGGTTGATCTCATTATTGCCTTCTTCCCGAAGGAATTGTCAGATAGTCTCCCACAATGCATTTCCCTGCAATTTAGGTGTTTAAAAGTGAAGATGAAGTGGAGGAGAGTGAATGCTTTTTAGGAGTTAACTGAATTTCAGGGAAGTAATTGGGATTACTATGAGACCCATCAGTCACCTAGCAAATGATTTTTTGAGCACCTGTCACATATGAAGCCTAGAGGTAGGCACAAACATGTGCTCTGGCTTCCAGGAGCTTGTGGTCTAGTTGGGGAGGGTACAAACTGTCAACTGAAAACCGTTATCAGAATTGGGATTGTCATGATTACCTTAGACCAGTGGTCCTTAGCTCTGCCTGCAACATGAATATCTGGAGAGCTTTTTCAAAAAATTGCTGGGGCTGGTATTGGTTTTGTTTTTTTTTTTTTTTTAAAGATTCCCAGGTGATTCCATTCTCTACAGCCACTATTTTTAAAATTTTTTTAAATTTTATTTTCATTTTTTCAGTGTTACAAGATTAATTGTTCGTGTACCACACCCAGTGCTCCATGCAATACGTGCCCTCCTCAGTACCCACCACCAGGCTTGCCCAAACCCCACCCCCTCCCCTCCAAAACCCTCAGTTTGTTGCTCAGAGTCCACAGTCTCTCATGTTTTGTCTCCCCCTCCGATTTCCCCCATTCACCCTTCCTTTCCTTCTCCCAGTGTCCTCCATGCTTTTCCCTATGCTCCACATGTAAGTGAGACCATATGATAATTGACTCTCTCTGCTTGACTTATTTCACTCAGCATAATTTCTTCCAGTCTCGTCCATGTTGATAAAAAAGTTAGATGTTCATCACTATTAAAACCAGTCGGTTAAGCTTCTGCCTTCGGCTCAGATCATGATCCCGGACTCCCTGCTCTCCGTCTGCCTCTGCCTCTTCCCCCTACTCGTCTGCCTCTGCCTCTTCCCCCTACTCGTGCTCTCTCTCTCTCTCTCTCTCTGTCTCTCTCTCTTTCTTTATCAAATAAATAAACAAGTAAATCTTAAAAAAACAAAAAACAAACATTGGTTAGCCTAATCCATATTCACTGCCACCCACCACCCCCAGGGCAAGGGAAGAGCTTTGTTCTCTAAGAACATAGGACAGTGAATGCCTGTTCAAAATTAGGAGACTGTAATAAAGGGGAAGAAGCAGTGGAAGTAAGGGGTGGATGTAAAAGGTAATCTAAGTTCAGGGTTTATGGGGCTCTGTAATACGTGTCTCCAGTCTGCGGCTATATGGGCCTAGGGGCAATCTTGTCTACACATATTACCCAGACGTTTGTCTCCATTCACTGAATATTGCACCCCACCTTTGTACTGGGCATTGTGCTAGCTCCAGAGAATAAGTGAAGGTCTACTCTCTGCCTTCAGGAAATTTACAATCTTGAGAAGAAATTTAAATCTAGCACATATATATTTATTTTTTTCACTTTTTAAGATTTTAATACCATGGGTAAGAATTGCCAAATTTAAATGCTCTGTTAAGCTTTTGGTTTTCAGCCATGCAGTTCTATTTAAATATCAGTAATGAGAATGGTTTGCCTTTTTACCATGTCATAAAGGCATGTTTTTATTATGCATGTTTATTAAAAATAGATCTTTATGTAAATCTTAATTAGATATTTACAGTAGAGCTGCTTACATATCTCTGACTAAGAAGCAACATAGAGTCCAACTTACTTTTAGATTATGTTGATATTACTGTTATTTTGAGAGTTGTAGTTAGAAAACCATGAAGAGCTTTAAAATGTATGACCAGTCATTGGGTTATCTATATGTTTACTTACTAATGTTTATGGTTTTGTAACTATGTGAAGCATTAATTTTGACCTTTTCTTTCATTTAGATTTTGATGCATACAAAGGAGATGGTACAGAAGGTAATGCTGAGCATTTTCATTATACAGTGACATAATAAGTATCATACACTGTGACGTTTTTGTATTCAAGGAAAATGGTAACCCAAACAGACTGGAAATGGCTTCTTAGAATGCCTGGTTTACGTTTATAATCCCTCCTAATGGATTATAGCTTTTTTTCTTTTACTAACACTGATATGATCTAGCCGCTGCTTGAAGCCTATATGTGAGTGTTTCAAGCAAATTAGTAATAGTGCTAATTAGAGTTTACTTTTAGGCCTTAATACTGTATGTACTCTAGTGTTGTTTGTTATGATTGATTTTTTTTTGGCATTCTTCATATTCTACTGAATACTGTTTGAAACTGTGAAGGATTTCATATGGATTTGTGCCCCTGAATTTTCAAAACCCATTATGTTTCTGCTTTATAAATTTCCATGACCACTAAGCTTATGGTAGAGTGGATAAATATAGACCCCCGCCTTCCTAGTTTCTTCTCCTTCTTTATATTACTCATTTCCAGTTTGTTTCAGTTGAAACCAGACATTTCCCCTGCTCCTCTGCTGTCTGTTTGGTTTAAGAAAATTAGCTAGGTTTTCTTAATGTGACAGTGGCTCTCCTTTCTGGTTTATTGGAGCTTAATCTTTGATTGTACTCCCCTGACAATATGGATAAGAATAAACATAAACTTTTGAAAAATCAACGGAACCTGTAATTTCTGTTGTATAGAAAATCTTGAGTTTCATTGTATATGATGATCACTATGTTTTAGTTGTTAAGTTTTATAATTTTTGCTTTTTATTAGATGAATCTTGAAGTGATTTATGGAGATACAGATTCAATTATGATAAACACCAACAGCACCGATCTGGAAGAAGTATACAAATTGGGAAACAAGGTGAAATAATTTGATGAAATTATCTGTTTTACCTACTTTTGTGGATTCTCTTTTAACATGGAACTTCATAAATTGACGTATGTGTATGTGTGTGCTTCTGAAAATAATAAACTTAATACTTTCATTTCCTCGCCCTCTTATTTTTCTTAACCTCTACTCCAATTATGTGTTTTTAAGGGTAAAATTCAAAGGAGAATGTTTTTTTCCTTAAGTGATAAATACATTTTTACTTTGAAAACAGTGTGAGATGTTTTCATCTTGTTTCTAAGTCTGATGACTATGGTGTTCTCCTTGTACTTCCGTGATGTTGGGCTTAGGCCTGGCTGTAGTGATATCTCTGACCTTGACTGCTGTTGTTTGGGTCTCGCAAGGGAGTTCACACTGCTTCACATCCTGTGATCTGCCCTGTGTCTACTTTCTGATAAAAGAAGAAAGTGAAAAAAATTTTTAATTTAAATTTAAAATATGGGATCACTGAGTAGCTTAGTCGGTTAAGCATCTGCCTTCGGCTCAGGTCATGTTCTCAGGGTCCTGGAATCGAGCCCTAAGTCAGGCTCCCTGTTCAGCGGGGAGTCTGTTTCATCTTTAGGAAATAAATTTAAAATATGGTCATATTTATACTTTTTTTTTTTTTAGATTTTATTTGACACACAGAGAGAGAGATCACAAGTAGGCAGAGAGAAGGAGAAGCAGCTTCCCTGCTGAGCAGAGAGCCCATTGTGGGGTTCGATCCCAGGTCCCTGAGATCATGACCTGTGCCGAAGGCAGAGGCTTTAATCCACTGAACCACCCAGGCGCCCCAGTCATGTTTATACTTAATCACATTATCATTCTTGAGGAGAAATATATCTCTAGTAGTATTCAGATGGATTTTATATGCTGATATGGATAAATACCTACTACATACATGTACACACATTTATAATTTTTTACAAGAGTACTTAAAATATATTTAAAAAGGCAAGTGGACATTTAAAAGTAATCATTTGTCGCCTCCTAATTGCAGTTTACGATTAGCAAGTGTTTCTTTAGTACTTTATGTTAAGATCTTGTCCCAATAAACTAGAACTAAGATAACATCTTACAAGGTAACAACTTCCTGCCTTTCTCCACTAGTATGTGTGAAATACAACTTGTAGGCTTCACCTGAGAGCAGGTCTGGCCTGTTGTCCTCATGTTAGACTTTAAAAAGCTGTGTATTTTCCCAAGAGGTGATTGTGCCTTGAGCCTATCAATAAAGAGACGGTGATTGGTCATTTTTTTTCAACATATAGTTATTTCCTTATATGTAAGGTGTTTGTGATGTACAGGGAGATCTTAGACATTATTTTTAAGATTTTATTTTTTTAGGGGCGCCTGGGTGGCTCAGTCGTTAAGCGTCTGCCTTCGGCCCAGGTCATGATCCCAGAATCCTGGGATCGAGCCCCGCATCGGGCTCCTTGCTCGGCGGGAAGCCTGCTTCTCCCACTACCATTCCCTCTGCTTGTGTTCCCTCTCTCGCTGTGTTTCTCTCTGTCAAATAAATAAAAAAAAATCTTAAAAAAAAAAAAAAAAAAAAGATTTTATTTTTTTAGAACGCATACGTGCACAGTGGGAGGGGCAGAAAGAGAGGGAGAGAGAGAATCTCAAGCCCACTCTGCACTGAGCGCAGAGCGTAATATGGGGCTCCATCCCATGACCCTGAGATCATGACCTGAGCCAAAACCAAGAGTCAGATGCTCAACCAACTGAGCCACGAAGGGTTACCCAGTCTAATGTCTCTTAGACATTATTTTAATAGTCAAAGTTTTACTTATTTCTAGCCACATATCTACTTGTTGGACTATCTAATCTTTTTTTTTTTTTTTTTTTAAGATTTTATTTATTTATTTGATAGAGAGAGAGAGAGATCACAAGTAGGCAGAGAGGCAGGGAGAGAGAGGGGGAAGCAGGCTCCCTGCTGAGCAGAGAGCCCGATGTGGGGCTCGATCCCAGGACCCTGAGATCATGACCTGAGCTGAAGGCAGAGGCTTAACCCACTGAGCCACCCAGGTGCCCCTGGACTATCTAATCTTTAATTCAGTAGTTTGAAGGTAAATACATATGCATTTAGTTTATAGATTCAAAAAGACTCTTTGATAATTTTTGTAAATTTCCTGGGGCGAACTCTGCTAATTCTGTCCTTTGGTTGAATGGGATGATATATTTATTTTACTGTGGGGTTTTTTTCAGTCTGTTTTTTGTCCCTGTGCTCTTTCAGTGGTTTTGCATCATACTCAACATAATACTGTGTTCTGTATCACCTGAGTAAATGCCTTCTAATCTTAATGAATTCAAGTTGTGTTTAGAATAACTCTTGGGAATTTGTAGCGTGTCCATCTTCTCCCTGGTAGGTGTTTGAGAAGCCAGTATTAATGCTTGAAATTTTCACAGGTAAAAAGTGAAGTGAACAAGTTGTACAAACTGCTTGAAATAGACATTGATAGTGTTTTCAAATCTCTGCTACTGCTGAAGAAAAAGAAGTACGGTGCTCTGGTTGTTGAGCCAACATCGGATGGGAATTACTCCACGAAACAGGAGCTGAAAGGTTTAGATATAGTTAGAAGAGATTGGTGTGATCTTGCTAAAGAAACTGGAAAGTAAGTTCAGCTTTCATTTTTGGTTTTTTTTTTTGTTTGTAAAAACTTGGAGTACTAATGACATGGAGAAGATCGGTGATTTGGCCAAGTCCAAGGACACAACTTCTTTGTTGTTGTTGTAATGTTACATATTAATGCTTCTCACTTATTTGGAGTGGAATTTCCCAGATGGAATAAAACTTAAAGCTAAATTTGCTCAGTAAGAGGTATTTGCTGTAAGATACATCTTAGGAGTTGTAACTCACAGTGAGGGCGAACCTTCACATTTTAGCTCCCTACAGAGTTGGTTTCATTGATGTTGGCTTATGTCTGTTTTGTTTTGCTTTCACATTCTTATTAGAAAGTGCCTTGTGTTGTGTTCCTGAATCATTGTAGAGCCTCTTTAGGAACATAATTGTTAAGGTGTTCCCATGTTGTGGCTTAAATATTCTGGGATTCATAGTGGACCATGGACTGAGACTTTGTCCCATCTATATCATTTGTGTATAAAGATTCTTAGGAATCTCTAGCAAAAAGAAAAAAATAATAAGATTCTTACTAATCTTAGGTTAATTAAAGAGCTAGTTCTCAAATACCATAAGTAACTCAGAAATAAATGTCATGGCTGATCCCCAACTTTGCATCTGAGACTAGAAATTGTGATGCTAAGGCCTGTTTTTTTTTAAGGGTCACATTAATTTATAAAGCATCCATTTAGAAAAGCCTGAGTCCTTAGGTATTTAATGTACAATCTTTTTAGATATTCCTGTTTGATGAACCTACCCAATTTTGAAACTAAAAGAATTTTTTTCTTTAAAGCAAAATTTAAATTAATTTTAATATTGCCAAATATTCACACTTTTTACTTATTTTCCATTCCTCTTGCTTTCAAGTTGGGAGATTGAGCAATTGTTGCTTCTGCAAAACCACTCTTGATTAGGCAAAGTTGATCATCCAACTATAGGTCACTGTTAGCCTTTTATGCAATGAAGTTTGAAATGCTTCATTGCCCCCAAATGTACCCAAAGATGAAACTACTTTGTATAGACTGTCGATTAGAGTGTTCTCTTCAGCTTTGTGTTTTCTAAGAAAAGATGCATCATAATAGAAGTAAATTTCTCTGAGTTAGAAATGTATTAGTAATTAAAGCTATACAAATGTTTTTGTCAGGGTTCTTTTTCTGACAAATTATAATGCAGCTGTCAAACCCTCGCTCTGCATTTTCTCAGAAATGGATAAAATATTGGCTTCCTTACTCCTTTTCTTTTTCCCCTTGTTTTTTGAGGGGATTTAGTAGAATAATAAGTTTTTCAGGGATAGCATAAGGTTGGAGAACACTGAGGAATATAATGAAGCCGAAGAAAGAGAAGTTTGAAATCTTTAGGTTTTAAAAGATTTGCATAAAGAACTGTGTTTCTGCTTACCTAGCTGATGGTCATCTCAGCTTGGTGATATCAGAGATAATATTTTGGTGCTTTATGGGGAAAGTGAAATTTTTATCTTTTAAAATTTTAACCTATGAGTAAAGTATAACTGCTTGTGAATTTGGTAATTGTATATATACAGTTGTGGACAGAACACATACCTTTCTCTGTCCACATTTTGTGTGAAGCCTTAGCTGCTGCATTAGAAAATGGTCTGTATGTTTAAGGGCAAACCTGACATTCCAAGGTTGGTAAACCTTTGGTAGAGTTAATGTTAAAAAACAAATAGTAACGGCCTTTTGGACATTCACTCTCATGTTAGCTTTCAGTACAGCTCTTGTCCACATGTTAATCTAATGGCATTTATCTTCCTTTTCTCTCCTTTATTAATAAAGTATAATATTAAAAAAATGAATCCCTCTCTTTCTTTGCAGCTTTGTCATTGGCCAGATTCTTTCTGATCAAAGCCGAGACACTATAGTGGAAAACATTCAGAAGAGGTTAATAGAAATTGGAGAAAATGTGCTAAATGGCAGTGTCCCAGTGAGCCAGTTTGAAATTAACAAGGTAAATGTAGCATTTATTGCTGAGCCCAGCTGCTGCCGGGTGTTTTTTGCCTCCTTCAGCTAGTTGAAGAACTACCTCATCCTTGCAATCGGAATACATTCTAGCTGGTGATGAAAGCTGCTGAACGACTAACTCCCCGATGGAGCATTAGCATACCACTCTTCCTCTTCTGGCCGCTGGTGCCGCCATGTCATCCAGAGGGGCCTTCTCTCTCCATTTCTTACTTGACGGAAGTCTCGTTTCCAGAGATTCTGTGAAGTGATGTAGTTGATGTTTAGGGGACTGGAGAGTTACCTTCTCTGTAGTCGTCCTCATTTATAGTTGTTTGGGAGGACAGGCCTGTAAAAACTTAGAGAAAGATGGAGACAGACAGAGTGTGGCGGAGGGGGCGGGGCTTTCATAGAAGGTGATCCTTAGAGGTACTGCAATCAGAATGCTTTTTTTTGGACATAGTTCTTTAGAATTAAGATGGCGATAGCATTTTCTTTATAGCCAGAGCACTTGTGCTTTTATTTTCTTTTTCAGCTACGTAATTTAGACTTTATGGACAGTCTTAGTTGTTGAAAATGAGCAATAATTTTCCTTACCTAATTTGAAAAATAAAACCTTAGTTTCCAAAGTGCTGTGTAATACAAGATGTTAGGTTGCAGATTTCCTTCCCCCTGCATTTAAAAAGAGTACCTTTACATATTCAGAAGCTAATTTTGCGAATACCGTTTTACCCATTTTGTGATAAATAGATTACGTTGTCAAAGCTGATACAGAAAAGGAACTTTAATGAAAAAGAATCTAATGATGACATTAAATAGAAGACTTAGAGTTAAAACTCATTCATCATACCCCTGTGCTAAAGTGATGCTTGTCATTTTTGCATGGTTTCTTACTCTTGAAAACATTTTTACATTGAAGCAGTTACAATATGTATTATTTTAAAATCTGTTTTTATTTGACATAAGCAGATTGTTCCACATTTCTATATTATCTTAAAAGTGATTGTATTAATCTTATATTTCACTGATATATCTTTATTTAAAATTTCTGTTTGATTATTTACATTATTTTGGATACTGAAAATAACTGTTTTGAACATCTTTCTTTATCTTTTTGCTTTTGGATGAGTTATTTTCTTAGTTTAGGTTCCTTGAAGTGAATTACATGACTCAAAAGATGCGAATATCTATATGGCTCTTGCTAGATTGCTTTGTAAAAGGGTGATGCCCATTGATAAGAACAAAATGTGTGTGCCAGTTTCACCACAGATTTGCTCATATTGGTGAGAGTTCATTGGTGATATTTAAATGAAATAGTGCTATCATTAAGTTATAAAACAGTGTCTGCACTTTGTTGCATTTAATTTGCATTTCTTTGGTTTTTAGAGAAGATGAATATTTTCTGCGCATATCCTTAGGATTAGTATTTAGTCTTAGATGAGTCATTTTTTTCCTACACCTTAACCGTGAGGCCTTTAATGTCACAAAAAAAGACATTTCGTTTCTAAATGGAAGTACAAAAAAATATAAGTAAATATTGTAAGAGGACATGTGCCTAGGCACTAGCTCTTCACTTGAAGCGATGCAGTGTTTACCCATTGGCATGGCATCACTTGTGACATCTCAAAAGTGATTTCCTTTCTGATTTTGTTTGGTCTGTCCCAGAAATGTGCATGAGTAAGAGTTATGACTTCAGTCTTCCTTTGATCAATTTTGGCATTGATTTTGCAGATTGTATCCCTGACACAATCTCCCTTCTTAGAAATGTGGGCCCTCTCTCACAGGGGGTTCCAGGGAGGAGTTGGGAAGGCTGAATCCAAACATGACCACGTTATTGGCAAGGAGAACACTGAGCATGTGTCTTCTAGGCCAGTGCGCCCACACTGTCATCTGCTTACAGGAATGATGACACTGTACCCCGATGCACTGGCAGTCTCCGAGTGCTCATGAACGATCTGCAGTCTTGTTATTTTGACACTTTTACCATTGAAATTGCTAAACTCACATGCAAAAGTAGAGAATAGTATTATGAATCCCCATGTATCCATCATTTAACTTCACTAATTATCAATTTATAGTGACATTATTATTTATAACAATAATAGTAATACTTAATGTGATTAGGGCTGTGCCTTCATTTTCTGTGGCAGGGCTAAAATTGTGACTTGTCTTTATATTCTCCATTTCACTTGACGTAGTAGCTGGCAAATAGCAGCTTTTTAGTGAATATTAAAGGAATTTACTTGTTTTCCTATTCTTCTATTCATTAAACATGCAGTACTTCTTATGTGCACAGTGCTACATTCTGGGATATAAAATTGAATAATCAAAGCTTGGTCCATGTTTTACAAGATGGAAATGGTCTTTCAAAGGTATTTACTGTCCCATATTTTTATACTTCTTTTTTAATAAAGAAAACAGATTTCTGCAGTGTTGCCAGAAGTGCAGTGAATTCTGATGAAAGGACTATCTATATCATAGTTATTCCTAAGTCTGTTTATGGCAAGCTATTTATGTCAAAGGTGATGTGTCTTGATTAACATTTGTCTGAATACTTGCAGTATTTAAAACTTGCGAGCAATTCAGTTTTTACATTTCATCACTTTCAAAGGAAAGTGGAAAGGAAGAGCCTGTGGATTTGACTGGTTGTGAATTGTCTTATGACAGAATATCTGTATATCTGTAGTTACGGATATTTTTTGTGATCTCAGAGGGACTGAAAATAGGAGGCTAGCCTAGGGTAGAGGAGTAAAGTGGTAAGATTTGCCTTTGTAGAGATTTTAGCCCTTGTTGTTAAAAACAACTGGAAAACATCATGTGTGATTTTCTGAATTACTGCAATCTTAGCTTTGATATTTTTCATAGAGTAATGCAAAGTACTTCACAGCTGATTTGTGTAGCCCTGGTTAACTTGAGCCTAAACCACCAGGAAGCATTTTTTTTTTTTAAATCAAGCCTTCTAAAACTAGCTTGTAAGATCCCCAAATAGCCCCAATCTAATAACTGGAAAATATATTACATGAAATTCAGAATTTTTTTTTTAAGATTTTATTTATTTATTTGAGAGAGAGAGAAAGCATGAGAGGAGGGAGGGTCAGAGGCAGAAGCAGACTCCCTGCCAATCAGGGAGCCTGATGTGTGACTTGAACCAGGCACTCCAGGATCATGACCTGAGCTAAAGGCAGGGGCTTAACCAACTGAGCCACCCAGGTGCCCTGAAATTCAGAATTTATTAATATTGCTCTGAAGTGTAGTCAGTTGAAGAAGATAACGTTTTCTTTTTTTTTTTTTTTTTTTAAGTAGAGTTCTATTGATTAAGATTTCTATGCAGTATTACCCATTCAAGTCAATCTAGACTCTGTGTAATTCAGGTTAGAGGAGATTCAGATACTTAGAGCATTTCCTAGGCACTCTCCTGCACTTGAGTATACGATTTAGAAAGTAGACATGACATGGGTACATGCAGCCATGTTGGAGGACCTGCTTTATTCTGTTCCAGCAGTTCTCACATTTCCTGGTCTCAGGACACTTGCACACTCATAAAATAACTGAAGATTGTAAGAGCTTTTGTTTATGTGGCCTGTGTTAATATTTACTGTTAGAAATTAAAACCGAGAAACTTTTAAAGCATTTATGTATTGTTTAAAAATAGCAATAAACCCAGTATGTGATTACAAAAATAACATTTTTCCTTGAAAAGTAACTATATACTTTGGTATATTATATACTATATCAAAACAGAGAAAAATTAGCCAGAGGAGTGGCATCATTTTATAATTTTACGAATCTCTGTAAGGTCTAGTTTGGTAGAAGACATCTGGATTCTCACATCTGCTTGAGTGTCGAGTCTGTTGTGATGTGTGGTTTTGGTTGAAGTATAGGAAGAAAATCCATTTTCGCACAAATACATAGTTGGAAAAAATATTTCGGGACTTTTTTTCAGATTATTGTAGGTATTCGTCTTTGATTCTATACCAGTATTATCTAAGTGTCATTTTCATAAAGATTATTTTAATGTGGAAATCTGAAACCTAATCAGTGAACTTTCCATACTCTCACGTGAAAATCTGTTGGTCTGTGTTGTACTTGGAATAGATATTTTTCTGATGCATGACATTATGATGCTTTGGTCATTTGTGAAATGATAGTTTCCTGGGTTTTACAGATCTTCCAAATACTGATGCATTTCAATGTACATTATCAAAAATCACATTTTACAATATTCCTACTTATATCATTAGGAAAGTCTTTAAGTATTGAGAAGCCATCAAGCTCACAAACATGTAAACAAGTTTTTCCAAAATTCTAATTTGTGCTTGAAAGGTTGAATTTTATCATAGGCAGGATGTACTGCAATTTGTTATTCTTGAAGTTGTAGGCTCACTCTGTTCTTTTTTGAGAAATTGTCTGCCAGTGGGGCACCTGGGTGGCTCAGTCAGTTTAGCGTCTGCCTTCAGCTGAGGTCCTGGGATTGAGCCCCATGTCAGGCTCCCTGCTCAGTGGGGAGTCTGCTGCTCCCTCTCCCTTTGCCTCTCCCCCTGCTCGTGCTCTCTTTCTCTCAAAAATGAATAAATAAAATCTTTAAAAAAGAAAAAAAGAAAGAAATTATCTGCCAGAAACCCCCCTTTGAATAGCAGTAGCTGGCTTATCATGCTTGCAAGGAAGAATTATGTTCTGTGAAAGAGGCAGCTAGTTTAGCTTGCAACTCAGAACAGTCGCACAAGTGCTTTTCTTCGAGCAAACTTCATTCTTATTTTGTCACACAAAATACTAGCCTTCTGTTCAGGGTTGGGAGCTTAAAAAACTAATGTTTTTGAAGGGCATTCTGTAATGAAAGTGGCTTCTGAGCATGTGGTGGTGAAGAATACAGGTGGTGGCACAGTTCAGTGTGGCTACCCTGATTCATGTTTATGAGGCATCAGAACTTTTACCTACCATTGCTACTGCATCACCAGTACAAACAGTATTGTTAGAGTGATAATTTGACCTCTCAACTCCCTGAAAGGGTATCTGGAACCCCAAGGGTTCTGCAGACCACGTTGAGGTGATCTAGTCATGCGAGACACCCTGTCCCCTGCCCTTCCTCTTGTCTTTTGAAACCCATCACCGAGCTAAGTATCTCTCTCCTACCCTTTGTGCATACTGAATTCCAGTCTGATGGACTGTATTTTTTGCTTTTATCTCTACCTGGAATGTTCTTGCTCCTGTCACCTTTTCTTAAAATCCTCTTTTTCTTCACATACCAGCTCAAGTTTTTTCTCCTATCATTTCTGCTCTCAGATGGAAGTGATCTTTGTCTCTCTGAACTCTTTCCCTAACACTGTTCACATGTCCCTTATGGCACATGTGGCTTATTTTAGAGATTTTATTTGCAGTATAAGAGATCGTCTACTTATAGCAGATGACTTAGGACCAGTGACTGTCTTACTCATCTCACAGTACTTTACAGTGCTTGAACTTAATGAATTATGGCAGAGTGAAAGAAGTAATTCTGCCAACATTTGGTTGCTGCTGTACACCAGGAATCGTTCTGAGCACTGCAAGCCAGGCTGACATGTTCCTACGCTCGTGGGGCTTACTTTCTCTTAGAAACTCATTCTTTCTGCCTTTATAGAACTTAAATTGACAATGTGAATAAATCCGCCAATTTCTGGTACCTTTGAGATTTATTTAGGCTAGAGGAGCCTTTGAGAAAGAGATCGTTAAGTCAGAGTAGCCTATCTCCATCAGTCCTTACTAACCACCTAATTCAGTGAGGGAATTGCAGACATTAAGAGAAACTCTGAAGACTTGATAGAAAACTGAATTTTTATAGTCTTAATTTTTTTTATATGCGAGTGTTAGGTGCCATGGCCCATAAACTTCTATTTCTTTCTTTTATAAACTATTTCTTTCTTCTTATAAACTTTCTATTTCTTTCAATATAACTAGTTGCATCTAGTTATATTAGTAAATAAAGGAGGGGGGAGTCTCGAGGATGGAATGTCTAAAGGTTGTGGCACTGTTTTCTACATACAGCTTCTGTCCTTTTTATGTTTATGTGGCAGATAGGATTCTAGGAATGATGTATTTAGTGTATGTCTGTGTTTGAAGAGTTTTATTTTAACGTTTGGGGCTTTTGGTTTCCTCTTTTTCTCTTTTAGGCATTGACAAAGGATCCCCAGGATTATCCTGATAAAAAAAGCCTGCCTCATGTACATGTTGCCCTCTGGATGAATTCTCAAGGAGGCAGAAAGGTGAAAGCTGGAGATACCGTGTCATATGTCATCTGTCAGGTAAACTGTAGCAATTAATAAGACTCCTGGACCCCTTAACCCAAAGTAAAACTCACATCATCACAGTGTCTTATTTAATGGTCCTCCAAATAATTGATGCTGTAAAGGGATGGGTTAGTCTGGTTGGTTTTATAACATTTGAAGCATTAGTCAGAGGTATGGCATATTTTATTAAAATTTTCATTAAACATTTAAGACCAAAAAAAAAAAAAATACCCCACAAACATTTAAGACCAGTGTCCTGGTTCACTGAAATTGTTTTGGTGAGACAGATGCATAACAGTAGGTGCTGTTTCAGTCCTTAATTAACTTCAGTGAAAATGTATGTGAGTTTGGTCATATGTCCAGCAGTAGTCCATTATC
>CM053612.1:85808202-85829420 GCA_028646535.1 Procyon lotor | reverse complement strand
GGGGGGGGGGGGGGGGGGGGGGGGGAAGCAGGCTCCCTGCTGAGCAGAGGGCCCGATGCGGGGCTCGATCCCAGGACCCTGAGACCATGACCTGAGCCGAAGGCAGAGGCTTTAACCCACTGAGCCACGCAGGTGCCCCAAGAGCAGTTTTTTCTTTGAAAGCACTTAACTCCAGTTGGAACAAAGGAGACGTCTCATCTCTTCCTTTTGGGGAAAAAAAAAAACCATAGCCTCTATCCAAATTCTTTAAAAGTACTGTGGTATGGTATACTTACCAAAAGGTGTGATTCATCTGTGTTCTAAGACTTTCTTTTTAATGAATTAATTATTACATTTTGTTATTACTATAAAAAATTTAGATAAGCCTTAAATTCCATTGCATTACGATTGATCTTTGTCAAACTACAATCAATGTGTTTTTAAATCATAGAGTCTTCAGAATTTAAAAATTATCTGCTAATATCTGCTTGGTGCTGTAGATGATGTACATAACAAATGATTTAAGTACATGGACAGGAATCAGCACTTGACTCTGTCTCCCTCCTAGGGTTACCCTTGATTAAGAACTGTTACAGAAAGCCAATTCCTGCAGGAAAATATTTCCATAAATGTCTGACTCACTCAAGCCCTTAATGTGCTTTGCATATTGCCTCTGACAAGTCTCATCTCAAAAAAACAATTTTCATATTATGCAAATAAAGATTTTGGTAAATAGGCTAGTTTTTTTTTTCCACTTATGACTCCACATACATGGAAAGCTCTTAGATTATTAATGACAGGACCAGATGGCAATATAGCTTTGAAAAATTAAATAGGTTCCATGATATAACATCTAATAATGAAATCCAGTCACAATTATGTTTTGGCTAAATCTGGAATAGAGATGTGTGGTAGTTTGATCGATAGATTTAAAAGTCAAGATTATGTTCCTTTATGTCTAGATATTGGGTATTATGATTTCTTTTTGCCAGGTTTTATTGAGCTAGTAAAGCTCAAAAATGCTGATGTTGATATAGTACAATAAATCCAATTTGATGTGTTTTCAACATTTTCCCCATTCACTGGTGCTGGGCCTTAACTTTCTTGCTTATTAAAACTATAGTTCATGTTTCTTTTTGTTTATGCTTCTCATTGTATACCAAGAAAAGCTGTAGGACTTTAATTTGCCTCTTTCCCCTAACAGTGGGTCAGGCCCATTTTGAGCCTATTTGTGAGCCAAAGCTCCCTACCTCTTTGGCTTTGAAGCACTCAAATTATTCTTTTTCTTTTCTTTTCTTTCCTTTTTTTTTAAATCTATTTGACAGAGAGAGAGAAATCACAAGTAGGCAGAGAGGCAGGCAGGTGGTGAGGGGAGCAGTCTCCCCGCTGAGCAGAGAGCCCAATGTGGGGCTCGATCCCAGGACCCTGAGATCATGACCTGAGCTGAAGGCAGAGGCTTTAACCCACTGAACCACCCAGGCACCCCAGTTATTCTGTTTCTTAACATAGCCATATTTTTAGAATATTGTTTTGAAAATGTATGATGATACACTTTGAAGAGAATGATACTGCTTTAAGCAAAGGTGCCCTCCACAGATAATCTGTTTCCTAGACAGGTTCTGTTTTGTTTGAAATTTGTATATAGACTGTAGTACTCTATTGATAATTTATTCTGACTCTAAATTCAGATGGGTTTAGAGAGTAATGTTTTTGGTGTTGGATTTATATTGTAGTCCATCAACTTGTAAAACCTACATGTTTTGCTGAGATTAGATCAACTTCCACTTGTTGGTTACGTTTTAAACCTCAATTATTAGTAATTTTCATTAGACATAATTACCATAAGGCATGCCTTTAAAATAATTGTTTTAAGGGGTCCACATGTCACCCATTTAAATAACTTTTTTCCATTAGTTTCCTACTAAAGATGACTTCATAGTTTTGAATGAATTGACTGCACCTGGTTGTCTGAGGTATGTACTTTGTGCAGTTCACGAATACTACATAGGCACTTCAAGGAAGACTAACATTGCTTCTTAATCTGATTTTAAAAGTGTATGCCATGCATTATGGCATATACCATCAGATCTTGCTAGGTTTGAGAATTAGGTGTGTGAGGGATATATTTTATGTCATAGCCTGAATGTTTTTCCAAAATAACACAGCAAAACCTGTCTTGCCAATTCTTTTGACTTTAGTCATGGTTGGGCTCAGATTTTTTAAATACAATGAGAAATACGTTTGGGTCAGTGTTAAAACTGATCCTTTGTGTGGTTATTTAAAATAAAAACTTTCTTGGGGCGCCTGGGTGGCTCAGTCGTTAAGTGTCTGCCTTCGGCTCAGGTCATGATCCCAGGGTCCTGGGATCGAGGCCCACATCGGGCTCTTTGCTCAGCGGGGAGCCTGCTTCTCCCGCTACCATTCCCTCTGCTTGTGTTCCCTCTCTGGCTGTGTTTCTGTCAAATAAATAAAATCTTTAAAAAAAAAAAAAAAAAAAAACTTTCTTAACCAAGGATGTGCTTAGAAATTTTCAACTGTTGTTTTTTGTTTTTTTTTTTTTTAAAACTTGACTTACTGTGAGAGCATCTTCTAATGATATATTGGAAAGTAACTCACATGCTTTTAAAAAAAATTCGTAGAAATTTGATTTTATTTAAAGATATTTATTTGAGAGAGAGTGAGCAGGCAAGCATGATTTGGAGAGAGGGGCAATGGGAGGAAAAAGCAGACTCCCCGCTGAGCAGGGAGCCCGATGGGGAACTCGATCCCAGCACCCTGAGATCACGACCTGAGCCAAAGGCAGACACTTAACTGAGTGAGCCACCCAGGTGCCCCTGTATAAATTTGATTTTTATTCACCATTACAAAGTGGTAAACTTAACATTGCTATATAATCTTTATTTTTTTAGAGGGGGAGGTCAGAGAGAGAATCTCAAGCTGGCTATACACCCAGCGCAGAGCACGATGCAAGGGCTCGATCTCCTGACCCTGAGATCATGACCTGAATTGAAATCAAAATTCACGTGCTCAACTGACTGAGCCACCCAGGCGCCCCTCAGTATTGCTATAATCTTAAGGACAGACCAGTTTAAAAACAAACAAACAAACAAACAAAACAGTTCTGTAAATTGATCAGGTTTCAGGTGTTAGTTAATGAAGTCAGTCTGAATATAGTTGAAGTGTGTAAAGACACTGCCCAGGGATTTTTCACACTCTTTTTGTCATTGGCTATCATCTTCTTCTCATCTAATAATTCAGACTTCACAAAGGGCAACAATTAAAGGTGATGAATTCTGCCTAATTTCTTTTACCGTGTTCTGAACTCCTGAAATAATTATTTGACAAGTCTTTTAATCCACAGTTTGCTTTCTAAGTATTTCATTATATCCTAGACTACGTAGGACCTATGTATATCCAACTACATAGTTGATAAACATCCCAGTTTGTTTCCATCAAGAGCCTTGCCAGAGAAAGAGGTCCCAGCCTCTAGTCTGAAGACAGTGGTGTGCTTCGGGCTGGACGCTGAGCTGAGAAGGGGCTGATTGTAGCAAGAATGAAAGAGTAGAAAGAATGATAGAAGTTGTCCATTTTGCAGAGCAGCTTAGCACTGTGAATAGTCAAAATTGACTAGTCTGAATATTAAATTCTGTTGTTGTGGAAAAGAGAAAGAGTGGGGTGAGTTGTCAGATGTGGGCCCAGTAGTGTGATGATTTTTCTTTGAATCACAGGTGATGGTGACCTCACCTGCAGAGCTGTATATGGACCAGTTACATAGAATTAAACGATTTTTGTTTTTACTAAGAGGGAGCCTTTGAAAAGATCCTCTTCCACCCATCTTCCTTTCCTTTCCTTGAGAAGAGCCATGTAAACAGTGCAAAATGGCATGCCCTTTTGCTTCTAGAGCATTGCCACTCCACCAAGATAGCTCATTAATTTTATTCCTATCTATTATACCTTGTGTATAAGTTACTGCTCTGTGGATTTCATACCCTTTCTTTTCCCCTTGCTCATTTGCTTCTCGATACATAAAGCTCTCATAAAAAATATTACCCCTGGGGCCCTTTAAGATGAGATTATGACTAGAATTCTTGCACGAAGGGATTGTATTAAAAGGACCACCCATGTTTTTTCTCATCACTCCTAAAAGGCTTTCTGACTAGACTAATAGTTAGCAAGTCTTCTCAGTGTGCTTCTGTGATATGGCAGGTGGAATTATTTAATCTAGTCATGCCATCTTGTTGGTTTCATGTTTCAACAAAAAATAGAACACAACACATGCTGGATTTACATTCTTGAACAGTGGGTGACATGTTTTCTTTGACCTTCCTACTCTTAGATACATATGAAGTGTTCACCAATAGGTCAAAAGGACTTCTTGGTGTTTGGAATTGAATATATAAAATTTGAATTATTGTCCCTCTTTTTGGGCAGGCATGTATGTGTGATTGAATTTCCTACAGCTTTACCTGTATTATGTCCTTTTGTAGGATGGGTCAAACCTCACTGCAAGTCAGAGGGCCTATGCACCTGAGCAGCTACAGAAACAGGACAATTTAACTATTGACACCCAGTACTACCTGGCTCAGCAGATCCACCCAGTCGTGGCTCGGATCTGTGAGCCAATAGATGGAATTGATGCTGTCCTCATTGCAACATGGTTAGGTAAGTGTTGCCAGCTCACATAGGGTCTTATCTGGCTTTACCAGCATCCACAGTCTTCCCTCACCTGTTGTGAGCCTTGTTTATAGGTATGGTGTGTGTTGAGCACTTCTTTGTTTATAGTTGGGCATTTATTTTTGTGGTTGGTTGGTTAATATCTACCTCCTTTCATAGACTGTGGACCCTATATGCTTGCTACCTCTACAGCCACATGCCTGCCCCACAATAGGCACTCAATCAGTAAATGCCGAGGGAAGAGAGAGAAGGCAGGAGAAGGAATGAAGAGATTTTAGTCACAGTTACAGTGTCTGAGCTTACATTGTTGTGGCTTTAATTGGTGAACTTCCATTAATAAGGAGATAGATGGTATTGTGATAGTTGGTTTATCTTGTCTCTGTCTCTAACTGTATTTTTGTATAAAGTGAGAATATATATTACAGCCTTTTTAACATTAAAAAGTTTAATTTTTAGTATTCATTTCCCTGTGAGTGTCCTACTCTTGCTTTATTTTAAAAGCTTTGAAAACTAGATGTGCTGTTACTGTCCAGGAATTAGCCGATTCCTAATTTCTCATCATCCCAGGAGGTGATAGTCAACCCTGAAACCTCAGCATTTTTTGACTTTTTGCTGTGGCACCAGATTGTTGCCTCATGCTTAGAAATGTATTTCATTACTTGCTCTGATTTCATTTCTTGCTCTGATTTCATTTCTAGATGACTAGCCCATATAGGGTTACATTGACTTAAGATGTCCGCCCCATCCCATTGTATGCAAAGATGAATATTTTTAGAATACTGCCTAATAAAGTCCTTAGATGGCGCCTCACTATCTATAAGTAAAGTCCAGATGCCACTGACATCTCTCAGTCTTTAACTCTGGTAGTTGCAGACTCTGACTTGGGAGCTCAAACCTGTATTTCTAGCCTTCTTTCTTAATTGGTGTACTTAGGGGTCCCCTAAATAACGCATCATTCATTCTGTCCCTGGCTTCATGGGAAATTCTCCCCCTCTTCTCATTAAAATATCTGGCTTAGAAATGGTCTTTGACATCATAGGGACTTGGGCTTATATACTGGTTCTGCTATTCACAAGCTCTGTGGCTTTTGCAAGCCTCTAAACCTTGATCTAAGCTTTGGTTTCTGGAATCGTAAACCGCAGTTGCTCTGAGGGAGCAGTAGAAGGATGTGCGTGCAGTGCTCTGCGCAGGCCTGGAGTAGAGAGATTACTTAGTGTGTGTTGTTAGCAGCCACTTCCCACTCTCTTGCCAGGCTTCTTCATACATGTATCCACACTCCTCCAGTCCATACGATTTGTACATAGTTTCATCGAGAAGAATGAAATCTTGCCATTTGTAACGACATGGATGGAGCTAGAGTGTATTATGCTAAGTGAAGTAAGTCAGTTAGAGAAAGACAAATACCATATGATTGTACTCATATGTGGAATTTAAGAAACAAAATAGATAACATATGGGGAGAGGAGGAAAAAAAGAGGGAAGCAAGCCACAAGAGACTCGTACTGATAGAGAACTGAGGGTCGATGGAGGGAGGAAGGTGGGCGCTGGGCTAAATGGGCAATGGGGATTAAGGAGGACACTTGTGTTGAGCACTGGGTGTTATATGTGAGTGATGAATCACTGACTTCTACTCCTGAAACCGGTATTACACTATATGTTAACTAACTAGAATTTGAAAAACAATTTGGAAAGGAAAAATTTGTCCATAGTGCTCACTACGCATGTGTGGACTGGGATTGGACAGATGAATGAATAAGTCACATGTTTGTCATCCTGCCCCTGCTGAGTATTTTTCTCAGCTCCTTCCTGCCAGCCCTGACTCCACTACCCCCACCATTGTCTGCTCTGGAAGTGGAAACTCATTTTTGACATTTGCCTAAGCAAAACTTATTGAGGAAGATAAAATCTGCTCCCCAGTTCATCATAAAATGTGTTCTCAAAGTTGAGTTGTATTTAATGATGTTATACACCCTCAGCTGGGAGGAGGGGAGTGTAAATGCTCAATACTTTTTAGCTTCCTTTTTTTTTTTCTTGCCCCTGCCTTGGGTGCTTACTCTGTCGGGTACTGTAATAAGTACTCTGCATATGTTATCTAATTTAATCTTTGCACCAGCCTCATAAGGCTCTACTCATTCCATTTTATAGGGAAGGAAGCCGAGGCTTAGAAAGATAGCTAACTTGGTCTTGTTGCATAGCTCGTAAGTGGCTGTCTCTGGTCAGATGGGGACCAGCTCTCTATGACTCCACATCTTGTGCTCCTCACCACTGTTCTGAACACTCTACTGCCTGTTCTTAGCTCGGAGAGCTTCTAACAGAGGTCCCCAAGCAGGTGTGGCTGTGAAGTCGCAGGAGCTTCATTTTCTTTACATTCCCTCTTATCCCCACTGCACCCGCTGGACCAGTAGCCACCACCTCCCCCCGCCCCCAGCATAAGCACCAAAAACCCCTGAGCAGAACCATTTCTTTAAAGAATAGATCTCCCCAGTTTTCCTGTTTGCATCACCCAAGAACCTGGCCTACAGGCCAAGTGCGCTACCCTTCACATCCTTGGTTTTAAATTTCCTGGTGGCCCAGTGCTGAGCGGGAGTAGACAGAACAAGCCACCTCGGGAGGGACGTGTAAAAGGTAAGAGCACAGCCTTATATTCCAGCCAAAAAGAGCTGTCGAGTGAAGAGTGGTGGAGCCTGCCCAGGGGTGGCCTGGAGCCTGCCCAGGGGTGACCTGATGCCTGCTCACGTAGCTCAACACTGGTCGTGGAGGGGACCACACTGATTCTGTTGGTTCGAGAGCCGTATTTATGAGTCATAACTCTAAATTAAGAAGTGGGCAGATTTTGACTCGCTTAAGGACGAACTTTATCCCAGTTGCAGCTGCCTTATGAATCCAGTTTTCACAAATGATTTTCAAAGCCAGGAGCCTCGTGAGGCCCATCTTCAGAGGGTTCCTGTTATTCCTGACCAGTCTCAGTCCACAGTGGGAGCTTTCCGTGCTTGTGCACAGTCCTGCCCCGGCCCCGTCTGCCCCAGCCGCCCCGACCTGTGAGCTCTTGATGCCAGGTTGCCAGTCAGAGCTCCTGGAAGAAGCTGTGTCCTCAGCTCTCAAAGCAGTTGCGGCTACACCCCCTTTTTATCTTTTTCCAATTTTTATCTTTTGCCACTTGACAGCAGTTCTCACACTGAGGACCTGTGAAGTTGTCTTCACTGTGCCATCCACCTCCTCTGCTACTTGCCTCTTCTGCTATACCTCTTGCCATCCCCAGCGGTATCCACCTGTCTACCTGTATTAGTGAGAAATCTTGGAGTCCTTTATCTCTCCCTTTTTTCCCATAGGAGGTCCACATGAGTGAATTGCAGGACGGCAAATGTCAGTTACCGTAAAGATCTGTAGAAAGTGTGGAAGGTCTTCAGGCAGCTCTTTGCATGCATTTGCACCCTGCCCTGTGCCAGAGCCACATTGTGATCCGCATCCTTTATTCCTCTACCCCAAGGAAAAAACCGGGGTGGCTGTTCTTCACTAGAGGATTTGAGGCCCCTGTTACCAGTTCTCACTTAGCCTGTGGTTTTAGAGAGAAGGAGGGAGGAGGTGGGAAAGTGGTAGGGAAGCAAAGGGAGTGTTAGAGGGTGCATGGTTTCTAAGAGGTGCAAGCTATAGGCATAAAATTACTGTAATTTGTTTTTAAAATTCTAAATCTGTTTTCTTTATATAAAAAAAACTGCAGTTAGTGAACTGACACTGTTAAATAAGTTGAAGTGTACAAATGTATACATAAAATACAAGCCCTCCAACTGCCTAATCACAGACATAAAATAATTCTCTTGCTTTTAGTGTAGTTTTTATCTTTGACTAATGAAATGTATTACAGTGTTGAAACTTCAGTGAAGTTTGATACTTTGTCCTTTTAGTTAGTACAAAGAAATCAGGAATAATGGCATAATTTCATTTAGGAAAATTATTAAGTTCGTGATTTTTTATTTTTAAGACTCCTTTGTGGAGAACAAGTATATTTTTCAACTACCTTTTTCTTTTTCTATTGCTTTTATACTGCTTTCCTTGAAATGAAAGGCAAGCATCAAGTGTTGGTTTTATCCTGTGGCTTCACTTTGGAAATTCTTCGACTATTTCTCTCCCTGTCAGGACACCTCCTGAAGTCTGTCTGGTGGCATGTTGCACGGCCAGGTGTTCTGTATGGGAAGGCCATTTTAGTGAAAAGGGGAGAGGATAGTCTATTAAATGAGTGAATGAAAAGTGTGTTGAATTGAAAGAGAATAATTTGTTCTCCCTAATAACTAATGGTCCTCATTATCCCTCAGTAAAATGTGTATCATTTTTCTGAAACCCATGTAAGATTATTGCTATTGGGCTTAAATAAAGCAAAATTTTACTCTTTTTCCATCTGTGAATGGAAAAAAGAATATAGTATTACTCTTCTTACACAATAGCCCAATGGGAAACATGGCCACTACAACTTGGAACTCTTAGGTTTTGTTCTCCAGATCGTAGGGCTTTTTCCTCCTCTCTTGTTCTAATGAAAGCTCTTTATTGTCTGTGGAGGAAATATTCACAGTATGCTTCAGCGTCCAAATAGTCTTCTGTACCTGGCAAAACAGGCCAGTGATGAGAATAGTCTAAAGTTCATCCTTGAATTTCATCTTTTAATAAATTTATATTTCGTGCATAACAGTACTTAGAATTATGTAATATCTTTCCTCCAATGACCAGTCGTTTGTATAATAGCTGTCAAGTACATTTCTTCATGGTCACTGGTAGATTGCAGGCATTTGGCTACCTGGGTAGTTTTCTCACTAGTCATGGAGAAACTGGATTTTTGAAGAACGTGAGAATTTAGAATTTAATCTCTGAAAGTAGTGCTTAAAACAAGACAACATGGTTAGCCCAGGGTCTTCCTGGATTAAATTGTAAAGTAAAAATTCCCTTTTTAAAAAATGGCCCCATAGCACACAGGTTACAGAAGGTATTTTTTTGTCAACAGACAGGGGTCCAGTAATATCCAAGAAATAAGTGCAACAGCAGGCCAAGCAGTGTTGGAGGTGCTCTTAACAGGCCCAGGAGACAGGCCTACAGAAGATGGCGAAGGGGGACGGTGGGTAAGGTATGGGTGGTTGGGAGTAGGGTGATAGCACCAGCGCATGCCGTGGGTATTCCTTTGTGATAAGATTCTCGCGTTTTTCGAAGTTAAGCTCTTAGAAGAATTACACACATGACCATCATTTGCAAATCTTAAATATTTTCTATACCATAATAAAATTTTAAAAGTAAGATCCCACCAGATGCAAAGTAGGATATTATCTTGTCAGCTGGTAAGAACCATCTCTTCCAGGATGGAGTGCCATTCCATTCACATTATCAGATGGATCACACTCCCAGCCTACTTTTGCATTCATTGAATAGATTAATGTTGAAGACCTGAGGTGCTCAGCATCATAGTGGGCACTGTGAGGGAGATGAAGATGAATAAGCCATGGCTCCTTTACTCAAATTACAGCCCAGTCCATTTAGTCGATTTCACTGTTGTGGGGAAGTCTAGTGGATGGTACAGTGCATGTCCCAAAAGATGTAAAATAGAGGATTTTAAGCACTAAGGGGAAGCAGAGACCACTTGTGGCTGGGGGAAGAGTTTATGAAGACATTGGCATTTGGGGCATTATGGGGGGCATTATGGGAATGCACTTTGAAGAGGACAATATGGCCTTGGGAATGGTTGCCTGTTCCCACCTCTCATTAGTTCTTCCCGCCCATTGCTGAATGGCAGGGGCCCTGACCTCCACGGTGGCGACCCAGGCCATCTCGGCCACTCCATGTGGCACATGAGGGCCTGCACTGACACTGCTTGCCTAAGTCAGGCAGAGACCCCTGGGAACTTGGAGCCAAGCTGGGGCGTGTTTAGGATAATCTCTGGGACTAATATTCTCCTGGCTTTGTAACACTTGGAATTTCCAGGAAAAAATAGGAATTTCTCTTATTTATAAGTTAGATCAATTTCTAAAAATTTTTAATTTTATTGAGAAATAATTGACAAATATAAGTATATATATTCAAAGTGTACAAAGTGATGATTTTATATGCATATACATTGTAGAGTGATTACCAAGATCAAGAGCATTACCACATTCATCACCTCACATAGTTTCCATAGTTAACTCTTTTCACTATGGTGAGAATGCTTAAGGTGTACTCTCAGCAACTTTCAACTATATAGTGCACTAGTAGTAACTATAGATCAAGGGGGTTTTTTTTGTTTTGTTTTGTTTTGTTTTAAGATTTTAGTTATTAGAGAGAGAGCATGGGGGGAGGGTCAGAGGGAGAAGCAGACTCCCTGCTGAGCAAGGAGCCCTATGGGACTCGATCCCAGGACTTCAGGATCATAATCCAAGCACTTTACCAACTGAGCCACCCAGGCGCCTTGTAGATCAGTTATTTTAAAAAGATGCATCATTTTAATTAAGTATGCTAAAATAGCACTTACCAACACTGTGTAGCCTATAGAAAAATGGGTAAGACACAATAAATGAAAACAGCTGAACACAGCATTGTACACAGGTTAAAACTATGTTAACTATATGTATGAATAAGCCTGGAAAGGGTGAAGGTGTTGAATTATAGTTTCCTTCTTGAAAAGGTAATATTCTTATTAAAAATAAAGACGGTTTTCATAAAATCGGAAGAAAAAAAAATGGTTAAACAGTTACTAACTTCTAAAAAGATGTGTTGGGGCACCTGGGTAGCTCAGTCAGTTAAGTGTCTGCCTTCGGCTCAGGTCATGATCCCAGGGTCCTGGGATCGAGCCCCGCATCTGGCTCCCTGCTCAGCAGGAAACCTGCTTCTCCCTTTCCCTCAGCCTGTGCCTCTCTGCCTACTTGTGTGCGCGCGCTCTCTCTCTCTCTCTCTCTCTTTTTCTGTCAAACAAATAAATAACATCTTTTAAATAGATAGATAGATAAATTTAAAAAAAAGATGCATCTAGGGACCTCCAGCCTAGTCCCCCCCCCCCCCCCCCCCATATTTATCAACGTGGCTGGAGAGAAGAGAACTTTGTTGTAAGAGCAGCAATCCTTGGTCTATTATTTTGTGCTATTTTATTTTCCAAGTATTTTTTTCAGCATACACTTAACCGTCTTCTCTCAGGTTTAAAATTAGGAATGAAAATACATCCCAAGTTTTTTCCTGCCCAGAGGTACACATTTCATAAAGTTAAAATTCACATTTAGAGCTATCATCAAGGGCATTAAAACAGTTGTGTGAGGTCATGAGGGTGCTGCACATTAGGATTTTTTTTCCTGTCAAGATTTTGGGAGTTACCTTCTGAAGGACAGTAAAAATCTTGAGAGTTTATTTAACCTAGCGGTTTGGATATTATTTTTTTAAATACTCAGAAGTTTTCCATTTGTGTTATGGAGAGGTTTATTGTTGCCGTGAAAGGCAGTTCAGGTGTCTGCCACTTGTACAGTCACTTGTTTATCCTGAAATTGGATCTACAGTATTCTTAAAATGTTTTATTAGGTATTTACAGTAATTTACAATATTCTTAAATGTTTAAAAAAAAAACTGGGGCGGGGTTGTGGTGTTGTCCTATACAATGTCCCTTATTCTGGAGTTTGCCAGTTGCATCCTACTGCTTTTAACATGTTCACCTGTCTCCTCTATTTCCTGTGAAGTGGTGGTTAGAGCTAACAACTTGACTGAATTTCAATTCAGTTTCTTTTAGTTTTTGCTAATAATGCTTCCTGGGTGATGCTGTGCACATATGTGAGGAGGTACCTATTATTTTTAAAGATTTTATTTATTTATTTGACAGAAAGAGATCACAAGTAGGCAGAGGGGGTGGGGGGAAGCAGGCTCCCCGCTAAGCAGAGAGCCCAATGCGGGGCTCAATTCCAGGACCCTGAGATCATGACCTGAGCCAAAGTCAGAGGCTTAACCCACTGAGCCACCCAGGCGCCCCCGTGAGGCGGTACATAATGTCTGGCTAGAATCAAACACACTTGGACACAACCTCACAAGTATATCATAAATATTTAGCACTCATTTTCTCACTTTTTTCAGCCTGAATTTTCTGGTGGTATAACATATATTTGGAAAAAGCACACAAAACCTAACTGAACAGCTTGATGAATTTTCACAAAGTAAACACATACCAGTGTGGTCAGCCCTGAGCTCAAGAAACCTGTATTATTACTACATCCCCATAAGCCCCCTCATGCTACTTTCTAGAAACTATCCTCTACTGCCCCCAGAAAATTACAGGCCTGATTCCTGACATCATAGATGAGGTTTTCTTATTTTTGAACATGATATAAATTGTATCTTTATTCTTTGTGTCTGGCTACTTTGATTTGTGTTACATTTGTTAGATTCATCCAGGTGGTTGTACTTCATTTCTGTGTAGTATTTCACTGTATGACTTTACCACACTTGATGATTGTCTAGTGTAGGTGCACCTATGGGTTGTTTCCACCATTGAGTGATTAAGAATAGTGCTGTTTTGAGCATTTTTGCACATGTCTCCTCTTGGACAGTTGCATGTTTTTCTGGTTGGTATATACTTAGGGGAATTGATAGGTCCGGGGGGATATGTATGTTCGGCTTTAGTAGATACTACTGAATTTTCAAAGTCAGTGATTTCCAAGTGATTTATACATTGTACCATCAATGAATAAGCACTCCACATTCTTAGCAATACTTGGTGTTTTGTGTCGTCTTCCTTTTAATGCAGTGGCATAATATTGTGTTTTTAATTTGCACTTCTTTGATGACAAATAAAGTTGAGCATTTGTTCACGTCCTTTATTGGCGATTTGAGTATCTCCTTTTGTGATGTGCCTAGTGAAGTCTTGATATACTTTTCTATTGGGTTGTCTTTTTCTTGTTGATTGGCAGGCATTCCTTATATATTCTAAATATGCATCCTTTGGATATATGTATTACAAGCATCTTCTATTTGGCATTTTTTTTCAAGTATAATTTACATGCAAAGAACTGTTGCTATCTTAAGAGTATCATACATTCTGTTTATCAAAACACAGAACTTTTCCATCATCCACAACATTCCCATTTTTTTCCTTCTCAGTCAGCATCCCGTCTCACAAAAGAAGTCACTCATCTGATTTCTCTGACCTTAGGTTAGTTTTGCCTGTTCCAGAATTTTATATAAGTAATTTCCTACAGTGTATACATCTATGTTCAGCTTCCACTTAGCATGGTATTTGTGAGATTCATCCATCTTGTGCTATTTATCAGCGTCCATTCTTTTTCTTTGCTGAGTAGTACTCCGTGGTAGATTATACCAGTTTATTTTTTTCATTCTCCTGTTGGTGGACATCTGGATTGTTTACAATTTCTGGTTATTATGAATAAAGCTGCTATGAAAATTCTTGTACAAGACTTTTTATGGATGTAGCATTCACCTTTTAACAATTCATTAAGTATTTTTTCTTTAATCATACTACTCAATTTATATATTGTTCTCTAAGAAGTCCAGACACATGAAAGCCTGGATTCATGCAAAATATAAGTGATTTGTTTCCTAGAAGAAATTTTTAGAAAAAAAAAATTCACAGTAAGATTCTATTACTAGTAGCTTAAGTAATTACTACTAACAACTGCTTGGGGATATCATTTTCTCCTTTTGCTCATTTGAACTTTCATTCGTATGGATTTTTCCCTCTTCCCCACTTGTACGGACATATGTAATTGGCCTTACCATAGTTATTTGCATTTGCACTAATAGAGATCTTGTCCTTTGAAGGAAGGAAATTACTTGGTCCAGTGCATCAGCCACCCAACTGAAGGCCTTGAATTCAGAACAGTTTAAATAATCCTTGAAATGGATAGTGAACGTTCTAAAAACTGGCATAGCTTACAATATTTAGAAAGTACAATGGTATAAAAATTAATTTTGTGCTACATGTCACATTGGAGGTGTATGTGCTAAATATCTGGTGATCGTAAGTAAAAAAAACAGCACTGCTAAACTCATCCACGCCGATGCCTATGATGTTACTTTCTATAAATACTTTTTGAAACGTGATAGCTTTGATCTTGTTGCCAAAATAATGTGAGATCCTATAAATTTTCTAATTATAAATGACAGTATTTTAATCTCATTTCACTTTTCTTTCTGTCCTCCCCATCCCGCCCCAGTCCCCCCAAAATGGTGTGACTGTATTACTACAGATCACAGGATTGAATTAAAACACACATCATTTTCTACTTACTGCAGGGAGAACCACGGCTCCTCTTCCCCCAGATAACTACTGTGAGATCCAAGTAGACTAGTCTTTCCTTTATTCTTACTGGACCAAATGGTTGAAGTTACCTGTCAAAAGCTAGACTAATAAAAATAGAAGTTCCTTTTCTCAGAGAGGGCATAAAATTTGTTTCTTTAAGCAAGTTGTTCAGAGAAAGCTCTCAGAAGAAATACGGAATTTGGAATTCAGTTTTGCATCTCTTCCTCCAAAGACGAATATGATTACTTACTGTATAGTGAGCAGTTTAATATTGATTACACAGTATATATGACACCTTTGATCATAAACATTTTGTTTTAATGTGTTTTCCAAAAAAACGTGTTTAATTTTGGAGGGATAATTACAAATGCAGTTCAGTTCCATGAAACAGCTGTTTTGCACATTTAACAATTTAGAATCTACCTCTAGGTGGCAGCACCAGATACTTTTTTTCCTGTTTCACTTCAGCCTTAATGAGTTATGGTATAAGCAGTAAAACTTTAAAGTCTCCCAAAACTTTGAAATAATCTGCTTGTTGCCAATTCCATGAGGATTTGGAAACATTAATTCCTATGTTGTGTAAGTTTGGGGCTTGGTTAAGCTTAGATTTCGACCTTTAAAAGAAAGATTCCAGCAGCAGCCATCCTTATTTTTTAACATGACATTATATGTTTTCATAAAAAGATTTAAGTTAGCCCTCTTTGATTTGCCTGTGGAACTTACAATTGTCCTCCCAACAAAATGAGTTTTTTATGACATTTTTGTATAAGTAACTTGTACAAGATCATTATTTACCTAATATTTTAAGGTAATCTCAGTGTCCCCTTCTTTTATACTTTTAAAATTTATTTATCATTGATCTATGACCAAGAATGTCAAGATGAAACCCCTTCTCTTTAAAAAGTTCAGTCTGGGAATCAATCTGAAGTAATCTGTGCCACCTGGCTTTGTTACTGCCACAAGCAGATAAAGGTTGTCTGTGGAGTTACACATTAGACATTTCATAAGGCCTGATTTTTTTTTTTTTTCCATAACTTTTGGCCACTTGTTGGGCATTTCCCCGTTAGTAGAAAGAGGGCCCTTGTCCATTTTTGGCTTACTCAGGAGGCAGGCTCCCCTGTGGCCTCAGGTACACTAAATAGGCAGAGGCTGGAAGGGTGGCCCAGAGAGAGCCTTCATTGCTGCCCTGCTACAGGTTGGCCATCTCTGGGTATGTGCAAAACCAGTGTTGTTTCGTTCCTGGATTTTTGGATTGTGAAGGAAGGCTGCTGTTGAGAAAACCTTTTTCTTTTTCCTTACTTCTTGAATAGTATTGGCCTGAGGAATTGATGACTAATCATACCATCAGAGAAAAGGTGAAGTTCTTCAAAATTATTGATGAAACAAGACATTATGTGAATACAGTTGGACTCACAAATGGCTTCAGGAATTTGCAACAGTTACCCTTCAGTACAGAGAAGAAATGGCCTCATTCATGTGTGTGGCCTCTCTCACTCATTTTCTCTGCCCCTCTTTGTCTTTAAATGGGAAGGTAGATATTCCCACACTCTTCCACTAATTTGCTGTTTCTCTTGGGGGGTGGGTAATTTGTAAAATAAAAATGTATAGTGCGTCTTGGGGCCAAGTCACCTCAGTTGCAGTAATCTGTGTCACTAAACAAGAATAGTTTTCCGGGGCACCTGGGTGGCTCAGGTGGTTGGGCGTCTGCCTTCGGCTCAGGTCGTGATCCTAGAGTCCTGGGATCAAGCCCCGCATCGGGCTCCCTGCTTGTCGAGAAGCCTGCTTCTCCTGCTACCGTTCCCTCTCTCGCTGTGTTTCTCTGTCAAATAAATAAAATCTTTAAAAAAAAAAAAAAGGAATAGTTTTCCATTTGTTTTTTGTTTTGTTTTTTAAGATTTTATTTATTTGACAGAGAGAAACACAGCGAGAGAGGGAACACAAGCAGAGGGAATGGTAGCGGGAGAAGCAGGCTTCCTGCAGAGCGGAGAGCCCGATGCGGGGCTCGATCCCAGGCCCCTGGGATCTGACCTGGGCCAAAGGCAGACACTTAACGACTGAGCCACCCAGGCACCCCTCCATTTGTTTCTAATGTATACTTTAAAACAAATGGTCATGTTGGGAAATGCTTATTTCGATTAATTCCTACAAAGGGCAGCTATTAACTTGCTCTGCAGTCTGAACATGTGTTCTATATATTTTTTCAAATGCATAATCTTGAGTGAATATCGTCTAGATTAAATGATGTTCATCTATTTTATTTTTTTCATTCATACGATGTTTATTGCATGCTTATCACATGCTGGGCACCACTGAAAGGAGTTTGTCTTCTAATGTCTGATTTAAACTTCAAAAGTGCCTGGTTGGTGACACTACCTCCATTTCGTAGGTGAGAAAATTGAGACTCATAGTCTCTGGCTTTTTATCCCTTTGTTCAGCACCTTTCCACTGTGTCAGTCAGCCTCAAGTGTAGATGTCACTTGAAAATTGACCAGATAGGATTTAGGATCTTGTCACTGAGTTTTGAATACATCTGTTTGATTATCTACCTATGTAGCTGTTGTTAGAGTTAAAACAATTTTCGGTCATTTTGGTATTTGAATTTTTTGCTCAATGACTTTTATATTGTTTATTTACCTTTATGCTATAATAAATATAGCTTTCCTTAGATTTCTAAAAAGCCTAGAATTCTTAGGGATTGCTAAAAGGTTATTTCAAGAAAATATTTTAAGATACTGTGTGTATTAATTACCTTTATGTGTAAATTCAAATGGTATATTTTGACAGATAGGCTTTGACCAAAGGTAAATAAAATTGGCTGGCCTAAAAATGTTTCTTTAAATAGTTTGTGGAAACGAGGTAGCATAAACTACCTCCATCAGTGCATTGATTGATTTCTTGTGTCATTTTGATTGAAATCTGGACAGTATATTTCGTTTCAAGATTGTCGGGAATGTTTTGGCCTACAGAATCTGTAGATCCGTTGTTTTTGCACATATTTTAAATTTCTGAATTCAGAACACCAAAAAACCATGTCGCGTTTTGTCTCAGATGCTGCTACTGAATTTTAACCACTGAATTAGATTGCACCCTACATGCTGTTAACTACTGAGCCAAGATGGAATCGATCACTGCATTGAAATCAGGGTTAGCAGTTGTATCTGCGCTTGAAGGAGTTGTAATAGTGTTGAACTTGTTTTCTTTAATGGAATTTTTATTCTCTATTTTCAGTTTTAATAGTGAAACTTTGATTTTAAGAGATTTCTTAATAACCCTGCACATTTATTTGAGATTCTCACTATAACTGTAAGAAGATAATAAAACCATCCTATAGAAGGATGAACCCAAACATCTGGGGGCATATCTGCATTGCGTTAGTGCATTGGTGCTGTTTCCTTGTTTTATTTAATAAAGTGATCTTTTGTAAAAGGAGAAGTCAGTTGTCCATGTGATGTGAGCCTTTATCTTGAGATCAAATGGTTGTGTATGTGTGTGCATGAATTTAAATCATTCCTTTTGGGCTTTCTTCTTGGGGGTCTTTTTTGGATACGGGAATTCAAATAATTGTAATTTTTTAACTCTCAATTTGTTTTTTCTTTTACATTAATAGGACTTGACCCCACCCAGTTTAGAGTTCATCATTATCATAAGGATGAGGAGAACGATGCCCTGCTTGGTGGCCCAGCACAGCTCACTGATGAGGAGAAATACAGGGACTGTGAAAAATTCAAATGCCCGTGCCCCACGTGTGGAACAGAGAATATTTATGATAGTGTCTTCGACGGTTCGGTTAGTTGTTTCTTTTTGTTTCTTCGTTTTGTTAGCCAACTAGCATAGAGGCCTTTTGTCCCCCACTGTATGTATAAAAAGGGAGGAAAATGTTGCTTTCACGTGTTTAAAGAATTTTAGCATCATATAAATTCTGCCTTTGCGACTTCATTTCTGCTTTGAAAACTCTTAGACTGTGCCTGAGTATTTTTTTTTTTTTTGGCTTTCTAGAATGGTTGCTTGGCCTTGGTTTTTAAATGGAATCTCTTAAAAATTCTAAAGTACCTTAAAGTATTTTTTTATTGTAATTCCTTAATTAGTAACTTGTATTTCCCCATTCCCAGCCCCAATTTATTAAGACTTAGAGCGATACTTGCCTTTATCTTAAATCAAGTTAATGGGAACTAAGTGTTTTTGGAAAGTTTTTGTTTATCTTTACACATCCCACTTGCCTCCTTTTTGACAAAGGTACTCTGGTTATCTTTTCTGCTGTCTTTGCATGTCAGACATTAAAAAAGTCACAGGGAGACATTCCTCTCAGGAAGTACTGCCAAAAAATGTTTCATTGACCTTGGATCAGAACTTGAAACTTAGCCAATTTACTTGATTCAACTGCAGTGTTATACATGTACTAGCCATTGGCAAATGAGTAGGCAGCAGAACTGTGTAAAACCTTGAAACTGAAAGAAAATACATCCTTTATCTAAATTAAAAGTAATTATTTTAAGTTAATTTGGACAAACAGCAGATGTTTTGCATTTTTTTGAATCAAAACAAAGCAGTCTTTGGAAGCAAGTGCAAGGAAGAGGCAGACACAGATCAGCAATACTTGCTAAATCCTTGAGTTTTGCTTCATTACAGCTGTAAATAAGATAGTTAATTGCATGGAGGCTTGACGACTTGCAGATGGGCTAACTGTGGAAGAGCCGATGTCAAGCTCTAAAATCTCTTCCACCTGGAATTGCTTAGCGTGGCGGGTAGGGTTATGTACCAGATTGGAGCAGGAAACCAAGATGTTTAAGTATCAAGAAGGAAAACAAATGCTCCAGAAACCCCAACAGTTTTCCTATATATTCTATTTGCTTTGTTTTCACTTAAAACAAAACAAAACAGGAGGTTTTTTTCCCAACTACTAATAGTTAATTCTTTCACATTTCACTCTTCTTGCCTTCCCTTCCCCAAATAATTTTCATTTGAGGGGTGAGGGAGAGGGAGAATTACTAAAATTTTAGATTTTCTAAGGGGACAATAAGTGATTGCTTTCTGGTATAGTACTTAAGTTTTACGCTTTAATCTTCAAATTGAGTTACCATTATGAAAGGAAACTAATATCATTAGTGTGCTTGCTCTGTCTTTAAGTTTGGAATGAATAAGTACGAATTTAAAATTTGGATTAATGTCTCTAAGAAGAATGTTTATTGCCAATAGTTTTCAGAGGGAAAATTATTTATCCGTAAGGTCTGTCATATATTGAATGTAAAATCAGAAGTGATTTCAGGATTTTCCCTTCGACTTGTACTCCGTTATTATGGTGGCAAAAAGGAGATTCGTGTGACTAAGGGGATCTTTGAGAGGACAGTTGTTGAAAAAAATAGGGTTAAAAACTAACTAATAAAATGAATTAAGAATATTGCACACCAGGGCAGCATGTTAGTTTTTAAGCACATAAAAATCTTGTCTAGCCTTGCAGTAACCTTTTGTGTATTTGTCCCTTCTGACTTCTATAGGGAACTGATATGGAGCCCAGCTTGTATCGCTGCAGTAACATTGATTGTAAGGCTTCACCTTTGACCTTTGTGGTACAGCTGAGCAACAAATTGATCATGGACATGAGACGTTGCATTAAAAAATACTATGAAGTAAGTATCCACAATGAATTTCTTACATATGCAGCTTACTTAGGTTTGGGTCTTGTTTTAAAGAAAAGCAGTATGGTTTTGTATTCCTGGTTTCTTATGTAACTAAAATTCTGAGAAGACTTTGCAGAAAAAGTATTTGATTTTCTATTGGCTATCTCTTTAATGAACAGTATTTTAAATAACTGAACTTTTGCTTTAAGAAAAAATGAGAATATAATCAGGAAATAGTTTAGTTTGTTGTTACCTAAGTAAGACTAAATTAAGTGGTCCTTCAGATCTTTGGCCAGAGGAGAAAAAAATCAGTACTGCCTGTCTCTGACAAGAAGAGCCATAACATCATGTGTGGTGATTTTAGTAACTGCCCGCTAGCTAAGACTTTGATTCTGTGGTAATCAAAACCATTTTGTAGCTGTGTTGTCCAAGGAAATCAAAATAAACATTTTAAAGAGGATTTATTTTTACTTATTTTGAGAGCGAGAATACAGGTGGGAGGGGCAGAGGGAGAGGAGAAAGAATATTGGGAAGATACTGCCCCCCACCCTTCTCACCCCCTGTGATGTGAGCCCAGAGCTTGACGCAGAGCTCAATAGTACGACTCTGAGATCAAGACCTGAGCCAGTTGGACATTTAACCGACTGTACCACCCAGGCATCCCTAAACGTTTTTAAACTTTAAATGCCGTTTGGCATTTTAAAGAG
>CM053612.1:85758202-85803202 GCA_028646535.1 Procyon lotor | reverse complement strand
CCAACAGGGCTACTCTTCATTGCTCTTGCCTTTCCTTTTTCGCACGCAGTGCTATGTCATGACAGAGCTGTATTGTGCAGGTGGGTCTGAAGGTTGGAGTGCCACGCAGTGATGTTCAGTAACCCTCTCCTGTTCTGCTGTAAAGGTGTGCTGTTCGATAACCCTCAGAATTTCTCATTTCTTACCTGTGGTGATGCGGGCTGATGGTTTTTAGGTTAGAGCTTGCAGTGTGCAGTAGTGTCACAGGTACATTGGTTCAAATAGTTTAAACTCTTAGCACTATTGGAATTATTGTTTGTTTCCTTGCCTCTGCATTTATATTTAGAACATTTAAAAAGAATAAATTGGGTTTCTTTTTTGTAAAGACTCTTAACAGCATAATTATAAGTGGTACAGAAGGCACACAAAGAAGCAGTAGATCCCCACCCCGTTCATTCAGCATCACAGGCAGCACAATCCACGCTGCCCAGCAGTGCTCGAAGAAGGGTGTTTCTGTAGGAATCCATAGAACTCGTCCTAAATCTCATTAAAACAAAACAAAAAGAACATAATGAGAATTAGTTTATCTTTTTGCTCCACACCATTTGACCAGGAAACAGCATAAATTTACATCACGGACACCCCCTCGCATTTTTTAAATGTGGTATTCTAATACCCAGGACCATTGGTGGTTTTTATTAGCGAATGGCTCATTTTTCTTTGGTACGGATATCAAGCAAGCTGATTTTGAGTCAGGTACAATGTCTTGCTACTATGCCATGGTGTGTTCTCACAGAAAAACTAAGAGATGGGATTTGGTGATGGTTGGAGTAGAATGTCAGTGGAAGTAAATTTATTATTGTACAAATCGGAGTGAATAACTGGTCAAATATAGTGCCCTAAAACATGCCAAAAGCAGCATATGTTGGTATGAATATTGTATTGTAAAGGAGTTCTAATAAGTAAATTGGATCAGATGCAGCCTTATATGCCACCTGACTTTCATTCTTCATAGAATAAGGATTAACCTGTACTCTCTGGTTATCACAACACCTCTTTGTCTTTTGATTTTATTTTCTCTCAGCCTTACAGCGTGGACCCTGTTTGGGAAGGCTCAGAACCAGAGTGTAATCTAGAGAAACTAACAAGGGACCCCCACCAAATTCTGAGGTGCTCTAACTACCGGCAACAGTGGTGTCTATTAAGGACTGACCCGGAATCTGCCTGTACAGTATGAGCTCGTTGCACAGCCTCTCCCTTGCCCATGTCCTTCCCTGCGTTTGCATTTTTTCCCTCCTGAGTTTTTTTGGCAGCGGAGGAGGCAGTTAAAACCATGTCCCTACCCTGTCCGATCGTATGTTCTGCAAGCTTAGCGCGTGGTTCTCTCCGTTCTCAGACTGTCTACTGCTAGCCTCACGGTAGACTGTGAGGTTTGTACTCGAATGCCGAGGTCAGAGTTCCTCTGTAGTCGCTTGCCTGTCCTGTAACTTGGACTAATTACTGGACTTCTCCAAGCCACAGTTTCATTAGCTGATGAAGCCATGATAGTCATGGTACCTGCCACATGAGGTCATAGTGAGGACTGTCTGTGATCATGCATTTGAAGTGGTGAGAAAGTGCCTGGAGTGTGCATTCTGAACGCTAGTTACTCCACTCTGAGATACGGTGGATGAACAGGGCTTAGCTGTGTTCCTGCATGTGGTCAGAACCCCAGAGATTCAGACCCGGACTGGGGCCTCACTGCCCATCCTCCTGAGCTGTCCATCTGGAAGCTTTCATCATCTCGATGCTCTCCCTCTCCTGTCCAGTCAGAGCGATTCCACTGCGTGCTTCCTCTTGGTCCTCCTTGCAGTTTGCCAGTGTGGGAGTTCCCTTTTCAGTGTTGGTGAATTGGGTCCAAATGTCAGCCTTAGGAAAGGACACTAGGCCCTGACTTCTTCGAGGCCCAGCCCCCATTGTTATGCCTAACCTGATAGATGTTCAGCAAAACGCTATTGAATGGGTTCATATATATTCAGAGAGATTGGTGCTATCGCGTGACTCTCCCGGGTCACAAATAGCATCTGGCCTGTGACTGTACTTGGGGACCCTAATCCAGAATTCTGCCCATCATATATGGTAAGCCATCCGTTCATGCATAAAAGGTTGCTCGCCATCTCCACTGCATTCACCCTTTCAGGAGGAGGCCGCATGGGCCCCAGGCAATAGCATTGCCAGGTAGACCAGGCCGCGGGGCCGACTGGGGCAGGAATCCAGAAAGCTGATTACAGCCCCCCAGTGAAGGACTTGTGCAGCAGCTGAAGGGAAGCCTGGGGTTTCAGCAACTTCTGATAGGGTTCGCCTCCTCTGAAGGGAAAATTGGAGGTTTTTTGAAATGCTGAGGAAATGCCATAGGAGTTGTCAAATATCTGAAAACAAGTGGGTAAAAACAGAAAACTGCTTGTGCCAAAACAGTAGAATTCCTTTCTTCAGTTTGATTTCTCTAACCTTGTGTATTTAGGAAAAACTCAACTTGAGGTCTGACTCCAGCCATCTAGAGCTACTGTCTTGTACTAGAGTAAGAAATTGAACCAGAACAGATTTCATTTAACCTTTCAAAAGTGAGATTTTCACACCGTTGACCTTTTGGACTTCAAGGAGCAAAACAAGAACTACCCACTCTCTGCTGCACATGTAAACGAGAAAGGGAAGAGAGTGCCTTAGACGATGGCTGTCTCTCGTGTTGGGTTCGCCTAGAAAGCATGCATTACGGTTCACGTGTGGGTATGGGCCCTTTGCAGGTAGTTAAAGATAGAAATTTCCAGATCATCCTGTCTGGCTTAGTCTTGTGTTAAAAGGGATAACTGTGTAACTATTCAGGAGGGAGTGAATTTAGCTGCCTTTCAGAAACACCATAGAAAATTCTCAAAGCCTGGATTCTGAAAACTACATTACCAGTAAAAACTAGAGCTGTGGTATTTTCTAATTGATTAGTCTTGGTTTGCTTTGTGCTTGTTATAAGTCGGGGATGACTTTACCTTATACTCATACCAACACCTATGATGTGTTAGTCTCAGCTTGGTTTTGAAAAGCAGTACAAAAAAAAAAAGAAAGAAAAGCAGTATATAACTTTTTGTCCTGTTTAGAACTCATCTGACTCTTGGCGCTCCCTCGATTTTGATTTTTTTTTTTTTTTTTAACTCCTCTACAGCGTATTGTAACTCTTAGGGTGGGTGGTTTTGTGGAGTACATCATCCTGCTTGTTTGCCGAAAGGTCCCTGACCTCATTCACACTGCACAGGTGCTCGGGCTCCTTGGCTGTTTGAGAAGCTCTTCATGCTGCCAGCAACCTAGATGATTTGCTAACCCAGGTCTCAGAAGCTCTTGGCCAGGGTGGCAGCAAAGAATGTCCAAATCCACCAGCAAAGAATGTCCAAGAGTTGTGCCAGGAAAATAGTCAAAACTGCCCAGGATTTCTGTCCACCTGTATACCAAGGATTTAGAAACCTTGTGGATGAAGTCACAGGTAGTCTTTGGAGGGTAATTTTTCATCTACAGCTTTCCATCTAGTGATACTCAAGAGTCACTGCTTTTAGGCATCTATCAGCAAAGAAAGATCAAAGGAGAACCTAGATTCAAGAAAGGCCTGTTTAAAAATAACTTCATGGCAAATTATTTTAAGTTAAAACTGACATACTTATAATGTAGCTCAGTTATAAGTAACAAGGACCTCTTATATAACAACATTTATGGAGAATAACTATATTACAAAGCAAGATAATTTAGTAAGAACAGTAGCATTGTTTCTACATTTTTTTGCAATTCTCACCAATATTTGGCTTAGAAATCAGCTGGATTCTGGTATCTGCTTCTGCATCCAGTGTATTGTGATAATGTTATTTTGTTGGAAGCATATGAAGAAAATTTGGCTTAACACAGCTACGTAGTTGGAAAAGGTAGAAGTATTTTAATAGCCTTTTTTGTTAATAGTGGGTATTCTTTTTTGTCCCTATTCCAAACCTTGTAATGTGGTGGTTTCTTAAACGTTGTTTTCAATGTGCAATCTGAAACCATACCAATAAACTTTTTGAACTTTGGTACTTAGAAATCTTTCATCTTGAATGGTATATGGTATATAACACTGTATTTCTTTTTGCCACGTATTCAACAATGAGTTACATTACTTTTTTGGGTGGGCAGTGTTGGTTCATTTTGAAAATTTATTTTTACATTTACATATGGTAGAATTCACTCTTTGGTGCACAGTTGTGAGTGTTGACAAATGCAGAATCGTGTAACTGCTTCCACAATCAGTAAATAGAACACTCCGTCACCCACACCCCCTTCCCATAATTCGCTTGTGCTACTTCTTTGAGTTACACTTTTGAAATCAGTTCATTTGGATGACTGACCCCGTCTGTTCTGTCTTGATTGGTATCACTTTTGCTTGCAAAGCGTCATATTTTCTGGCCTTATCTTCCATCTGGGAATATGTTGTCACCGTAGTGAAAGTATTGCCATTCCCAGAGATGGTGCAAAATGAAATTTCTTTCTTTTTTTTTTTTTTTTTTCAAAATGAAATTTCTTAATGTGTTTCTTTGCTTATCTAGGAGTGGGTAGGTACTTGATCTGTGAATATAAAATGAAATTCTAAGGACAGTTCCCACAACAAACATTGGAGAAAAATTCCGACATTTCCGTTGGAACTTTGTCACGAGAAATTTTAGCTGTGAGGATTTGAGAAACAAAAGGTGATATCTTCAATTCATTACTTTCTTGCAGTGGGTCATGAAGAGAGCTTGAGCAGCAGTTCCAACATGCAAGTAATTATGTTCACTGTTCCAGCTTTCCAGAAACTAGAGCTAGGTATTGAGCCACTTAAAAGGATCACTTAACTTTCCTATATTCAAATATGCTTTTTTTTTTTCCAAATATGCATCCATTTTAACCTACCTGTGTCTGTAGTAGAGTTTGTCATTTTACAAATTCTAGCACATTGTATAAAGTCATGTAACCACCGCCACAGTCAGGGTACAAAATAGTTCCTTTCCCTTCCAGACTGCCTTTTGTTCTCCTTTTCTAGTTACCTTTCTTCCCACCCCCTAACTCTGGCAGCTAAATACCTGTTCTCATCGCTATAGTTCTTTTCAAGAAGGCCATAGAGATGGGAATCCTCTGGTACACAGCCTTCGAGACTGTCTTCTTTCAATTGGTTTGTTCCTTTTATTCCTGAATATTAGGCCACTGTGGGTATCAGTGTGTTTGACCCATTCACCCATTGAGAGGTATTTCCAGTTTTTGGCAATTAGGAATGCAGCTGCTGTAAACATTTGTGTACAGGGTTTTGTGTGATTGTTATATTTTCATTCTTCTAGCATAAATACCTAGGAGCCGACTTGCAGCTAGCATGTTCAGTTTATGTTTACTCTTTTAAGACATTGTCAAACTATTTTTCAGAGAGTGGTACCATTTTTCATTCCCACAAGCAGTGTATGAGAGTTCCAGTTTGTGCATGTCCTCACTGGCACTTGGTATTGTTGGCATTTTGTATTTTAGCCATTCTAATAGGTATGGGTGGTGTCCCATCGTGATTTTAATTTGTACTTCCCCGAAGGTTCGTAGCTTTATATTCATCCTTATATCTTTCATCCTGTTCATGTGTTTATTTGGCATTCTTTTATCATCTTAGGTGAAGTGTCCAAGTTTTTCCCTAATTTTTATTTGGACTGTTTGTTCCCTGTCAAGTTTTGAGTTTTTTATATATTCTAGGTGGAGGTCTTTTGTTGAATGTGTGATTTGCCAATATTTTCTTACAGTCTCTAGCTTGTCTTTTCATTCTTTTAATTGTGTATTTCACAGAACAAAACTTGTAAATTTTGATGAAGTCCAGGATATAATTTTTTTTCCTTTCATAGATCATGTGTTTTGGTCTTATGTCTCCAGACTCAGATTTTATATCTAAAATTCGTGATCCATTTTGAGTTGATCTCTGTATAAGATGAGGCTTAGAACAAGGTTTGGGGGTTTTTAGACTATGAAGTGCCATTGTTCCAGCACTGCCCACTGAAGACTGTTGTTCCTCCACACGTAATTGCTTCTGTATTCTTTGTTTATTCCTTTGCTAACACCACAGTCTTGATTACTATGGCTTCATAGAAAGTCTTTTGTAGTGCAATTCCTCCATTTAATTTTTTTCAAAAATATTTTCACTCTTTTAGTGTTTACGCCTTTTCATAAAATTTGAGTTAGTTTGTCTTTATCAACAAAAATTCCTGCTGTGATTTTTACTGTGTGTTACATCTATATATTACTTTGGGGACACTTGACATCTTTATTTATTGTGTTGAATCTTCCAATCCATGAACATGGTGTGTATCTCCATTTATTTAGGTCTTCTTTTTTTCTTTCATTAGCATTTTGTAGTTTTTAGCATACAAGTTCTATATATGCTTTGTTGGATTAATACCTAAGGAGTTCATTTGGGGGAAAGTTTTTTTTTTTTAATTTTGCTTTCCAATTGTATTTCTTAGTATACAAAAATACACTTACATAATTTTTCGTTCTGATATTTCTATAGTTCAAAGACTCATAGGTGAATCATTTTGTTCTCGAAAGAATACTGAGGGCTCATGAAATGTTAAAAATAGCCTACATAAAAAAAAAAAAATAGCCTACATAAAGGCATAGTTAATATACAGCCCTTAAAATTTATAAGTCTATATTTTTGGTTCAAATATTTGGCTACATACATACATATACATACTATATAAGCTCCTCTTATATAGTATAGTGTCACTTATATGAAATTCCTGTGTGTGTGTGCATGTGTTTAGATTTCTAGAAGGATGTTTATCATATATGTCAGAAATCATGTCTGAGTGGTGAAAAGTTTAGGCAATTTTTGTTTTATGTATTGCTTTTCTCTTTTTGAAGATTTCACAATAGGTACGTATTGTTTTTATTAGAACAATGAATCTGCTTAAAAGAGAAAAGAAAAAAATGAAGCATTGATTTCTAATATAGTCCGTATTAGTAAACAAGGATAGTATAGACTCAGGTCCTGTTTGAGAATCAAGTACGCGCGTCTTAGAAATCTTGATGTTGTCCTAGCCGTTTAAAAATTCTAAACTTGTTGGGACACCTGGATGGCACAGTTGGTTAAGCGTCTGTCAGACTCTTGGTTTCAGCTCAGGTTGTGATCTCAGGGTCTGAAGATTGAACTCTGCACTGGGCTCCACTCTGAGAGGGGAGTGTGCTGTGGATTCTCTCTCTCCCTTTGCCCTTTTCCCTGCTCTCTCAAATAAATAAATCTTTAAAAAATTTTTACATATTTTCTATTAAAACCAAAGGAACCTTTTAAGACAAATGGAACATTCAAAATTGAGAATGCTATGTTTGGAATTTTTTTTTTAAGATTTTATTTATTTATTTGACGGAGGGAGAGAGATCACAAGTAGGCAGAGAGGCAGGCAGAGAGAGAGGGGGAAGCAGGCTCCTGCTGAGCAGAGAGCCAGATGCAGGGCTCGATCCCAGGACCCTGAGATCATGACCTGAGCCGAAGGCAGAGGCTTTAACCCACTGAGCCACCCAGGCGCCCCTGGAATTTTTCTTCACAGCATTTTTCTTTACTTTTCTAAGATTTTATTTTTAAGTAATCTCTACACCCAACTTGTGGCTCAAACTCACAACTCAAAGATCAAGAGTTGCATATTCTTCTAAGCCAGCCAGGCGCCTCCATTTTTTTTATTATTATATACTTATCTCTGTGTTAAGCAGAGACAGTGGATCTCAGCTTTGACTGCTCATTAGAATCAGAATTAGGTCTATTTTGAAAAGAGTGCCTGATGGTTTAGCCCACCCTTGAACATTAGATTAGAATTTCTGAGCGTGGGCAAGGACACTGGTGTTTTTATAAGTTCCCCCATGTGATGACTAAACTCTTTGAAAAACACATGTTGGTAAGTTCTAATGTAATGTAATAATAACCATGAAGTATTTTAAGTGTGACTTCCATATAAGAAATTTATGATTATTATTACATGTATGATTTCTGTATAGTCATAGTTTATATATGAAGATACAAAAATAAGAAAATTAAAAGTATGTATATGCTTTCACACCTCTACCAAGTTAAATATGTTCTTATAAGTGAGAAGGCAATTAAATTTCTAAAACAAAATGAGTTCTAATGTGACTCCAAATAATTACAGCAAAAAGAAACCAAAACGCATAGCATCTTTAATATTTCCACATTTTTCATGAGAATTTACCATCCCTGTTAAGTCTTCAGGTGTATCGCTAACACTTGACAAATGGCAGGTAATTAGCATTGCTCAACCTCGTCTCTTCTCTGTTGTGGATAGGATTGTATAAACCTAGGCTTAGGAGTATTTGTGTATAGAAATGTCACCTTCCCTGTACCTCTTCTAGGAGACCTCCCGTATAATGATTTCATGACATCATCTGATCCTGCATATGCTGAGGAATTATGTTCTTGACAACAATTTAAAGTGGATCTGTGATGTGCAGTCCTGTCACCACCCTCTCAGTCATGACTGTGACTCACCATAGTCTCTTTTTGAGTAGCTCCAGCTTCCCCTCTGTAGGAGGTGTATAGTTTTTCCCAGGCCTAGCAGGGCCTAAAAGTCAAAATGGGGTAGGGGAGATGTTAGTTAAAGGGTACCGTGTGGTTATGTAGGGTGATCAGGGGTGGAGATCTAATGTAAGGAATGTGGCTACAATTAGTAGTACCGTGTCAAACACTGGAAATTTGCTGAGTAGATTTCAGGTGTTCTCATGACACACACAAAAAGGGACCTATATGAGAAGATGCGTTAATTAGCTTGCCTATAGTCATCATTTCACTGTGCATATCAAGTCATGCTGTACCCATTAGATATATACAATTTTGATTTAAAAAAATAAATTACAGTGAAATAAATGGGACAGTCCCTAGGATGCATTTTGCTAGCACTCCTTGTAGGAATCACATAACAAAAGTGGAATTCTGCAGCTTGCTCGCTGTGTGGCAACTTGAAAGAAAACAGAATGCCGTCTGTCTTTTGAAATATTTTGGGCTTTTGGGAGGTTCCTGTGTGAACTTTGAAAATCTTGCAGACTGGTTTACTTAGCTGCATTCTCTAGGGCTGTCAGGACCCTCCTCCCTAAACACCATTTTTTCCTGGTTTCACCTACCAAAAATAGGTAATGTGCTTTAAAGAAGGAGAAATGATTTTAAAATGAGAGTATTTCATTACTTTAATATACATTGTACATTACCCAGCACGTTGCAGTTTTCAGAGCACTTTCACAGCCTTTGTTGATATGTTTCTCACAGTAATCTTGTGAGGTGCACAGAGGGATATCCTCCATCACGTCCCAACTCACGATAATAGAAGCCCGCAGGTTGCCCCCACTGGCTGACGTGGTGTTGTGTGTTGCCTATTCCTCCATTCCCACTACTTGAATTCAGTTCTTAGGTATCTTGTCCTTAGCTTTCTAATTGATCTTCCGGTCTTGGCCTATTGCCTTATCAGTCCATTCTTCACAGTGTTTCCAGGATTACCTTTCCAGAAGTGGGTTTGTAATGTCACCTTTCAGCTTAAAAACCTTCAGTGGATTCTCATTTCTTGTAGATGAAAATCAGATTCCTTAGTGTTGTATTAGTCCCCAGGCTAGACTTCGCCCCTTCATCTCCATCCTTGCTCTCCACCATAGGCCCTCTACCCTCCTCAAAGGACAACTTCATGTTCCTCAAAGATCCCACATGCTTTTCCCCCTCCCTGCCTTCTCTCTTGCTATCTCCTCTGCCTAGAAACAAACCCCACCACTCACACTAGCCCACTCTGTGCAATTCTCCTTATGCCAGTCATCTGGGAAGAATGGCTTCCTCTTTCCTGTTTGCTCTGTAACCCTTTGTGCACACCTGTTGCCAAGTTAAGCAGCTTTCTTCCTCCACAGACTGTGAGCTCCTTATGAACACAAGCTGTGCTGTGTAGGGCTGTGTTTTGCTTCATGTCCCCAAAGCAGAGCATAGTGCTAGGGACGTGGCAGGCATGAGACTTGATTATTTGAATAAAGGAAGGACTTTGGGAACCTTCAGAAAGACTGGGTGCAGTGTTTATGTTTAATGTAGCACATTCTTATTTTTTATTAATAATGGCTGTGCTTAATGGATGGTATTTTCTGGAATATCATCTTTAATCTCTCTCACCATTTACATTTCAAACACTGTTATCTCCAGAAGTTAAAACTTACTCTTGCATCACACACACACACACACACACGACACGACATATTTTCACTTTAAAAAATATTCCTGCCTCGGGGCACCTGGGTGGCTCAGTTGGTTAAGCGACTGCCTTTGGCTCAGGTCGTGATCCTGGAGTCCTGGGATCACGCATCAGGCTCCCAGCTCCACGGGGAGTCTGCTTCTCCTTCTGAACTTTTCCTCTCTCATGCTGTCTCTCACTCATTCTCTCTCTCTCTCTCTCTCAAATAAATAAATAAATAAAATCTTTTAAATAAATAATAAAAAATATCCCTGCCTCTTGAACCAAGAGTATGATGTTGATCTTTCTTTTTCTCTAATAGTACCCTTCCTGACTGCCACCCCCGCCCTCCCAAGGCCATGACCAGGACATTGACTTCTTAGCAACAGAGCTGGTTTTCAATTGTATAGGTTATCTTAGCACTGGGCTCTCATGTCTTTTTCCTCTTAACACCAGAACTAAATACCCAGACATACAGTTTCAAGAAGCCCTTAGCACTGCGTGTGTGTACACTTGTATTTTTGTGTGCTCTTTTCCTCTCTCTGGCGTACACATGTGCACTATTGCAGAAGAGTAATGGGGTCTAGTTGGCTTTTGCTTCTGTTGGAGAGTCGTTGTGTTTATTGCTCATTGTATGCTCAGTGGTGCTGGTGACACACATGTTAGGGAAAATGAGTATAGGTAGAGTGTGGCTGATGATAGAATGTGAAATCTAAACTTCTGGAGGGAGCCTCAGAAAAGCCCATCATATTCAAGTTTAACAGATGACTTGAATTTGTGATACAGAATTAAATATTTTTGGACAGTAATACAGTATCTCCTTTCTATTCTAAAGTTGGTAGTAAAGGCAACTCTGCAGGAATAAGCTAGAGCAAGGAAATGGACATGAGTCTAGATGACATTTGTTAGCTCATCACTACCAATTGATAGAACAGCTGTACTTCCTGTACTGCCCCCCCCCTTTTTTTTTTAAAAACAGAGTGAAGTCCAGTTGGCAACACTTGGAACCTTGCAAAGGACAAGCAACAAACAGATAATAAACCCAAAAGAAAAGGGAATTACCCAAGGCACACACTGGGTAGTAGCTTTGTATGAGCACCATCCGACTCCTAGGGCAGTGGTCCCCTCCATTTCAAAACCCTATGGAAGTACTCTCTCCGCCGATTATTTCTGTTGAAGCTGAGAGTCAGGGAAATAGCTTTTGTATTAGGCTTTAAATTCAAAGTTTTATTTTTATCATATTAAACTGCCAGAACCAGGTCTTCTTGACACGAGACCCCTGGGGCGCCTTTGCAGGGCCATGGACTCAGCAGGTGCTCAGCTTTCTGGGAAGTCACATGCGTACTAGCAGCATATGCATTCCCATTTCTATGTTGATAAATATGTGGATTGTAAGAACAACTTATTTTCTAAACTAATGCTTGACCTGGTTCTTTGGTGATCTTTCAGGTGATTTCAGGCCATCATTACAGAACTTAAATGCTTGGCATCCATCACGATATTTGTTTTATAGGAAGAAAACTTGGACTGTAGGGAAGAAACAAAGTAGGTTTTAGTAATGTTACAGGAAGCCGATGCATGTTTTGGAAGTTTGGGACCCTCTTTGTTAAATTGATAGGTAAGGCGCTTATGATGTCTAATTAATTGCCTATCCAGAGAATCTGCTTCAAGCCACATTTGGAGCTGTACAAATGATAGCATAATGTTTGTGAAAACAGGTTCTAGGCAACCCTTGTTTCTTTTTTTAGCTGTGGAGCTGAATGTCCATAGCAAACATTATATAAAATGCATAGTTGCATCTTTATGTATATTTTCATAAGATTTGATTTATGATGCGAGAGGTTTTAAAAATCTGCTAATGCTTGGTTACACACACACTTCTTTAAAAAGTCAGGAATCATCCCTTTTCTTCTCTAGTAGACAATCAAAATAAGCAGTTTGAAGAGATGGGTTTAAGACAGCAAAATTGTTGTATCTTCAGCTGTGTAAAAGAAGTACTGTACCTTGGACCAGAAAACGTGTATTAGCGATGGTTCGGTTAGTGACTGAAAAGGCAAAACAAAATACCGTAGTGTAAACTACAGTTCCACATGACAGCACGTTCGGCTACTGCTGGCCGTCAGGATTTAGGGAGCAAGTAGAGCTATATGTGTTGTGCTGCTTTGCATGAAAATACATTAATAACGAAGTCTTGGGGTGCTTTGTTTCTCATTGAATTCTACTAGGGAGAGATTTGGTTGGGTTTTGTTGTTGATGTTTGTTTTTTTAGATGGAGTAGGGGTGGACTGTTTGCCATAAACCTGTCCCCCCAAAAGTTGCTTATTTCTTATCTTCAAAACTTCTACTGCCCACGGTGGAATAAAGCTTTGTGGAATAAATCTGCATTATTGTTTGTTTTGGATGTAGAAGTTGATCAGCACATTGCTTTTTAATGTGAAGTTATAGTGTAATGATTTAAATGATAAACTTAACTTGCACAGGGATATTTTCTTTCCTCTGTTAGGGTTAATCTTTAAACAATCTCTATGGTCAGAAAAAAGATACTGTTAAAGACCCCAGATTGCAAAAGCAGTGCCACTTCTTCTGAGAGCTTTGGGGCAATCCTCTGATGTGTAATTGCTTTTACATCAGTCACAAGAGAGAGACAAGAATGCGCTTTCCTTGAACTTAACAGTTTGGGCAATTTTCTATAATCCAGTAAATACAAATTGTAGCTTGATTATTCATCTACGTCTGTCAAGCAAATTTTAATGGATGAATGAATGAGTCAAATCTATGCATGGAAATATACAAATGTGCAAAATATGGGTCTAATTACCAGGCTGCTGAATTTACACAAGGTCAGGTAAACAAGGCACCAGTGTAATGATTATTAATTGTTAATAATGCCTTTGGGAAAACATTCACATTTTCCTTCTGAATACCTAACAGTTTGCCTCTCTAGTCATTTCAACTCTGAAAATTTTAGCTGCTCTAAAAACACAAAAATATTTTTGCCCTATTTTTATCCTTTCCCTATAATTGCCTTCTAATTCTTTTAGAATAACAAGTAAAATATAATACCTTTTTCAGGACTCTGTGAAAGTCACAGTTGAGTATGATGGTGAGAGAATTAAGGCCGCGTGGGGGGGTAACACACAGCAGAATGAAATAGCAGCTTTCTTTTGTCTTCATTGAAGGGATGAGCATGCCCCCCCCATCCTCCACCCTCTTCTCAAACATAATCGACATTCTAAAACACAAAACCAAGGTGGTAATAAAGGAAAGGAAATCAAAGCAGGCTTTTTTCCCCTCTATTTACCATAGTAAGTCAACATTTGACTCTGTCTTGATATTCTATAAAATGAATGTTGGAAAAAGAATAATATCAATGAGTAGTTTCCCATCGAAATGCCCAAGGGCTGAAATAATTGAGGGAGTACTTGCCGAGGTTTTTCTTAGTTCAGTAACTCTTGATCACTGTGCAGTTTTGTAGCTGTGCTATCATTAAGGGCTCTCCATGTCTGAAAGGACACCCCCCTCTTCCAGCTTTAATCCAAAAGTCATAAATTGTAGAACTAACATGTCGTCTGCGGGTCACCCAGGCGAAAACACTGCTTCTTGAGAGATCTTTCTGCCACTGTGCTTTGAAAAATCTTTTGAATATTTTGCATTAATGGGACTTCTGCAGTGTCTTGCTGGGCCGTCTTCTCATCCTTGCAGGCTCGACATTCAGAAGTTTTTCCCCATGGCTGATCTAAATGTTCTCCCTGTTCTAGGCCTCACTGCCTGCTACACGCCGGTGTTGTATGTTCAGTGAATGCAAGCACCTTCCTCTGTGTTTTCTTTTGAGTGTTTGTAAATAGCATGCATATCTCTGTTTTATTTCTTTAAGCTCTGCACTTGAGGATTCATATCATTTCTTAAGAATTTTTGCCTTCATATGTGTTTTTCTGGAACTCTTTATTTTTAAATCATGGTTGTCTTCTGTGGGTTAAATAATACTGCCTATAAGCCAAATGGATTTGGACCACTGTTTGACCTTAGCCCTCTCCTCTTTTATAGTCCACTCTAGAATATAATAGACATTTTAAATGAATCTTGGAACACTGAAAAAATAAAATTAATTGGAAAAAAATAGACATATTTTATACATACTCATGGATGCTCCTGTGGTTTAATTAAATCTTTGTAAAGTTATGGCCCAACTCTTTATTCTGGCATTTGAGACATTATATAATCAAGCCTTCACTCCCCACATGCTCTCCTATCCTTCGACGCTGTCTACATCATTATTCCTCCAGACACACCCTCTTGTTTTTTCACAACTGCCAGAATTGTCCTCGCCCACTTGCTAACTCTTGTCTCCTCAACCTTCAAGACCCAAGCTCACCTCCGATGTGGGAAAACTTTTGTTGACATTATAACTGTGGGAACGTTGTTTTTTCCTTTGAATTCCTAAAGAACTTCCTAAGTTCTTAGGAAAGAATTCCTAAAGTTCAAATGTGTAACTTTTCTCCCACAATTTCTTTAATACAGTCTCTTGTGGTTATAGTCTTTCATTTGACAAATAATTTTGTTCCCTCTAAGGTTGTAGCTCTAGAGAGCAGAAGAAAGAAGAAAGGCTAGTATTTTTTGAGCTGTAAGACCCTCTGCTAAACTTTTTTTTTTTTTTTTGCATACGCGGTATCATTTAATTCTTGTAGCAACCCCGTAAGGTGGTGATATTTTTTCCATCTTTACAGATAAAGCTGAATCTTGTAGTAAGAAACTCAGCCCATGTTAGAAGGCTAACATACTGTAGAGCTAGGATTTAAATTAGGGCCTTTTTCATTAAAACTCAACACACTCTTCTCAGGAAGCTTCTTCCACGTAAGAGTGAGAGTTTGCATTCCACTCTGTCAAGTTACTAGAAAATTCAGAGAACAAAATAAGTGTTCCATAAATGATTGAATTTATCAGTTTGGAAGTCTTGATTGCCCCAATTGCATTTCTTTTACCTGTCTGCTAATAGTAATATATGAGTTAGCGATAAAATAGCCAAAGCCTTAGGAAGGACCCTTTGTATTCTCAGCCATGGCTGATAGATGAAAGGTTGACAACTGTACTCCCACATAAGACTGTTGACTTGAGACAAATTCTTTTTTTTTGTTTGTCTATTTTTAAGGTTTTCCCTTGTTGATCCCAACATTCATTGGTATTGTTAAATGTCACTCTTCTCATTTACTATTTGCATTTCATTTTCAGAAAGTAAATCTCATTGTAGTAGCATGAATAATTTATGCTTCTGTCAAGGAACTATTAAAACACCAGAGGTTGGGAAATATGCACATTCTAAAATTTGTATAGAAATTAAGGAATATTTTCGCCTCCCCTCAACCCCCGCCACCCCCAAGTGTTTACCCCAGTAGTAAACCTAGGCACTTACTGAGAAAAGCCATGGTCTCACAGACTTCAACTTAGGACCCTTTGCAGACTTGTAATTATATTTACAGATTATGAAAACTTGCCATTTTATTTTTAATAGAAAATAGGCTTTTGTATTTTGGGGGGCTATTTACCTTTTTATTTAAAGCAGGGAATTTTTTATTAGGTATATTTATTGTTGAAGATTTAGTAGTTATGAGGATCAGGTAGGAAGCTTGCTCAACCTTAGAATGAGCAGAATTTCAATTTCATGAACACAGGCAATGCGACTGAGCTTTGGGGTGACAAAAATATGATTTGTTTTAGGTATCTGAGGTTTCTTGTTAGCAACTTCTGTGCATATTGAGAAGTTCAGCCTATTTTGCAAACAGTTACTAATGCCATAATGCATTTTCCCATATCTTCCATCTGAATTTTTTACTATTATTGATTGAGGATTCAATTGAGAAATGTGTTTAGAACCCTGCTTTCTGTGGTAATCACAGAAGTCAGTGGGAAGACAAGAAAATTGTATTGAAAGAAATTGTGTGCGTGTGTGTTTTGTGTTTCAGCATAGATTATCTCTGCCAAAATAATAGCTGTCATTTTGTTCTTGTTATATTAGTGGCCTGTAGCTTACCACTACTTCTTTGCCTTACTTTTGCTTCTGACCACTAGCTATTAGCCTCAGGAAGAAGACCTTTTTAATTGAATGTCCAAATTTGAATGATTCTTGTTCTGATACCATCATGATTTTGATCCATTTCAAATTAGAAAGCCCTTAGTTGCAACCTCTCACCTCAACATGAAAGCCCTTTAACATTCAGGTACTTTGAAACTTCAGTTCTGTTTAGAATTTCATATCATGCCCATCATGGGGGGAAAAGATGGAAAATGTATACGCTGAGCCTATAGGACTTCCTGCAGTGCTTATTAATCCTTTATGGATCATTTGAAATGTTTCTAGTTTATTTAAGCTTTGCTGCTTGTATCAGATTGTTCCTATGAAAAAAGAAAAAGTGATCATGCTTTGAATTTTTAAAAATGATCTCACTTTCAAGCAAAAGCACTTTTATGCTCCATTAAAGTTGAATTTGCCAAACTCTTACATCGCATTAACACAAGCTTTACTGGATAGATAAACGTGTTGTTCAAAGACTAACTTGAACTTTACCAAACTGCATATTAAGATTTTTTGCCTTTATACTTCTTATTTCTTAAATTATTTTAAAGTAGACTAGTAAAATAGACTAGATTTGTCCAAATGTACTACTTTAATGACAAAATAATTTTTCCATTTGTTTTAAAATATTACTATCGATTGGAAGCTATGAGACTAAAAGAAACAAATATTTTGAGCTGTTAATTTCACATTTTTTCATATTTGTTTTATGTAGTGTCAATATCTCAATAAAACTGTTTTGATTTTTCTTGAAACTTGTATAAGTAATTTAACCATTCTGACATTTCTGATTTTTACTCAATTATATCACGTGTTCAGTATTTTCTTGAAGATTTTAGTAGGTTAGCCAGTAAAATGTTTCATTTTTTCCCCCTTTTCAATTCAATGGGTTTTTTAAAATGTGTGTAGGACATTCTCCAGTTTTCTGTGAAGTAAGATGTTAGGCTCTTTGTTTTTATTTATTTCATGAAGTTTTTAGGGTGGAGATAATCTTCGAATCTGTATCCTTTGGCCTAAAATAACTTAGTAAACTTTAGTCTCATTTGTACCATGCTTTCTGGCTCCCTAACACTATCATAAGAACTTGGTCTTTCCTTTGCATCTCTTCGGCCTTGGGGTTTTAATTTAATACGATTGTTCTTCAGAAAAGTTTCTACTTAGTTTTCTACTTGAAATGACTTTGTGTATTTTTTTTAAATACATGAAAACTTTCCAAAGTATGAGGTATTATTTTATCCAAAATACATATCTGTGCTCTTTTTAAAGCAGTAATTTACATTAACATTCATGGTGATCTTGAAAAAATATATATTTTAATGGTAATGAAAATATAATTTAATGTTAAGCTAAATCTTTTTCAGCTCTCATAGATTCCACTTTTTTAGCTGTTGAGTCACTAGGGTTCTTAATAAGAAGGAAAATGCTTTTCAGAGAATTTTTAGAGAATTACTTTTTTTTTTTTTTTTTTTTAATTTTATTTATTTGACAGAGAGAAACACAGCGAGAGAGGGAACACAAGCAGAGGGAATGGTAGCAGGAGAAGCAGGATTCCTGCAGAGCAGAGAGCCCGATGCGGGGCTCGATCCCAGGCCCCTGAGATCTGACCTGGGCCGAAGGCAGACGCTTAACGACTGAGCCACCCAGGCGCCCCGAGAATTACTTTTTTTAAGGCAAACAGCAGATTATACACATGGAGGGGAAAGAAAACCTTTTATGTGCTAATGGAGGGAAAAAATCCAACCAGTTATATGAAATATTTAGCAAATTATTTTATTTTTACAGCTCACCATTTCTGAGAGAACAGTGGTACCTTATTAGTAAGAAACTAAAGGGGTACCTGGATGGTACAGTCGACTGAGTGTCTGACTCTTGGTTTCAGCTCAGGTCGTGATCTCGGGGATGTGAGATCGAGCCCTTCAATGGGCTTCTTCGCACTCAGCTTGGAGTCTGAGCTTGTCTCTCCCTCTTCTTTTGCCCCTCCCACTCGTGCTTGCGCTCTCTCTCTCTCGCTCTCTCTCTCTCAAATAAATAAATAAATCTTTAAAACAAATAAAAGAAACTATTAACTTTGGCTTCTAATGTAAAAACCTGCACTGAATTCATTTTTCGCTAATTTACTTTATTCTTATCTCCTAGTGTTCCCATGACCTTTCAGAAATATGTAGTTCCTATTTTGTACTTTACAAAAGCTGCCCCTTAGGTTGTATTGAATAACACAAAGTTGAATTATGAACATAATAGCAGTTCTTAGCGGCATTTCTAGTCCAGGCTTACTTTTAGTGTGCTAAATCCATAAGTGAAGAGTTTTTTTTTTAAAGTTTTTTTCCGTGTTAGGGAAAAGGTTAAATAATGCTAGCCTTCTCTTTGTAGGCAAACAGGGAGTCGTTTTGGTTGTTTAGTGGAAGGTTGTGTTCTCATATTTTCATTCCTCAGTCACCATAGAGGATGTTCGGGATTGTTTTCGAGCTTTCAGACAGGGCTTACATATTTCTCACATATTTTATAAACTGCTCATTTTATGATGGAAGTAAAAATCATCTGGGGATAAAAATTTTGGCCTGGGTGATTTAGTCAGTTAAGTGTCCGACTCTTGATTTTGGCTCAGGTCATGATCTTGGGGTCATGCGAGAGCCCCACATCAGGCTCCATGCTGGGTGTGGAGCCTGCTTAAGACTCTCACTCTCCCTCTGCCCCCCAAAATTGAGACATGACATTACTTCCCAAAGTCATATACTTTGAGAAGTCTCAAGAGAAGAGATGAGAGTGTAATAGTGTCTTTGAATTCTCAGATGAGTCTGATTCCTAGAAGAAAAGCCTGGTTTCCCACAAGAAAATGGATGATGGAACTTTTTTAACTTCATAATCTTTCACAAAATGTAATTTTACTTGATGTTTATCTTTCATCAACCAAGAGAACATATCTTTTGGTTATCTTTTCAGTATTTAATTGATGCCATCATCGAGTCATCTGTGAAAGGACAGAGAAAGTACCCTGTTTTCCATTTTTTAAGTCAAGTGGATCCCATTATAATCCCTAAGTGATCCATCACTGGGCAATGGCTTCACAGCATTCTGATGAAATATTTTAAATATCCCTTCAGGAAGAAAAGCCCACAAATATTGGGCTGTATATTGTAGGGAAAGAAGGCCTGAATGCATGTTCATGAGAATTGCAGTTGTTCACAAGTCTTTATAGTTTTAAAGCAGTTGTAAGGCATTGAGCTCACATGATGCTTATAGTAACATCTCATGGAAGAGACCGGGTAGGTGTTGCTTGTCATATCCCAAGGTAGGCACACCCAAAGCCTCCTCAGGTGAAAGGGCCTGCCCAAGGCACATAGCTCCTGAAGCAATGAGGTAAGAGGAGAACTTTGAGTTGGCTCCTGCTTTTCTGTTTTGCCACAGGGCTGCTGCTTTTTTGCCTTATTTGTTTGTTTGGTTGGTTGGTTTTTTGTGTGTTTTTTTTTTAAGATTTTTATATGTTTATTTGAGAGAACACAAGCAGGGGGAGCCGCAGACAGAGGGAGAGGGAGAAGCAGGTTCCCTGCTGAGCTGGGAGCCAGATGTGGGGCTTGATTCTCAGGACCTGGAGATCATGACCTGAGCTGAAGGCAGAGGCTTAACCCACTGAGTCACCCAGGCGCCCCTGCCACAGGGCTTCTTTATTGCCTCCTTCAAGGGGAAGGAGCGTTCAGCTATCAGAATTAATCTTGATACCACAGAGTTTAATTCTATCAGTTTAATGTGGACAAAACCATTTCTTCACCTCTTTAAATGTATTAGACCCCACTCTAGGCCATAGAGGTTCAAAGCTGAGTGATATGATCCCAGCCCTGAGCGGCTGAGGGATTGGTCTGTGGTTGCCCTTCTGTTTCCCTTTCTTCTACCTCTTCCCTTCTTTCCTCTGTCTTCAAAATATACTTAATCCTGTATATTAACACCTGTGAAACTTTGGCCCCTAAAGTCATGCTCATTCTCTTGTACTCCAGATCTTCCAGATAAAAATATTCATTCTGTAAGAGAGAGAATTGAAACTATGTTTTAAATATAGGTGCAGTATCTTGTTTGCCTTTAGTAAGTGTTCAATTTATTTACTTGATTATTGAATTTAATTGTTAGAAGAAAGTAATTCATACAGACGTGAAAAATACAACTTTGTTGGGGGGGCGGTTTCACTTTTAAAGTCCCTTTAAATCCAATTTTGATAATGATCCTAGTATAAGCAGCTAGGATAGAAGCTGGACTAGATGAAGGACATATACTTTATGCTTAGGGAATCAATTTGCCCGACATAAGAACTACTCCAGATACCTGTACCCACACACCTTTAGGATCATTAACGTTCTAGTGATACTGTAAGTTTAGCAGTAGAATAGAGTCTTCCTCATTTCCTGTTGGTATGGAAAATCCCTCAAGTGTTTGACCACCTTGACAGGAAGTTTTTGTGTGTTGGGTAACATATGTCAGGTTTGTGGCCATTAGCATAGTACCTTAGCTCTTCTCTCACCTCCACAGAATTCACAAAATCCAACCTGTTACAAGAGGCTTTCCTTCCCCAATAATGGTTTGAAGTCCAGTTATAGAAATGTCAATCTTGGGGCGCCTGGTAACCTGCCTAAACAGTAGGCAGGTTAAGCATCTGCCTTCGGCTCAGGTCATGATCTCAGGGTCCTGGGATCGAGCCCCGCATCGGGCTCTTTGCTCAGCAGGGAGCCCGCTTTCCTCTCTCTCTCTGCTTGCCTCTCTGCCTACTTGTAATCTCTCTCTCTGTCAAATAAATAAATAAAATCTTTAAAAAAAGAAAGAAAGAAAGAAAGAAATGTCAATCTCTCTGGCTTTTAATATACAAGGCCTTCTGGGCATGTTCCTGGGAAAGGAGGGTTGATTAGATAGAGACTTATTTTCTTTGTAAATTAATGTCCCACTCCAGCCCCATTTTTCTCCTTTCCTAGAGGAACGTTCAGTGACTATACTTGTGCAGGAAAGTCAAATTCTTTAGTTTTAATATATAAAACATCAGATGAGCTAGAGAGAATCTTTTCCCAGAAGCATCTCTTAAGCCCCAGACTGGAATCACAAGTAGGGCAGTGGACTAGCAAATGGACAGGCGTGACTGAGATCATCTTAGCATCTGTGGGAAGCACATCAGGCTTGCTGCAGTTGGGCGAAACACGAAAATAGATTTGGGGGCTAGTTAGAAGATTCAAAGCAAGGTCAAAAGAGCTGGGGAGCTGAATACAAAGTTTTCTTTGAACCTGTTTCAATAACACATGAAAACATTTGCTAAAATGGATGATATTTTCTTCAGGGAATTCTTTCCTTATGCCTCTTGCTATTTAGAAATTGTAGACCCTGGAAATATTTATTAAAGTCCTTTGTAATCTAAGTATTCAGAAGGGTATAGAGTTCTTTGGGCTTTGAGAGGGGTAAGATAACAGGCAAATGTCAGCATTAGAAGCTGATAACATACATATTTTTGCTTCTTGTCATTCTGGCACTCTACCTCAGTGTGACTTCTGTAATGTTTTCACAATTTGATAGAGTGTGCTATTTAGCCTCATGATTTGTACTTATTAAACCTTGTTTGTATAAATACATGCCCATTTAGCCATACTTTGGAGGACTTGCTAAAACACAGACTGCTGGGCACCCCCCCCCCCCGGAGTGTCTGGTTCTGGGTCTTGGGTGGGTGGGGGCAAGAATTGGCATTTCTGGAGCTCTGAGTGGGACAGTTGGTTAAGCATCTGATTCTTGGTTTTGGCTCAGGTCATGATCTCAGGGTTGTAAGATTGAGCCCCATGTGGGGTCTGCTTGGAACTCACTCTCCATCTGTGTCCTCCCCCAAAATAAATTAAAAAAAAAAAAAAAGAATTGGCATCTCTAACACGTTCCCAGGTGATGCTGATGCTGCTGGTCTGGGGACCATGCTTTGAGAACCACTATCCTAGGCATTCGCCAATGTATACTACTGCACCAAGAAAGCAGTCAGTGAAAACAGTAATGATGTGATTAATAATAATGGTGTAATGAGATTTGTTAAGCGGAAATGTTTTCAGTGATGGGAACATATGTATATTTTCCTAACCTCAGTTATGGATAAGTCATGAAGGCTTATGGAGAACCTCATGTTTGTTTTTTAAAATTAAGTCATATAATTAGAAGATTCTTGTGCTAGAACAGACCTTACAACCATCTAGCCAGATACAGCACCCTTCTTAGTGAAAGAAGAGATCAAGATTCCCAAAGTTGAGATCTCTCCAACTTCAGGGTTTTTTGTTTTGTTTTGTTTGTTTGTTTGTTTTAAGAGGCAGAGCCAGGAGACGTGATGGAATAAGAAAGCTATGTTAGGGAAGGGAGCTTTTACGAGGACTAATTATCCAAATATAAAAGGAACTATTTTAGGATTTATTCAACCACTTAATATCCTTAAATTAAATTCAGCCCCAAAGTTGATTTGTATTTTTTTTCACCTGTAGTGATTTTAGTCATCACCACCCCCCATAGTGGTTTTAAAGTTATTTTTTCCAGTGGCAGAGGTTGTTTGGTGGCTTAGTTCCTGGGTCCACAGCCCTAGATTATTGGGAAATCTGATGCTAAAGGCAGTGCAGTGAAAATGTTGGTAAATGTTAGGTTTTGAAAATGGTAGCTATTATAATTAGACAAGAAAAATAGTATATAAAAATTGGAAGGGGAAGAGGGAAATGATCATTATTTATAGATTCCTGTAAACCCAGAAATCCCATTGAAATCAACCAAAAAACTACCACAAACAAAAAGAATTTAATAAAGTCATTAGTTACAAAATTAGTATTAAAAAATCAATAGTTTGATCTACACCAGCAACTAGTTAGAAAATATAATGAAAGAACTAAATACCATTTACAGTTATGACTGAACAGATGAAATATCTAGGGAAAATTTTAACAAGAAATGTGCTAGATATGTGTGTATGAACATATATATGAATAAAACTTATAAATGTTAACTGAAGGGTTTCAGAAGATGACTTTGGTAAATGGTAAAGTATATTTTTTTTTTTTTTTTTTTTTTAAGATTTTATTTATTTATTTGACAGAGAGAGAGCCAGCAAGAGAGGGAACACAAGCAGGGAGAGTGGGAAGGAGAGAAACAGGCTTCTTTCTGAGCAGGAAGCCTGATGATGTGGGGCTTGATCCCAGGACTCTGGGATCATGACCTGAGCCGAAGGCAGATGCTTTTTTTTTTTTTTTCTTCGAAGGCAGATCCTTAACCCACTGAGCCACCCAGGCACCCAGTATATTATATTCTTGGCTAGGATTGTTCTCTGAGTTTATCCATAAATTTACAGCTTCCTTAGTTATTAAATAATTCACAGGAAAATTCCTACAAATAAGATGACCTGCTGCCAGTTGTTAAAATTTTTAGGACTTTAGGGTCATTAACGTATTCTTTGATGCTTTCCTGATTTTGATGGAGCCATTATAGAAAGTCCAGATGTAGACCTAAAAGTTACATTGAGTATTTTATAAAGGGGTAGTTTATATCAGTAGGGAATAGTCATCTGGGGAAAAAAATACAGTTGAATTTCTTCCTTGCTCCCTACACTAAGATAAATCCCAAAAGGTTCAAAAACTGAGAAAATGAAACTAACAACAGACATTTATCCAGAGAAGACATTCAGATGGCTAACAGACACATGAAAAGATGTTCGTCATCACTTACCATCAGGGAAATGCAAATCAAAACCATGGTGAGAGGGGCGCCTGGGTGGCTCAGTCAGCTAGGCGTCTGACCTTGGATTTTGGTTCAGGTCATGATCTCTGAGGTCATGGAGAACCGCATCAGGCTCCATGCTCAGTGCAGGGTCTGCTTCAGGTTCTCTTTCCCTCTCCCTCCCCCTCTGCCCCTCTCCCCACTCATGCTTGCTCTGTCTCAAATAAATAAGGGTGCCTGGGTGGTTCAGTTGGTTGAGCAGCTGACTCTTGGTTTTGCCTCAGATCATGCTCTCAGGGTTGTGAGATCGAGACCCATATCAGGCTCTGCCTTGAATGGGGAGTCAGCTTGAGGATTCTCTCTCTGCTTCACCTTCTCTCTGCTTACCCTCTGCCCCTCCCCACTCTCTCTTTCTAAAATAAATTAGTCTTTAAATATCTATAGGTAGATAAATAAATATTTTTTTTAGAAAGTACAGTGAGGTACCACCTCACACCTGTGACAATGGCTAAAATCCACACACAAGAAACAGCAGGTATTGGTGAGGATGTGGAGAAAAAAGAAAACTCACGCACCATTGGTGGAAAGGCAAACTGGTGCAGCCATTATGGAAAACAGTATGGAGGTTCCTCATAAAGTTAAAAAATAAAACTAACCTACGATCCACAAATCACACTCCTGGGTACAAGAACCCTAATTCAGAAGGTTACATGCACCCCTATGTTCATAGCATCATTATTTACAACAGCCAAAATACAGAAGCAGCCCACGTGTCCATTGATTGATGGGTGGATAAAGAGGATGTGGTGCATATATACAATGGAATATTATTCATCCATGAAAAAGAATGAAATCTTGCCATTTGCAACGACATGGATGGAGCTAGAGAGTATATAGTTAAGCAAAATAAGTCAAAGGAAGACAAATACCATATGATTTCACACATATGTGGCATTTAAGAAACAAAACAAACAAGCAAAGGAAAAAGACAAACCAAGAAATAAGCTTTTAATTGTAGAGAACAAAGTAGTGGTTACCAGAGGAAGAAGGGTTGGGTGATGGAGATTAAGGAGGGCACTCGTCATGATGAACACGAGGTGATGTATGCAAGTGCTAAATCACTATATGGTACACCTAAAATTAATACCACATTGTATGTTAACTAACTGGAATTTAAATGAAAACTTGAAAATGAAACTGTAGGGGTGCCTGGCTGGCTCAGTCATTGGAGCATGTGGCTTTTGATCTCAGGGTTGTGAGTTCGAGCCCCACTTAAGTGTAGTGATTACTTAAAATCTTTCCCAAAAAATGGAAGTATAAAGTGATAGATGTTTTTAATAATCTTGGATTTGGGAAGACTTCTTGAAACAGCACAGTTCAGATTTCAAGAAGAGAAACTATCAGTAAATTGGATTATAAATTAAATAAAAATTTCTGCAAGGTAAAAATTATACATACACACATACATAAAATACTGTGAAGTCAGAAATGATGAATTGGGGAAAATATTTGCAACCCATATAACAAATAAAGGCCTAATTTCCTTTAGACATAAAGTGCTCTTGCAAATCAATGAGAAAAAGACCAACAACCTAGTAGAAAAATAGATAAAGGACAGGAACAGGCAGTTAGCTCATAGAAAAAGAAATATAAACAACTTATACACACAGGTAAAGATACTCAAGCTTGCTCATAAGTTCAGAAGCCCAAATGAATACCACTTTTCACCTACCAGAATGACAAAGATCCAAAATTTAAATAGTTGTGCAGGTAAAGGTGTGAGCAAAGGAACACTCACGTACACTGTTAATGGGTGTGAAAACTGGTATGCTCTCTTTGGACCACAACTGGGTGACATCTGTCAATATTTGAAATGAAATGCCATTTGGCTTAGCAGTTCCAATTTGGGTTATCTCTCCTTATAGATGTAGTTACTTGCAGGTGTTGTCAAAGGTAATGTATAAGGAGATTCCTTGTAGCATTATTGATAATAGTGGGAAACTGAAAACAGCCTAATTGTTGATCAGAAGAGGGTTCATTGAGTTATTACAATCATACGATAGAATTCTCTGTAGCCATTAAAAAGAATATCACAGGTCTATATGTATTTACAGGGTGTAATTTCCTCCACTTCTAAGCAGAACAAGTTTAAGAAGGATGTATGTGATAATTTTCTATTTTTTACAAAGATTTATTTACTTTAGAGTGTGCGGTGGAGAGGGGTAGAGGGAAGGGGAGAGAGTCTCAAGCAGACTTCGCACTGAGCATGGAACCCAACACAAGGCTCAGTCTCATGACCCTGAGATCACGACCTGAGCCAAAACCAAGAGTCAGACTGACTGCACCACCCCGGTCCCCCTCTACTTAGGGGGCACTTGGCTGGCTCAGTAGAGCATGTAACTCTTGATCTCAGGTTCAAGAGTTCAAGCCCCACCTTGGGTGTAGAGATTACTTAATGCAGATTACTTTAAAAATGAACCAAGAAAAGAAAAAAAAAATAGAAGGAGAGAGCGTTGTTCATAATATAACAAAAATATTTACTTAACCCATTATAACAAATACTGTTTTATCTATAATGAATGTTAAAAATAATATATTTTGTATTTTTTGGACTAAGTCTTGGAAATTTGTCTTTATATTTTACACTGGCAGCACATTTCAATTTGGACTAGCCACATTTCAGGCACTCAAGAAGCACATACAGCTACTGGCTCCTACATTAAACAAATTAGGTGTAGAGAGTAAAGGGTGCTGGGCTAGAAGTTCAAAGACCTGGGTGGCCACACAGCCAATTGCTGTGACAATATACAAGGAATTTACTCTTTCCTTGGCCTTATTTTCCTCAGATTGACTATGAAGGATTAGACTAGAGCTCTAAAGTCCCTTCCCAACTTTAAAAATTAGGGTTCAAATATACTGTTTCATATTACTTACCAAAGTCAAAAATGTAATTGTGTTTTTTTTCATAGACCCTCTTTTCACCAGCACTCCTAAAATTCTGTGTTTGTAATCTAGGGACTATGCTGTTATTGCCAGAATAAGATTCTTTGTTTATTGGTTTCTTTAACAGAAGAATGTTACTCAGCTGCATACATGATGTAAGCCAAGTAGGAATTGGTCAGTTCTTTTAATAGAATTAAGTCAGGTTTGCGATCTTGCTAATTCTAATGCTGTATAGAGAGCGTGGGGAGTAAAAGAGAGTCACATCAACAGTATCTAAAGAGAGACTATTGAAGGAGAAAATTGAGAGACAAGGGTGTGTGTGTGTGTGATTTTTTTTTTTATTATTAACATATAATGTATTATTTGTTAGAGATAAGTTTTTAAGGTACAATTCCGCTTATAAAATTCATTTTTCAGAACATAGCAATCAGTAGTTGTCTTTGAACAAGAGAGGAGAATAATATGAACACAAGATCTGAACCACAACTACACAATTAGAACTACTTGAGGAGCTTTGTTAAATTCCCAGTGGCCGTTCTGTACCTCAGAATGGTGGTTTTCAAAGCATCGTCCCCAGAGTATCAGTATCACCTGGAACCTGTTAGAAATGCAAATTTTCAGGCCTTTTCCTGAGACCTAGTGAATTGGGAACCCTGTGGTGGTGCCCATCAGTCTGTGTTGTAACCGTCCCCTGGTGAATGCCATGTACAGTCAGAGTTGAGAATTCTAGAGCAGGAAGGTTTACAGGGCAGAGATAGCAAGTGGCTTTCATATTGAGTGCCAGCTTTCGTCCTGTATCAGCCATAGGGATGGAGTTGGAGATGCAGTGCAGTTTGCCTGCTAGGTATTTGTCATTCTTGATTTTGGGAATTGGGGTAATGTATTGGCATTATAGGTGGTAATGGGGTAATGTTTTGGATTATTAAATAATAATCCAATGGGGTAAATAATACCCCATTGTTGGGGTAATGTATTGGATTATAGGATGTTGCATTTCACAAATAGAAGTCAAGAAGTGTCCTATCCGTCAGCCAAAAAGAAAAAAAAAAGGAGAAAAGGGGATAAAACAGGAAAAAAAGCAAACATTGGAACAATCCACAAAAAGTTGGGCAGGAAGGAACATGAGTAAAATGTTATAAGTGAAGAAATTCGGGCTATATTACAAAATATTTCATTTAAATATAAGGGTTTCTTAAAGAAGTTCAAGTGTCATGGGGATTTTAGGCCCCTTTATGATTTGTCATTAGTTCTGTTTGATCAAAAAGTACTGAAGGCTTGTTCAACCCTTTATTATTTGGCATTAAAGGGAACATTTCCACTTAACATTTAGACTTTTGATAGGATGCACGTAATACAGGTTCAGTAAATTCAGAATGAACTAAACCAGAAAATAAATATGTCTTCCAAATGTAAAGAGGTTGTCACTGACTGAGAAGGAGTTAATGTGTCACATTCTTTTGATTTCTCCTCGGGAGAAATCACAGCATCTGTAATTTCGGAGGTATATTCTAAAGAATGTTACATTGTGATTTCTCTAAGCTGAATCTTAGAGATCTGTCTGGGAGTTTGCAGCCCTGACAAAATAAGAATGGACCCATTATAGGATCAAGTTCATTTGATTTTTCAAAAGTTAGGGAAAATACGCAGATCATTTCTGAGACTCCTTCTGCTCTGCCTTGTTGTGAGGCAGATGAAGGAAAGCAGGCTGGGCTGTTGCGAGGGTTGGGAGCTTATTTTTTTGAGATCTCAGCAGTACAACTTCTACAAGCCCTTTCTGTACGTATTTTTCTTTTCTTCTCCCAAAATATTACATTTTACCCAGGAAAGCCAATTTTGATAATTTCCGAAAAGCTAGGCATTACAGCAGAATTTGTTCCTCCTTCACTATTGCGGTTAGAACCTGCCTTTCATACCTGAGTAAAAATAAGTCTGATACAACTTTTCTAATCATCACATTTACTATAGAAAAGATGATAATACTACTTGTGAGACCATGGTTATCTACTAAAAATATGATTTCGATTTTTTGTATTAATTTCAGAGTGTTCGGCTTGTTTTGTGAACTGGGCTCTGCGTAGAAAGTGGTTTTCAGCACACTGGTGATATCGTAGAACATCTTCCTCAAATAGCAAACATGCATTTCCACAGCTTTTTGGACAGAACCACAGTTAATTTATTTACAGGAAAAATGTCTGGTTTTTAAAATTACTAGTTTCTCATCTTATGTTCTGGCATTTACATTATGAAACTTCATCTCGGCGTGTAGACTTACCTTGTGTTGCCAAAAGGAAAGGAGTGGCTTTTCTGCAAAGCTAAATAGTTTTGACTTTATTGTCTGCTACGAAACAGCTGCTGATACCAGAAAAATGCCGTCTCATCATTGGACCTGGGGTGTCCAAAAGAAGCAGGAAAAAAATGACTGTAGCTCCCTGTCTGCCCTGGCCCTCTCCTCTTTTCTCTCCGTTTTCAGTTTTCATTGCCGTGAAGAGCAGGAGAACAATATTCTGCAATTAAGGATTCCATTAAGTTGAAGAAAAGAGCAAATGGGGGATGTTTGTTCTCCAAGCTGAAAAAATTCGTCTGGGGTGGGGGGGATAGTGGTAGTGGTATAGAGAGAGGTGGGTGGAGAGACGAAGTCAGGGCTGTTTGTTGAATATACTGTTAAGGACTGTTACCATCCTAATTAATCAAGTTAGAAATTACAGCTGTAGTCGGTTTCCCCCCAATTCTTGTTATCAATTTTCTTCTCTTTTGAGACAAAGCAAATATAAATTTTGTGTTCATTTGTCATTCGTTCTTTGACTTCAGCATCTCTGAAAATAACAATGTAGCACAAAAGCCCAGTATTTACCTAGTTGTAATGTGGGTTGCCATGGTGTTTTGCAAATTATTGCAATTATGTTCACCATGCGAGTCGCCCTTGGTAACTGGCGAAAAAACTGATAATCCTGTTTTGAACAAAAGGTCAAATTGCTGAATAGAAAGTCTTGATTAACTAAAAGATGTACAAAGTGGAATTATTTCCTACCATTCAGAAATAGTTCTTGATCGGGTTTGGGGGAGGGGGTGAGTAAGTACATCTGATTACTGAAGTACAAAGCATTGAAAGGATGTTGTCTTGAGCCTTTCATGTAGTCTTAATGGTGGCTTTTTTGTCAAATTTACCCATTTGCGGCATTGAAAGAGGCAGCTGCATTTAAGCTGGAGAGACGGTGCTTTTTCAAGAGTTCAGTGCAAGGAAAGTTCTCAGCAGTATCTGCAGTTTACTAGTAGCCCCTGGTCTATTAAAACTGATGTGCCGCATTTGAGTCCATTGCTCTCAGTACTTGTGAACCCCTCTGGCTGATGATCTAATAAAGTGCTCTTACTGGACAATCTCTGATCAGCTACTTAGAAAGGAGCTTGGGGGAGGGGCAGGAGGGACACCCTCACAGGCAGTCAGACTTGGTGTAGGCCAGAAAAGTCTCAAGCGAGTGGCCGAACCGAAAGGTTTGTTCTGATGATAATCGGTGCTGAGCTGTGATCACAAATTTTTCTTCTGGAAGGAAATCTTAATTTTATTCTAAGTTTTATAAGAAAAGACTAGAAATGTCTTTTTGAAATTCAAAAATCCATCTTTGTAGACTTGTTTCTTAAATTATGGGCATCCATAAAATACATGATCCTACATTTATGTAAAACCAAAAGTTTCCCAGGTTACAGCCAAAGGTCAAAGGGATTTTATCTCTTCTGTATCTGGCAGAGCATCTAGGGGGAGTGAATTTCGAAGGCAGGGGGTCTCTTCTTTTCTTAATGGCCACCTGAAAAATCAGTTCTCAAAACTTTTGAGAGTGTGTGAAAGTGGCATGAAAGCAAAGCAAACCTTAACAAGTTTGTGGGTTTACATTCTACGTCACCTAGCAACCCCCTGGCTCGGCCAGACCTCTTGTCCACCCTTAGTTCTGTTTACAGACTATTCAAACGGCCCTTCGAAACCCTGAAAGATATTCAGTTTCATTAGTACCGTTCTCAAGGAGAAAATAATTAAAGTTAAATGAACAAACATTGCCTGGTGATGGTTTGAACTCCATTCTAATTTTAAGATCTCCTTTGAGGCACTTGCATAGATAGTTCAGTTTTAACGTTTGTTGTTTGGTACCCAAAGGCATATCACATTAAACTATACCAGTAAATTACTAGCCTGCTAACAAACAAACAATAAAAATTACTTTTAGCTAGACTTCAGCAAGGAAAAGAAACTCTGCTAATAATAAAGTTCTAGGCATGCCCACCTGATTGGATTTTTTTAATTTGATTCCTACCCTGGACATCTGAGTTGATCGTATGTACGTTGAATAAAAGGCAGAGGAGGGGGCGTGGGGAACAAAGCACCTCTGTTTAAAACGGATTTATTACCTGCCTTCAGAGATCCAACATCATGAAGAAAAGGATTCAAATCATATTCCATAGAAGGCTGTGTGCATTTTAGTGAATGGCTTAATTTAATAAATGATTCTACTGCTACTAATACATGCTCTGCCACTTTCTACTTGGGAACAGCCATGTGCTTAAGTTGACCTATTTTTTAAACTTATGAATTAGTAAAAAAAAATTTTAAAAAACATTTTTGGGGCACCTGGGTGGCTCATTCGTTAAGCGTCTGCCTTTGGCTCAGGTCATGATCCCCTGGTCCTGGGATCGAGCCCTACATCAGGCTCCCTGCTCAGCGGGAAGCCTGCTTCTCCCTCTCCTGCTCCCCCTGCTTGTCTTCTTTCTCTCACTGTGTCTCTCTCTGTCAAATAAATGAATAAAATCTTTAAAAAAAAAAAAAAAAACACATTTTTTTATGTGCTTTTTTTTTTTTTTTTTTTTACTCATAAGCACGTTTGCTGAAAATTCATCTTGGTAACAACCAAGCACCTGTGATATAGTTCAAAATATATTTCACGTGTATTAGTGATTTGATTGTATTGAATGCTCTTGGCAAAACTGCCTCTTCCTTCATTAGTAACAGCTTTCTAATTATAAAAACAACATATGCTTGTCGTAGAAAATTCAGAAACTACAGAAACAGAAGAAACCACCTACAGATAACCAGTGATGACATTTTAGGGTAGTTCCTTCCAGTCTTTTTTTTTTTTCTGTGTACATATTGATAAAACTAAGGCTTGAGTTTACTTTTGAGGTTTTATTTGTTAGTATGTGTTCATAGCAAAGGCGATTTTTTTTTTTTATCATTGAAGACTTGAGAGTCAGGAGTGGTTGCACAAGTAGTGAACAGTTTTTCTTAGAGGCTTCATTGGTAAAATATTCATACAAGCAACAGAGTAGCCATTTGACCATCTTGTTCTATGTGATTCTTTTTTCCTTTTCCTTGTTGAAATGTCTGTATGCCTTAACTGACACATCCATTTATAACCATTTATGTTGGAAAGTCACAGTTGAAATAGTACATCCCCAAGTCACTTGTAGCTTCACATAGAGAAAAAAAAAAAGTCTTTTATGAAAAGATTTGTAATACAATAGAGATTAATGGAATGTGGAGAGAAAAATGCTTTCAGTTTCTCACATAAAGTAAAAGCAGGGCAGCTCAGAGATCTTGTATTCTTACTATGTGTATTTTGTTAGATCTCTAACATCCACAGTACATGGCTGGGTTGCATGAGCTCTTTGTGCTTTGTTGACAGTTGACAGACAAAGCAAAATTATTCCTGAAGCAAGGTACTGTGTACTTAGTTGTGACCTATTATAGCCTACGAATGTAGCTTGCTTTTGAGTTGGATGAATAGGGAGAGTATTTTATAGAATAGGCTTGAATATACTAAGAGAGATTTTAGCCACCCATACAGAAAGATACATATCCTCCATTGAACTTTTTCCCCCCAAAACGTAATTTTCCTTATAAAATGATTTTAAGTATATTTTCCCCTGTTGCTTGCATGGTGACAATTTTAACTGTTCTAGTATTGTCCTACAGTGGTAAAATAAAATTGCTGGTAATTGTTGGCTTTCTCTGCTCACAGTATAGCAGGAGGAGATGGCTTGCATGGGGTTCTTTAATGTACCTCAGGGACATCTTCTGACGCTCAACCTCTGATTGCAAATTAAAATAACAAGGCTGTGGTATTGGATTTGATGTGAGGCAAAGCAGAACAACTTGCTAATTTATCATGTAATATACAATTGCTGAGGTTGGAATTTGTCCACTTGTGGTGCTATTCTGTGTGTTTAAATGAGGACCACTGTTTGCATCTAACCTATCATAACAGTTTGGGAGTGCTCCATTATCCTTTCAGCAAACTGATGGCAGAGTCTGGTCCTCACACAAATGATAAGATCAATAAGTTTCAAATAACTTGGATGAAATGACATGTGACTGTTCATTTGAAGAGATCTCTTACTTTAAAAATCAATTTTGGTTATATTTAAAATTCTTAACATTGACTGACGAGGCACTTTCTTTCCACTTCTCTTTTGGTTGATAATTTTGTTAAAAATATTTTTGTATTAACTTCAGTGAATAGTTAGTTTATATATGTATATTTCCTGATTTGCTCTTTCATCTCCTACCCTGGCACCTCTCTGAGACTTAATAATCACTCTTTGACAGGCCAGCATGCTGCAGTGTAGAAGATTTAACTTTAAAAGCAAAATTATGTTCCTGTTAAAACTTCCCCTGGAGATCTTAGGAAAATTTTCTCCCAGTTTTGGGTGCAAATGTGGGTCAGAAAGCAATTTGTTTTTTGATATTTCTGGAAATCCCAAATCACAACATGTCATTCTTCAAAAGCAGCTGTGGGCCCATACTGTGCACTGTCTGTAAGACCCATTTTACACTGGGGATAATTCTTTGACAGAAAAATGTGACTGCAAGGGAACCCCAGAACATTTATAAATGGTTTTGGGTAAAAAGAGTGTCTGGTGTGCTCAGAGCACATATCATTTGGGGAGAGGAGCAGTTAATGGCCATTACAACAGGAAAATAGTAATGATGTGATGAACTCTGTAAGAGCACACGAAAGCGGGCAGACCTTGCCCCGTGCCGCTGTCACTGCAGTCCTGGAGGGCCGTTACAGTTTAAGTCGTATGTCAGTGCACTTCTGTGGTATGTTGTGTCTTCAAAATCTCTGAGTCCCAAAATAAAGCAAAGGCCCCTTCTTCTTCCCTCACCATCCATTCTGCCATCTGTAACTTCAAATCTGGTACGGTTGTCAGGAAGAACACGCAAGGGTCGCTTACATTGACTACATAGTTCTATTATTTTACATTCCAATTGCAAAGCACCCTTGCCTAATCTTACCAGTTATCCATCATCGTAGCTCTCCATTATTGGGTAACGCCAGGAGGGAAACCGACCAGGCTCTTTCCTGGTTGCAGTAGTGCGTCTTTAACAGTGTCTTGTGGCCTGTAGCCGAGCACCGATGTTCCCCAATAGTGGAGACTTGTGTAGGGTAGTGATAACATCTTATATTTAATTAAATGAACAGTGTTACGGGCTCTGAGCAACCTCATTAGGGTAAATATCATTAGCTCTTGTTTTATAGATGAGGAAACTGAAACTCAGAGGAAAGGTTCAGTGACTTACGTGAAATTACCCTTTACTAAATGGGTGGGGTGAAGCCACATTCACGTGCAGTTTTTCATAACCTCGTTTCTGTATTCTTCATTGAGTGTGAACCTTTGTGCTAGAGACTGGAGAGGACACTACGGATCCAGAGCGGTCATCCCCCAGGCCTGACCCTCCAGTCAGGGAGGTCAATTGAGATTGTTCAGGAACAGCACACAGCTTGGTGTGCTCAGTGGCAGTGGCCTAGAGGGAGAAGTCCCTGGAGGGTGGGGAGGTTTCACAAGAGGGGAGTGGAAGTGATGCTCAAGGAATGGCCGTGTTAGGCAAAAATCCTACAGCATGAGCCAAGACAAGGAGTTGGCAATAGGCCAGATGTGGTGAGGACAGTGAGAAAACTAATCCAGTGGGGCCAAGAGTTTGTGTAAGAGAAAGAGGGGATGGTATGAGGCTGGAAAGATTTGAAAGCCAGACCAAAGCATGCATCCTCTAGGGAAGGTTTACCACAGTGGGGATGGGGGGAAAGGGCCCTTGGGAAACTACACTTGGCAAGTCTTTACGGAGAGAACAGGGTTGGGGAAACCAGGCAGGAGGCTGTTAAAGTAGATCAACTTTGAGGTCTGGGCTTTGGTGAGGTAGATGACAATGGGACCGCAAGGCCAGTGGACAACTTGAGTGACGGGAAGTGGGAGGAGAAGGACCCACCATGTATTTGATTCAGGAGTATAAGAACGGTGCCTTTTTCTTTCTCCTGGGCATTTTAGACCCTTATTATTTTCTGTAAACTCACTCCTCTGTATTATTTTATTGCTTCTGTTCATTCATTTATTCAAAAGAGTTTTTTGAGTGCCTCTTCTGTGCCACATTTCCAGGTCTGGATGAGTTCTGCATGTGCATTCTTCTAAAAATACAAAAGTACACAAGTGGGTAGGTTTGTGTTTAAGGTGCACCTACCAGGAACGCCTCAGGTACAAAGTGGAAATCGATCCCTTTTTAGCATGTGCAGACAGAAACCATTTTAGTCGAGACCTCAGAAATATAATTTAGCAATCAGAACCAATCAGCATTTGACACAATTTCATACACAATGACTTCAAGGAATTAGTGATGCTGAAACTGAAGTAACAGGTGATGGATCTTTGCATGTTTTGGTAACAGTTTATTTTGCTGTTGGCCAGGCTGGCTTCAACTCTTTTGAACCCTCTACTTATAAATGTGGTTAAGGTCGACATCTGTCCCGTAATGACTTTGTTCCTGTTGGTTGTGACAGTTTGTCATTTACATGTGGCGGTGCATAATAAAATGACATATTTGGATGTCACACATCCTTAGATTGTTTCTGGGGGTTTTCATAAAACCCAGCCCCTTTTATAGGTTGCACTTCCAAAGAACTCCACCTTATTAAATTTTTTGCCATTAACTTGGCAGTGTAACTTTGGACTATACATGATTTCCCGACATGGGAAATGAAAATAAATTTCATTTTGTCTTTGTGCGTGGATTTATTCAGTGCTCGTATTTGTAACTAAGATTGGACCCGTCATGGAATATTTTTAAAGACCTGACATAGTTAATTTTAACAATGCAGGTGTTTCTTGAAAGGTAGATTTGGCTTAGTCCATTAATATTTGCTGGGGAAACAAAGGGTTAACCACAGTGTACTTGGCAAAATCAAATGGAAGCAAAGCATATATTGAATATGATTAGGGTCTGTTTCCCCCACAGAAGAGTTTTGTTTAAAATACACCATGACCAAAAGCTTAATTATCAGAATAAAACAAGAGGAATCAAGAGTTACAGGCTTCTGATATTGTGTTTGAGCCCCAGTTCCCTCACACAGTTATCAGCATGTGTAATTTCCATGCATAATAGCACTAGTTATTGTTGTCATTTGTAAAGGGAGATTAACAGATAGTAAGTACAAACAAACCCAAATAAGTACTGAATAGAGAGGTGACAAAGAAGAAAAGACCTCTTTAATGTTAATTATAACTGGTAGGAAGTCTAGACAAATTATATTACCTGTTTTCTATATGATTTGAAAGGACATTTAGTTAGTAACTCTGTCAGAGATAGAGTTAGGTGTTTGCTTTAGAAACAGGTGAGGTGACAATTTAGCATCTCCTTGGTTGGCAGCTTGCTAGTGAGTCATGAAGTTGTAGTAAATTGATGGAATCAAGTTTCCAAAACACCTGAGGAGAAGTTGAGCTTTGAGAAGGGTGTATTTTAAAAATTAAAGAATAATTTTAACTTGCAGTTTATATGCCAATAATTAAAAATTTATGGTCTCAGAACATGGAGGTTATTGCCTGTCTGCTTGCTTTGTAAAACTTCTGTTTAGAATTGAATGACTTACATTTGGGGTTGGCATCGTTACCTAATACCTATTCCAAAGTGTGTAAAGTCTCAGATAGCAACTTTAAGGTAGCAAAGCCAAATGAACGATCAAGGAGTAGTCCAGTCCTGCGTGTCTCATACATACATAGTTTGCTTGAATTCTACTGCTTCCTTTACTAATATCCCTAAATAGGTACTTCTGGAAACAACTAGTCTCACTGTTAGTGTTTATGGGCTGCACTGAAAATTTAATACCTGCTGCGGTCAGTACCACTGTCTCCCTCTGTATCCCCCATGTCTAGGACAGGGTAAACCGAAGTGTCCGGTTTCCTTAATTCTGAGGGGCCATCGACTGTGAACTACACTCTTGACTTAACAGTGTTTTTGAAGGAAACAAATATGGTATTAAATGTACGTATCAATTGTGAATACCTCTGGGTTTCTGAAATATCAAAATGTGAATTAAAATCGTGTCCTCAAGTCAGGAAAATGTAGTTACAAGCCTTCTGAGTTGGCATAGAGAGTTGCCTGTGACTCAGAACCACTGATTCCTTGTTCTAGTTTGTGTTCTGCTGCAGTAGTGGTTTTTTGTCTCGAGCAGGAGCCACACGACTCCAACCCTTTCCCATCTCGTTTGGCATTTATAGTTGGTACCATACAACTTGGTTCTTAAAGCCAAACCTTACTGAATTGCTTTTAATCTTTGTGTGTGTGAATCTTATTTAGGTTGTCATTTCCTGAAACTCTGTACCTGGGGCCTCTTTGGCTACTCTTTACAATATTTAATGTCATTCTGGGCATATATTAAAGGTTTCATAAGGAGTCCTTGAGATGTTCTATTTAAAAAGTTTACGTTTTAAACTGGTTGTATTGATTGAAGAAAGGAATGAAGTTCACTGTGAAGGTATTGACTAGGTGAAGTTTATAATCTTTAAAGGTAGTATATTTTCTTTTAGTCAAAAACTTTTACAGTCTACTTTCTCTGGCTATGAAAGCCATAAATGGAGCTAGAAGAACGAGTTTTGGTGCTCTCTCTTGAGTCTGGTTGTAGTGTCTTCCAGGAAGAGCCTGTTCTGAGGACTGAGGTCACACAGCACAACAGTGAGTGGGGACAACCTGCAGATTTGGAGTAAAGCCATGTGGCAGTGTTAACAAGTGGCAAATGAAGGTCCCCAGTGTAATTAGGCAGCATTTGTGTCTGTACTGCTCTTAGCTAGGGGGAAGAGAGCAACGAGCTGCTCCATCGAGAAACGGAGAACAGGGTTAAACACGTCAGTGATTCTTTCCTTAATCACATCTCATGTAGCCCTCTCTGGCTTTCATTCTTTTGCATGTATCGTTCTCCCTGCCTAAGTGGTCTTTCCTGCTTTCTTCACCTACCAAACTTCTCTTCACTCTTCAAGACCATTTCAAAAGTTCTGCTTCCCCAAACGCTCCCAAGACCCAAACACAGTCAAGTTCCTATTTGCAGCTGCCTAGGTGGGAACACTGTGCAGTAGGGGACGCGCCTTGTACCCCAGCACTTCAGCCTACTTTGCTTAGCCTTATTGTGCCTCATACATGCAGCACCAAACCCCCAGACTCTGGTGCCTTCCTAAGAACGCCTGAGCTTTGGGGCGCCTGGGTGGCTCAGTCGGTTAGGCGTCCGACTCTTGGTTTCAACTCAGGTCACGATCTCAGGGTTTGAGATCGAGCCCCGTGTCGGGCTCCATGCTCCGCAGAGAGTCTACTTGGTATTCTCTCTGCCCCGCCCCCCCACCCACATGCTCATGTGCATGTGCTCTCTAAATACATACATACATATATACATAAAATCTTTTTTTGAAGAAGAAGAAGAAGACCTGAGCTTTGTTCCACCCCATCTGTGCGGTTTTGTATCCCTTTTTGAGCAGATATGTTTTATAGCAAACATGATACTCATTTAAGATAACGGGCATATTGTTACCACATCTCTATATGAGAAAATTCAAACAAGAGCAGCAGGAGAGGGTAACTGAAGAAGGAAAGTGAGAAGAGAGTCTAAAGGACCCACCATATAGTTGATTCAGGAGTATAAGAACGGTGCCTTTTTCTTTCTCCTGGGCATTTTAGACCCTTATTATTTTCTGTAAACTCACTCCTCTGTATTATTTTATTGCTTCTGTTCGTTCATTTATTCAAAAGAGTTTTTTGAGTGCCTCTTCTGTGCCACATTTCCAGGTCTGGATGAGTTCTGCATGTGCATTCTTCTAAAAATACAAAAGTACACATGTTTTCTTTCTTCTCTCAAGGGCTGGTTGATTTGTGAGGAACCAACATGTCGAAATCGAACTCGGCGCCTTCCCCTTCAATTCTCCCGAAATGGGCCTCTTTGCCAGGTCTGCATGAAAGCTACACTTCGGCCAGAGGTAATAGTCACATGATGCTAAAGAACTGTGTACAAGGGGGTGGGGGGATCTGTATTTTCCCATCTCTTAGCTCTTAGAGGTAGATATTAGATATTTGCCCTCTGGAAACACCCTACTACCACATATATGTATTTTTAAAAGTTCAGACTTCAAAATGGTAAATGCTTTATTTTTTCACATCATGAATAAGACTACACTTATATCTAAAAGAGAAACTGACCAGTTCTTATAGAAATTACTCTTATTTCTTTGGTTGCCACTTCATAATTATACAGAAGAAAATGCTTTTATAGAAACTTGTCCTTGGACTAGGTCAGAACTCCTTTTGTAAGGGTCACAAAACCTCCCAAACCTGTGCCCTAAAGGATTTATTGTATTTGTATGGGATTCCATTGTTTCTAAGGGACGGCATATCCAGCTTTTTCTCTGCCTTAGCACGTACACCTGAGGGAGGAGGCCAGCTATCATTAATGACTTCCAGGTAGGGAGCACATAGTCTGGAAACAGCTTCCTGGTATTGCTTTCCTTCTGTTGTGCCCTTGGAGCATCATCAACCCGAGCAGCATTCCCCAAATTGGGGAGAGAAATGTTTGAAGGTTTTCCTTGCAGAGAGGGTTTTGTGATCAGGTACATCTAGCAAACTCTGGGCTAGCCAGAGTTAAACAGGCTTATTGCAGATTGTCTGAGAACCTGTAAAATGATAATATGCAATCAACTTTCACCAGTGCATAACTGTAATGTGCCTTGCTTTACAAATTTGGTCCGAGGATTTATAAGGATTTTGGTGAGAAGAAAGTAGGAATTTAAAAAAAAAAAAAAAAAAGTAGGAATAAGGTACCTGTTATTTACTTTTTTTTTTTTTTTTAAATGCTGAGGCAGGGTTCTATAATCAAGTCTTGACTTCAGGTATTTTCACTGAAGGGAGTTAGTACACAGGCTAGCTTTAGGAAAATATTTTAAAGTTCTAATGGCTTCTTATTTTAAGATAACAGGTCATTTCACAAAATTTAGTGAGGAGTCTTAAACTACAAATGGCTACTACCATTGTATATTCCCTTGGTCTTTTGCATAGCCATGTTTATTTTTTAAAAGATTTTATTTATTTATTTGAGAGAGTGAGAGTGCACGCACACGCGTGCGCTAGAGAAAGAGAGAGAGCTTGTGCACACACCAGCAGAGGGGCGGGGCAGAGGGTGAGGGAGAAGCTGACTCCTCCCCGAGCAGGGAGCCATATGTGGGACTTTATCCCAGGAGCCCCGGATCAGGACCTGAATGAGCCAAAGGCAGACTCTTAACCGACTGAGGCACCCAGGCGCCCCGCCATATGCATTTTTTCAGTCATGATGAAAGTATGCCTCTGTATCATGTTTATCTTTTGTCAAACGTCTGTCTGTGTTACTCCATCATTTTCAGTACCTAAACCAAATTTAACCATTTTCTCTTGTTGGACATTTTAGGCTACTTTTACTATCTCTTTATTAGAAAATTATAGTGAATATTCTCCTGCTTATGTTATTTTTTATTATTATTTGAAATATTTCTTGATAAAGTCTTCTCGGCAATACATATCAAAATTCCTAAATACAATATTGTCATGAATCATATTGCTACATTGATTTCTTAATGGGTTTTCCCAACTTTAACTGTAGCCAGTACTTGATGCATGTATCAGTTTTACCACTGTCTTTGCAGTATTTGGATATTATCATTATTTTTAGCTAATTTAGTAAGTATAAAACGTACCTTGCCTTATTTTTTTTATATCTTTAATAATTAGTTAAGTAGTATATAGTTTTTTTAAACAAAAATATGGAACACATAGTGAGAATTAGGTGTTGTACTAAGTTGGTCTCATCCCAGCACTTGGATTAGCAAGTGTAGGAAGAGTTTTATGATGATTCCATAGTTGGTGAGAGAAAGTAAAAGGAGACTGGATAGCTAGTAGATTGGTAGCCCTTGAGTAAATGTTGATGATATTACTGATAGTGCTTCAATAATTCAAGTGCTTCAATAAATCATCATTTATCATTTAGTATCTTTTTTTTTCTAATGAGTGAGCCACCACAGGCATTTTGAAGTACTTTTTCCCCCTTCATATCCTTGTCCTCAAAATGGTTACATTTTAGGCAGGCGTTTAGCAAGGTTTTCAGTTACTTTTGACAGAGAGGAGCTTTCATAATGTAGGGTCGTATTGCTGCTCAGAACATGACCCTTTGGGATAACTGGGGGTTCAGAGCATCCTGGTTGGTGATACCACCTATACTGTCAAGGGACCTTAATAGTAGGTCTGAACCCACTCTTCTGCAGTCCATTTGGAGTTGCTAGTGAGGAGTTGGGCATTGCTTGATTCTGTGTATGAAGTTCCTGGGCTTTCCTAGTAGGAGGGAAAAGGGGCGCCTGTCCAGAGACCATTCCAAAGAAGCTCCAGAGTCAGTGGTAGAATGGACAGGATTGTTGTAATTACCATAGGGTTTTCCCATGTGTCTGTTTTTCAGGATTATGCTTACCTGACCCTTAAGTTATAGAGTGCTGTGCTTCAGTCATACATTACTTTCATTTAATACTTGTTTGTTGAATACCGACTACATCTTAGGCACTGTGCGGCTGGGGGCAAACCAATGAACAGGACATTTCCTTATTTATAAAGGTAGTTTCACTTTACATAAATTATATAAAATTGATATCTGTGGGCAAAAATGGGCATTTGTAGATACCTATTTGGACAGAAGCACCAGACTTTCCCAGTGCTTGCCTAGTGGGGGCTTTAGAGACATTGTTCAAGTTCGATGGTAAAGCACTTGCCTCTTACCATGCCAGTCTCATCCCTACATAATAAATCTCCTCTTATTTAGTCCTGGGTTGCATTTGGCTTGGGTACTTTCCAGACTGACTTGGGGTATGAAAGCTGGCTCTTCTGACTCATGTTGCCAGAGTCATAAGAAAGCTGGGACAGTCTTGTCCCCAGGGTTTTCGATGTGTCCCTCTCCTCAGATACCTTTAGGAGAAAAAAAATCAGTAAAGTTTTTTCATGTTCACAAGAGTTTAGCGGTATTCAAATTGCTGGTCATTTAAAAATACATTCTCGGGGCGCCTGGGTGGCTCAGTCGTTAAGCGTCTGCCTTCGGCCCTGGTCAGATCCCGGGGGCCTGGGATCGAGCCCCGCATCGGGCTCTCTGCTCTGCGGGAAGCCTGCTTCTCCCGCTACCATTCCCTCTGCTTGTGTTCCCTCTCTCGCTGTGTTTCTCTCTGTCAAATAAATAAAATCTTTTAAAAAATAAAAATACATTCTCTGAGTGTTCTCTGTTACATAGGAAGTGCACATAAATGCAGGAATTCAAGCTTCAATATATGCATACGTTCCTACATAAGTAGAACCCTTTTTCACACTGGAAGTAGACACAGGACTTTCCCAAGTTAGAGGATAAATATTTTAATATCTCTATTTCGAGGACCTGGTTTTGACTTCTTACAGTGGCCAAAATCTGTCTGGCTGTGAGGTGAACTGACAGGGAGTCTGTATTATCTAATTCACCAAAACTAAAGGGTTTGTTTGGTTCGTACTATAGAACTAAGATTTCAAGCTAAATTAAACTTGTTCTCACTAACATTTCTGTTCTTGATATGGAGGTGAGAAAGCATCTACATGTGACTCCCTGGGCTGTGGCAGAAATCACTGAGGAGGTCTTACAGCCCCTGGGCTAGAGCGCTGTGGTGTATCCCTTCATCCTGTTATTTATTCAGCGAAATTTCTTGAAGGCCACTTATAAAGAAAGCACTAGAATGACTTCTCGTTCTACTTTGGGATACCCTTAGTGTTTCTCACATTATCCTCAGTTGTAAAACTGTGAAAATCCTTTGCAATGGAATGTGTGTATCATATAGGACTTTGGCCTTCAAAGAAGAAGAAGCAGTAATACTGAAGTTGGGGTCAGTGTGTGTTACAATTTCAAAATGGCTGCAGCTGAAGTGTTGATTTGGTAAGTAGATTAAGGACAGTGAGAATATTGCCAGGCTACCTGAGAAGAAGTGTCTTATTTCTGCATAAGATGAAAGCATGAAAATAATTGTGGTCTCTTGGGGCAGTAATTATGAGTTGTGCAGGAAGAGAACCTTAGAACTGTGATAGAAAGTTTTAAACATCTGTACCCAGTCACTGGTTACCATCCAGGAGACAATGGATTTTTACCATGAAGGGTCTTTTGGACTTGTCCATTGTGATTTTTTTTTCCATTGTGATTTTGATGTGCCTTTTTGTTAATGCAGAGTTTGTTAAATTCTACATACAGCTTCTCTTGACCATGAAGCAGATAATAGCTTTCTTTTTCAGTAGATTTTTTTCATTTTTATTAAGGTGGAATTCACATAATAAAATGAACCATTTTAAAGTGAATAATGGAATGGCACTTCATACATTCACAAATGTCATAAGACCACTACTGCTGTCTAGTTCCAAAATGTTTTGATCACCCCAGAAGAAAACCCTGTACCCTTGGAGCCTTTATACACCATTCCTCACCTTCTCCCAGTCCCTGGGAACCACTGATCTGCTTTACATCGCTATGGATTTACTTATTCTGGATATTTCATATACGTGGAACCATATCATATGTGACCTTTGGTGTCTGGCCTCTTTGACCTAGCACATTTCTGAGGTTCGTCTGTGTTACAGCCTGTGTCAGCACTTCATTCTTTTTTTATGACCAAGTAAGAGTTTATTAAATAGGTATACCACAATCTGTTTATCCATTCATCCATCCATGGACATTTGGGTTGCTTCTTTCAATATACTTTGAAGTCTATTTTAATTTCATTACCGGACAGATCTTATATTTGGCTTACATATGTGTTGCATGGCTCACTTGTTGGGCCTAGTTCAGCTGAATGGTACTACACAAAGCTAGGCTGATCCCTTCCTCTGTTCTGCGTTCAGTAAGCACTTGCTCAGCACCAATTCTGCCTGCTTTGAGAACATTTGAGATACTTGAAAGTAGCGGTCTTCATGAGCCTACTCCTCCTTGGCCCAGTTTTCCTAGGTCTTCAACCATTTCTCTAGTGCTGTGCTTTCAGAATAATCATCCTAGCCTAGAGTTTGTGTCCCAGTAAAGCGAGGAGCCCAAAACAGCATGCAGCCCTTCAAGTGCTCTTGCCTGCACTAGTCTGAGACAGAATAAACCTGCCGCTGCTAAGTTTTCTAGGTATTAAATTTCTATGAAGTCTATTTAGGGTTGCATTAACTTTCCTAGCATCCATATTCACAGTGTTGACTCATTTTGAACATTCCATCTACTAAGATACGTAGTGTTTTTGCCCATGCAAATGCTAAGCCATGGCTTACCAGATTTTCTGAGATCCATGTGGTTTTTTTAGATCTCTCTGTAAGACTCCATTAGCAGTGTGTTAGTTTCCTAGATCCGCTGTAACAAAGTACCACAAGCTAGGTGGCGTAAAACAAGAGAAGAGAAATAGATTGTTTGACAGTTTTAGAAGCTAAGTAGAAGTCGGAAATCCAGAGGACGGACAGCAGGGCTCTTTCTCCTCCTGAAACCGCTAGGGAAGAATCATTCCTTGCCTCTTCTAGCTTCTAGTAATCTTTGGCATTCATTGGCCTATAGACACATCACTGCAGTCTCTGCTTACATAGTCACATGACCATCTTGTCTCTCTGTAGCTCTGTCTCTCTTCTTCCTATAATGACACCAGTCATATTGGATTGGGGCCTATGCTAATCCAATATGACCTCACCTTCATTTGATTTTTCTCTGCCGAGACCCTATTTCCAAATAGGACTTCAGTATATCTTTT
>CM053612.1:85720702-85753202 GCA_028646535.1 Procyon lotor | reverse complement strand
ATTTAGAGCTTACACAAAGTGTTTGATTTATTTTCCAAGTCATTGTTTTAGCAGAAGATGGCTGTTCATCCTTGGATAGGAGTATGTGGGCTCTTGAGGTTCAAGGTCACTGTTTTTGACTCAGATGTTATATTTATTAGCCTTGGTGTTTGAAGTACACATCAGTGACCAACAAGCTGTAGTACAGCCTTGAATACTGACTGAAGGGGGTCTGAAATTCCATGGGGATTAAAAATAGCAAAACCACATGCTGAAATTAGAATTTATATTTAGACGATATATTGTCTTTCACTCACCCTGCAGAATTTTATTTTTAAGGCTGTACATTGTGTGGCTCTCTGTTTCTCATTTTAGAAACACACGGAACTCACTGGAAAGTCAGACCTGGTTAATAATAATACAAACATAGTCTGGGTAAACATGCAAGAGTTGCTATACAGAATAGGGGCCAAACGCTCTTCACCAACAAACACCACACTGACTCAGTTTTCATCACAAACACTGGATTGTATTTTGTGCAAGTGTCATTGTGAAATGCTGTCACAAAATCCTACAAGGCATTTTGGGATTTGTAGTTCCTTATTCAACTGGAAGACCACCAAAGATGTGAACAGACACAGGAAGGCCTGCTTCAAGGAAGGGCGCTTTATGTGTGCAGGTTCACTCTACTGTCCTTCATTGTTCCCTTATTTACCTTACTTTCACTTAGGTGCGGTGCAGAGCATATTTGTTGGCAGCTGTGAAGGCTCTGGAGAGGAACCTAATGGTAAAAGCGGAGCTTTCCAGAGCCCTCTGTGTGTTAGGGCAGCACTCTTTAATTATAGAATCGGATTTCTGAGTCTGAAATCAGTCTTCTGTAGGCTTGATAATTTTTGTGTGATTTCTTCCTTCAGACATAATCTTACTGATAACCTCAACATGGGATATGTCTCCCTTGGGAAGCCAAGCAAAGATCATTTTATGCTTTTGAGTCATGGATTATAAATGATGTTGCTTATCATATACTCCCAATTCATTCAACAAAAAGTTATTGAGCACCTACTCTGGGCCAACATTTTTACAGCCACTAGGGATACAGCAAGGCACTGAACTAAGTCCCAGTCCTCGTGGAACTTCTATTTCAGCTTAGGAAGACAGATAATAACATGGCAGGCGCTAAGCAGTACCGTGGAGAAGAATTCAGCTGTGGAAGGAGGAATGAGACCGATGTGAGTGGGGCTTGGTCATTATACAGGGGAGTTGAAGTTCTTGATATGACCCAAGGCCAGAAGAGTGGGAGGCAGTATGCCGGGCATGAGGAACGACGACTTTGAGGGACTGAGGTAGGAGGGTGCTTGGCATATTTAAGAAATAGCAAGGAGGCCAGTGTGGCAAGAGATGCGTGAACAGTACGGAGAGTAGGGAGAGGTTAGGTGAGAGAGATGGGTGGGGAGGGATTTTGTAGACCATTGTAAAGACTTTGACTCTTATTATAGGGCACACGGGGAGCTGCTGGGGAGTTCTGAGCAGGGGAGTGCGATGGTCTGACTAACTGGATTGCTTTGACTGCTGTAATCCAGGCAAAAGATGATGGCAGCTTGACCGAAAGGGTAGCAGGGGAATTTGTGAGAAGTAGTTGAATTCTGCAAGTATTTTAAAGTCAAAACTCATAGGATTTGTTACTCAGGTCTTTTTGTCCCCATGTTGTTATATAGAATGAATGTCAGAAACATTGCTTCCTGCAGTGTACGGATTCTAAATTGAATCCTAACACATCTAATTACTCACCTAAAAATAAGTAATTTTCAAGGTAAAAAAAAAATTGCACAGACTCCTTACCCAACCCCAGACTTAATGGTTGACTGTGTGTCACACAAAAGACAAGATTTTGTGGATCCCTCCTGGCATAGCACTGTCCTGAGTCTTAATATGCTTTGGGGGGCAGGAAATGACTTGTGCTGCACTTTAAGCCTACATTCTGGCTGATGAGACAAAATTTCTGGATTATAGACACCACACACACACACACACACACTTCTACACACATGCAGAGATCCCTGAAAGTCATGAGAATCACACAGCTGGAATGAGCCATTGTCTCGGGTAGGTGTGTGTTCATCCATATGCAGGTGTGTTGAAGGGGTGGCAGGAAGTAATTAGCAACTGCTATACTAATTTTTAGTATAAACATGTACATAAGTGGTTAGAGAAGGGAAAGATGAGAGATGATTATATAGCATAGGTGAGATATAAGCTAGGACTAGAAAGATGAGTAGGAAATAAATAAGTGGGGATGACGCAGAGCACATTCTTTTGGGTCTCTCCTCTGTGTCTCTCCTTAGAAACTGGAGAATTTGGTGCCTTCTCCTACTCTTTCCCTATACAGTCTATTTAGATGATGCTCTGACATTAGAAACACCAGTCTCAGGAAGCTCTGTCGCTTCTACTTTGGACCAATAAGTTGAAGTTGAATCTTAAGAGCAAACTAATCCACAGTTTGATTAGCTGCCAGACCCCACTTTAGTGGAGTCAGGCTGTGCTCTTCTTTTTGAATGGTTATAGATCAGAGAAAATCTTTTTGGGAAAATCTTGAGATTAAGAAGGTATTGGGAATATGTTCTGTATCCTGTTCCTTGTTTTTAATCCTTACTACCTTATCCTTCCACCAGTCTTCCCTCCTATCCATTTTATATTCAGTTCTCCTGTAACACAGTGTATGTGTTTCTAAAAATCACCGAGTTATGTAAAATGACACAATAACAACTAAATGGTTTATGGGAAAAACACAGAGATTGGGGCACAGCATACAAAAGCTTAATCAGTGACATGAACAGGAATAGAGGAACCTAAAGAAAACAGTGGCATAATTTTACACATCTTAAATAACTGAAAGGGGCGCCTGGGTGGCTCATTGGTTAAAGCCTCTGCCTTCGGCTCAGGTCATGATCTCAGGGTCCTGGGATCGAGCCCCGCATCAGGCTCTCTGCTCAGTGGGGAGCCTGCTTTCCCCCACCCCCTGCCTGCCTCTGTGCCTACTTGTGATCGCTCTCTCTCTCTGTCAAATAAATAAATAAGATCTTTAAAAAAAAAATTAAATAACTTAAAAAAAAGAAAGAAAATAGCTAAGAAATACATTAAGTACTACAATAAATATGGCACTTTAGTTTGAAAAAGGCCTCAAGTTTTCTGGCAGAAGCGAGCAGAAGGATTGCAGCTTGAGAATCATTGTGAAGTGGTGGAAGGAAGATTATCTGAAATTGGAAGGAAAGTTGTAACAAACACCAGATGGGGGTGAATGTAGCTCATAACACAGTGAACTGAAGTAGCTGGTCAGTGAGATAGTGTATATGTATGTGTGTGTGTGTGTGTTTTACATATTTCTACACACCTTGGTTCAACTGGGTGCAGTTTTCTGCATTCATGTAGTGTTTCTTTTAGACAGAATCCACAGAAGCAAACATAAAATTCACCATATGTTCAAATTACTCTCTGTAATATCAGTGGCATTGGAATACATTTTAATTTGCAAAATAAACATTGAAGGGAACCAGTTGTACCTTACTTTATCTTGATGATTAACTGGCACCTTACTTTCCCCCTACTTTATTATTCTCTCCTCATCCTCATAATGTCCAAAAATATTCTTATTTTTACAAAGATTGATGAGAACATCTATCAACCAGATATTTAAACTTACTGAATATCGAATATCCTGTCTATCTCCAGGATGCTTATCTGGAATATGGGAAGTTAAAAGGGTTTTGAAACCGAGGGTTCTGTCCTTTTATAGTTTCAAGATGAGGAACCGAGCACAGACATTTGAGGCAAAACAAAAGTTCTTAAAAAGTAACAATATATTACAGAACTGGTACATCAGTGCTGAAGAAATAGGGTAAAATACAGTTAGTGAGGTAAGATTTCTTAGATTTAAATTTTGATCTAGATCTTAAAGTTGTGAACATGGTTTGGAAAAGAAAAGGAACTCCTAACACCTAGAAAGAATGTGGAAATCCCCCAGGTTTTTTCTGTTTTTCTTTTTCTTCGTTTTCTCATGCCCCAGCCCACAGGTGATCTTATGGTGGCAACAAGCTTCAAAGGCCGTCACCAGGAGCCAAAACTACAAGGAAGGCAAAAGTTCATTTTCTCTCTCTCTTCCTCCTCTTGTCCTTCTCCTGTTCCTCCTCTTCCTCATTCTTCTCTCTCTCTCTCTCTCTCTCTCTCTCTAAGTAAGTAAAGACCCAGCTTTCTGGCTGGAAGACTGAAAATAAGAAACAGCTTCAGGGACCTGGAAGGTACCAAGATCATAGGCACGGACAACCTCAAAGGAAGTAACTCCATAAAGTTGTGAGCACCTGTGCTCAGCCCCCAACCTGGAAGGAAAGGATCTGAACCTAATGAGCATACCAAAGACTTTGAGAACTGAGGTAAAAGACCACCATTTTGGACCCAGATTGACTACTGAGTGATGCACACATGGACAGATCCAAAAGACACTGCAGCAGTTGTGAAAACTAAACTGATACCAGAGCCTCAGCCCACAGAAAGTGGGTTAAGACTCATAGTCTAAACCTAATGAAGTCAGTTGCCTGCTAAAACAAAAGCATCAACATTCTCCATAGGATTTAATTTTATTTATTTTTTAAGATTTTATTCATCCATTTGACAGAGAGATCATAAGTAGGCAGAGAGGCAGGCAGAGAGAGAAGGGGAAGCAGGCTCCCCGCTGAGCAGAGAGCCCAACACAGGGCTCAATCCCAGGACCCTGAGATCGTGATCAAGCCGAAGGCAGAGGCCCAACCTACTGAGCCACCCAGGCGCCCCTCTCCATAGGATTTAAACAAGACTTGTAGATTCGTAACAACATACTATTCAAAATGTCCAAGATACAGTCCAGAATTACTCAGTATAAAAAGAACTGGGAAAATCTAAGCTTGCGTTGGAAAAACAATAAGATGATGTTAACACTGAGCTAGCACTTAGGGTAGAATCATATGGCAAAGATTTTAAAGCAGTTGTTGTACCAGTGTTCCAGTGAGCAATGGGGAATGCTTTAGAAATGAATGGAAAAATACAAAGTTTCTACAAAAAAAAAAAATAGGAGATACAAAGAAAAGCCAAATAAATATGTTAGAACTGAAAAATATAGTGACCAAGATAAAATGTGGGCCCAGTAGCATAATGGAAATGACACCGGAGTCCATGAACTTAAAGATAGATCAATAGAAATTACCCAGTCTGAAGAAGAGAGAGAAAGAGACTCTGGGAGGTTGGAGAGAATAGCACCTCAGGGATCTGTGAGACAATAACAAAAAGTAACTTTTATGTCGCTAGAGTCCCAGAGAAGAGGCGAACCAGACTGAAAAAAATAATTGAAGAAATAATGTGATTGTTGGGATGAGCACTGGGTATTTTATGTAAGTCATGAATCACTAAACTCTACTTCTGAAACTAATATTACACTATATGTTAACTAACTGGAATTTAAATAAAAACTTGAAACGAAGGAAAGAAGAATGAAAACTTCCCATGTTTGGCAAAATACATAAATTTACCAATTAAAAAAGCTAAATGAACCCCAAACAGAATAAACCCAAAGAAATCCATTCCCAGACACATCATATTCAAACTTTTGGAAACAAGAAATGAATAAAAAAAAATCTTAAAAGTAGCCAGATTTATTCTAAGGGAAAATGATTTAAATGATCATACATTTCTCATCAGAAACCATGGAGACAAGAGGAAGTGCAAAAATGTTTTAAAGTACTTGAAAAGATTTGACTCAAATTTTTTTTTTTAAAGATTTTATTTATTTGACAGAGAGAAACATAGCGAGAGAGGGAACACAAGCAGAGGAATGGTAGTGGGAGAAGCAGGCTTCTTGCCGAGCAGGGAGCGGGGCTCGATCCCAGGACGCTGGGATCATGACCTGAGCCGAAGGCAGACGCTTAATGCCTGAGCCACTCAGGCGCCCCTTAACTCAAATTTTTATATCTAGCCAAAAAAATCTTTAGTAGTAAGGATAAAAGAAAGACATTTTCAGATGAGAGAGAACTAAGAGAATTCATTGCCAGCAGACTTTTCTCTGAAACAACTGATAAAGGAACTAACTATTCAGACAAAGGGAAATAATACTAGAAAGAAACTTGGAACATCAAGTGTAAAGGAAGAGTAAAAGAAATGGTAAGTATAATAAACTATTTTTCTGCTCTTGAGTTTTCGATAGGTGTGTGATAAAGTTTTCATTGTATGGAGGTGTAATATGTAAGACAGCTGCAACCTAGAAAGGAATGGTAGAGGGAGAAGGCACTTTGGTGGGTTTGTATGCTCTGCTGAATATGGGAGAATGGTGATTCTAAGTACATTATCATCCTTAACGATAAACTCTCCAAAGAGATGTCAAAACAATTAATTTAATAATACAAAATGTTAAAATACTCTAAAAGAGAAGAGGAAATTGGAAAGAAGGAAAAACAGGGGGAACAAACAAAAGACAAATAATATAAACCTGAGTCTAAACATAAGTGCAAACGGTCTAAATGTGTGTACACCAATTAAAAGACAAATGGATTTTGTAAATGATGCAACTATAAAGTGTCTTCAAGAAACTCATTTCAGGGGCACCTGGATGGCTCCATCAGTTAAGCATCCGACTCTTGATTTTGACTCAGATCATGATCTCAGGGTTCTATGAGATCAAGCCCTGTGTCAGCCTGCACACTGCGCATGGAGCCTGCTTAAGATTCTCTCTCCATCTTCCTCTGTCACCCCCTTCCCACCAAATATATAAATAAATAAAATTTAAAAGGAAACTTCAAGTATAATATAGGTAGATTAAAAGTAGAAAATGGCAAAAGATATACCATGCAACTTATCAAAAGAAATTTAGAGTGGCTATATTAATAGCAGAAGATTAGACCTCAGAACAAAGAAAATTACTAGGGATAAAGAGGAACTTTACATAACGATAAAAGAGCTAATTCACTAAGAAGAGATAATCCAAAATGTGTATGCATCTAACAACAGTGCTTCAAAATACCTGAAGCAAAACCTGGCAGAACTGAAAGGAGAAACAGACAATCCATAATTATACTTGGCAACTTTAACGCTCCTCTCTCAGTAATTGATAGAAATTGGACAGAAAATCAGCAAGGATATAGAGGAACTGACAACCAATTGGATCAAATTGATATTTTATGGAACACTCCACCTGACAGTAGCTCAGTCCACATTCTTTTCAAATGCACAAAGGAACATTCAGCAAGATAGACTATATTCTGGATCATAAAAGGGCCTTAATGAATTAAAAGAATTGAAATCATTCAAAGTATATTCTCTAACCATAATGCAATTAAGTTAGAAGTCAATAAGAGAAAGATAACGGGAAATCTTCAAGTACTTGGAAGTTAAACAATAAATTTCTAAATCTATGGTTCAGAGAGGGTCTTAAGTGAAATTAGAAAATATTTTGAAGTGGGTGAAAATGAAAATAAAACAATTGTTGAAACAGTATATATACTGTAATGTATATTGTCATACAAAGTAGGCCTATTACTGATATTTGAATGCTGACACCATTATTTTTTCATCAGAGACACACAAAATTCATAAAATACTCAAATAGCAAGTGTCAAGGGATTGTATATTCACCTAGTTGGTAAAATAAGCTAATTAATTTGGCACGTAAGTATTAAATAATCATAATTAGAATCAGGTGACTTTTTAAGGGATCAAGTAGAAAACTGAACAAAGGTAGATGATGCAGCTAAAGCTGTGCTTAGAGGGAAATTGATAGCATTAGATGTTTCTATTAGGAAAGAAGAAAGGTTTCAAATCAATCTGCTTTCTGCCTAAATAGAATTTTAAAAGAAGAGAAAATAAACCTAAAGCAAGCAGAAGAAAGGAAATTGTGAAGATCAGACCAGAAATAAGTGAAATTGAAAACAGAAAAGTAAGGAAAAGCAAGGAATCCAAAATATGGCTATTTGAAAAGATCATTGGGGTGCCTGGGTGGCTCAGTCAGTTAAGCGCTGCCTTCGGCTCAGGTCATGATCCCGAGGTCCTGGGATCAAGCCCATCGGTCTTCCTGCTCAGCGGAGAGCCTGCTTCTCCCTCTCCCTCTGCCTACCACTCTGTCTACTTGTGCATTCTCTCTATCTCTCTGTCAAATAAATATATAAAATATTTGGGAAAAAAAGAACAGATAAGCCTCTAGCAAGGATGACAAACATGAAAAGAGAAAAGAAATAAATTAGCAGTATCCAGAATGCTAGATTGCCACAGATTCTGAAAGGATAACAAGGGCATACTCTCCATAGTTGACAACTTAGTGGTAGTGGACCAATTCCTCAAAAACCATAAACTATACAAATCTATCCAAGATTAAATGGATGACCTCAGCAGCCCTATCAGTCCATTAATGAAGGAATCAGTAGTTCATTTTAAGACTTAGATGATATGGCTATAGTGACCAAGGCAGTGTGGAATTGGCAAAAGGATAGACACCTCAACCAATGGAAGAGAATAGAATAAATTCACTGAAGTGTGACTGTTTGGTTTTCGACAAAGATACAAAGGCAATTTAATAGAGAATATATGGGAGAATACATAGTTCTTTAAACAAGTGAAGTTGAAAAAATTAACTTTGACCATATGCAGAAGAAATTAACTTTGACCTAAATCTCTTATCTTATTCACATATTAAATCAAAATATATCACAGGCCTAAATATAAAACTGTAAAACTTTAAGAGGTAATATGTAAGAGAAAATATTTATGACCTAGGATTATGCAAAGAGTTCTTAGACATGAGACCAAACCATGATTCATAAAATTTTAAAAATTCATCTGGACTTGATCAAAATAAAAACCATTCCTTTACAAAAGATAGTGTTAGGGGAAAATAAGACAAGCCACTAATTTGAAGAAAGTATTTACAAATCACATATCCAACAAAGGACCTGTATCCAATAAATATAAAGAACTCTCCCAACTCAACAGTTAAAAACAGCAGACAGTCCAATTTAAAAATAAACAAAATTGCTTGAACAGATTCTTCACCAAAGAGGACATAAGGATGACAAATAAGCATGTGAAAAGTTGTTCACCTTTACTGGCATCAGGGAAATGCTAATTGAAACCACAAGATTCTATTCTATACCTTTTGGAGTGGCTAAAATATAAAATACGGTACCGAATGCTAGTGAGGATGTGGAGCAACAGGAACCTTTATCTGTTGCTGGTGAGAATGTTAAATGGTGCCACCCATCTGGAAAACAGTTTGACTTTTTCCAATAAAGATAAATACACATGTAAACCATATGACCTAGCAGTCCTCCTGGATATTAACCCTAGAGAAATGAAAACACGTGCTCATTAAAAAAAAAAAAAAAAAAACACCCTGTACATAAATGTTTCTAAGCAGCAGAATTCATAATAGCCAAAAACTGGAAACAGCCCAAATACACTTCAGTGGATAAATGAATAAACTTTGGTATTTTCCTACTGTGGAGTATTACTCAGCATTAAAAAGGAACGGACTACTGATAGACCCAACACCTTGGATGGATTTCAGAGGCATTGTGCTGAGCGAAAGAAGCCAGACTCACAAGACTACAAACTGTATGAACCCATTTATAGGACGTTCCTGAAATTATAGAACTGTAATGATTGAGAATACATCAGTGGTTATCATGGATTAGAGAACAGTGTAAATACAAAGGGGCAGCACAAGGAAGTTTGGGGGGTGATGGAAGTGTTCTGTATCCTGGTTGTGATGAGTGTTAGCATGTGTTAAAAGTCATAGAACTGCACCCCTCTCCCAAATACAGTTTTACTGTGCTAGTTTTGAAAGTCTAAAAGTAAAAATTGAAGAAAATCACACGCAGTTCACAGATTTCTGCAGGCTGGTGAGAAGAAGATAGAACTCTGCCTGTAGGGCTTTTTCAAGTAAAAGGATTTCTTTTCCACCAAAAAAGTTAAGTGAATTAGGTTTGCCTGGGTGGCTCAGTCAGTTAAGGATTCTAAGCCTTCAGCTCAGGTCATGATCCCAGGGTCCTGGGATTGAACCCTGCAGCGGGCTCCTTCTCCCTCTCCCCTCTGCCTACCGCTCCCCCTGCTTGTGCTCTCTCGCTCTCCCTCCCTGTGTGTCAAAAAAATCTTTTTTTTTTTTTAAGTTACACGAATCAGATATCCAGCATTGTGGTCACCATAAGGTAAATCGCAAAGCTGCTAAGCTGAAAACCAGACACACCTTAACAGAAATGTCATTGGGAGCCCCTGCTCAGCTATTTGTCAAGGAATGTACACCATCAAAACAAAACAAAACAAGGCATCTACACCACAGAGGAAGTATTTAACTATGACGAAAGAACTCTCTTTGGAGGAACAACACATTAATATTCTCATTGCTAAAGTAAAAACAAAGGTCTTTCCTAACCTTAGCTTAAGAAATGGGTGGAATAGATTTGGGCACCAGAGTGTCAGTCTACTTGTGCAAGTTGTAACCTTTTCATTAAGAATGTAAAGCCTTAAAAACATGACAGTGTTTTGAATAGGAGAATCTGGATTTTGGAGCATTGTGTTTTTTTGACAAGGGTAGGTAGAGTTCAGGAAGTTCTGTGTTCTTTTATGCAGTATAAACATGTGTTTGCTTATAGTTCCCATTCTTTTATCTTACTTATTGAAAGGGGGCGGGCATAGCATCATGGAGAACAAGAGAATTGCAGTCCTGGTTTGTTTTCTTTTTGTCTCACCATAGCCAGCATTCTGGAATCTCTTTCAAACATATCCCTTCCTCTTGGTTAAAGGTGATTATTTAAAAACAAACAGACCACATGAAAAAATAGCACAGTTTCTAAATTTTTGTAATAATAATTGGAAATGTAAATTAGTTTCAATCATGTTCCTTTTGTTCTTCTGGTTTAGAATTACTGGTTCAGGTTCTTTTACATTCACAACTATTAAACAGTGTGTCTGAGCAAGGTGAAATGAATTAAGGTGGAGTCGTATTGCCGGGCGAGGCCTCCCACAGGCCTGTGCGGGACTGCAGGCTCAAGTTCCCTCCAGCAGTTTCTGCCCACTTGTGCTAGCTCTACAGGGGAATAATATTCCAATAAAGATGTTTTCTTTCCTTTTATTTTATGTTCTCATGGTTGTGATTGTATGCCATTTCATATTAGGCTTAGCAAATTCACATCCTCTTCTTCAGCTGACAATGTACCGGTCAGCTCTTTTTGTTGCTCTCTATTTGGAGAGCCTGGGATTCTAGCTCCTACACTGTGGATATACCTCAGGGGATGTTACCAGCTTTAAAAAGTGTTTGTAGCTGCATTCTGTGAGTGGGACCACAGACCTCATCCAAAGATAACCCTGGAGGATTTCCACTTTTATGTACTTTATTAGGTTGCTCTATTAAAGTTTACCTATAAAAATACATTCCGTTCCTAAGAAACTGTTTGAAAACCACTCACCTGGACAGATAAAATTCACAGATAATGAGAACTTGAATTTGTCACCAGTCATCTCCACTTCCCATCCATTTAAACTTTTAGGATATTGCTAACAGAAACATTTGACTGATTTCATGCCTTATTTACTGAGTATCGGCACAGTGTTTTTTAAATACCTACTACATTCCAGTACCATATTACAGGAAGGTGTATTACTTTTTCTCACTTTGCTGGTTGAAAAACTGCTGAGAAGTGAAGTGGTCTGAGGCAGGAAAGGGGAAGAACAAAGATGTGGATTATCTGCCTCCGAATAATTGAGCACCACAGCGTGTATATTCAGGGTGGCGGTGACTCAAGTGAGATAGGTGGGTGGTAACAAATGATTTGAGAGAAACAGACCTGCTGGAGCTCAAATAGAGGCACTTCTGTTATAGTCATTGAGAATTACAGAACAATTAGAGCCGAGAGGAATGCAGAAAAAAAACAGTACACTTTTTCGTGTCACTGCAACCTGCCAAGGACTCAAATACGATGCAGGCATGATGTAGGCTTAGGAACTGAGGAACGGTTCTTTGTTGATCCTTGAACTTTCTGTTCAAATCCCAGATGGAGCATGATAGAGCATGAAAGGTGAGACAGAAAACAAACTGTGGAACAGGATCGAAATCTGTTGAAGCTGGAATAAAGCCTATCTCAGGAACCTGAAGGCATTTTTTTAGGTGGAAGGAAAGAGTTAGTAGGATATATTATCAAAGGGCTCCCCATGCTTTGTGACCTAAAGGTATAGAGCCTGGGCAGGTTTGTGGGTTTTGGTTTTCTGATTTTTTTCAAATATAAATTCTTAAGTCTCAAAGCTTTTTTTAAAAAAAAGTTATAGGAAATTGCTGTGTCCTTTCTTTTAGGTGAAAGCAGTTGAGAGAAAACACATTCATAGCTATGCGTTTTATTCCAGGGAAAGTCCATTAGCCAGTTTGTGTTTTAACACTTTACTGTAGAATGGTGTAGTTTCTCACTGAACATAGAAGGAAGCCTAGGTAAGCTTTCCATAAGGTCTTGAATATAGGCAAGCTTTGTTTCTAATTAAACAAGTGTCTAATACTATAATTTATAATGCACTTTGAAAAGAAAGGACAGGGGCGCCTGGGTGGCTTAGTGGGTTAAAAGCCTCTGCCTTCGGCTCAGGTCATGATCCCAGAGTCCTGGGATCAAGCCCTGCATTGGGCTCTCTGCTCAGCGGGGAGCCTGCTTCTTCCTCTCCCACTCCCACTGCTTGTGTTCTCTCTCTCTCGTTCTCTCTCTCTCTCTCTCTCTCTCTGTCAAGTAAATAAAATCTTTTTTTTTTTTTTTAAAGATTTTATTTATTTATTTGACAGAGAGAGAGATCACAAGTAGGCAGAGAGGCAAGCAGAGAGAGGGGGAAGCAGGCTCCCTGCTGAGCAGAGAGCCCAATGTGGGGCTCTATCCCAGGACCCTGAGATCATGACCTGAGCCGAAGGCAGAGGCTTTAACCCACTGAGCCACCCAGGTGCCCCTCAAATAAATAAAATCTTAAAAAAAAAAGAAAGAAAGGACAAAGAGCAGCCAGATCAGTTTTTGTTGGCTCACTTTTTACAGTGCTAGTACCATTCTGGCATATTGGAATAATATAGACAAGGAATTAGTGAATTGCATGTGTATATGTGTTAATACCTCCCTTTTCTTGCTGTTTTTTTCATTGCTTATCACAATTAATTGGCTGACATTTGAAAAGTATATGTACAGTGAGTTCTCGCTGAATGTTTTGTTATACAAAACATCATGCAGGAAAATCAGGACACATCTACCATGAGTCTTTGTGTAAGAGGTTTCAGTAACTAAATTATGTTAATAGCTACCTGAAATTTCCTGTAAAAAGTCCAAACCACTGGGTCCAATAAATGATATCTCAATAAGCAAATTACTTCTTATCATGTGTTATGATGGTGGCGGGTTAGGAAAGGGAGTCTGTGGCCTTCACACCTGGTGGCCATGTTGGGGGAAGATACATGGATCTATTTCATTGACTGAACTGGCTAGAAGAAGATAATGGCCAAAGGTAGTCTGGCCAGTAGAACTGAAGATTATCAAACTCATTCTTAACTAATGAAGTAGGACAAGGGAGGCATAAATGTTAAATCTGCTTATGCCTACTCTATTTCTCTTCTGTCATGCCATCAATTACGAGGCACATGCCGATTTAGTAGTAACATTTCAGGGGAAAAGAAATTTGTTAGCAAGGATAGCAGCTGTAAGATAAGTCTTTGTTTCAGAAACATTAATATGCAATGATAGATGTCTTAGAATCAACGCAAAGGTATTAGAGAGTATTATTCTTCAGTAGTAGCCAAGGCAAACTGAGTGCTTATCTCCTGCAAACAGTATACTTTTGGCAAACACTTTATATGTGTTATCTGTGTAGTCCTTACAGCACTCTCATGGGTGTTCAACAGATGGGGAGCTGAGGCTTGGAGAGGTTAAGTGACTAATCCAGGCACTCAACCTACAGTAAATGTCAGAGCCAGGCTTTGAGGCAGAGTCTGTCCAACTCTAGAAGCCACACAGTTAACCACTGTTCCATACATTTACCCCTTGTCTTTAACATAAGATCTTATACCAAAAAGAAAGACTGAGAAGCATCAGCAAAGGCCTCTCCAGATCTGCCTCTTCACATTTTAAAGCAATAACTGACTTCCCCCAGCAAAAACAAGCAAACAAAAAAACACCACTTCTTAAATATTCCTCAGCAACAGTTTTTGTGTTTATTGTTGTGTACGTGATTCTATGATATTCTGTGAAGCTATTAGTCACTTTAAAACAATTTTCATAACTACAGTTTCTGTCTTCTAATAGGTTATAAGGTGTATAACCTCAGTACAGACTGACATATAAAGACACTAGAACAAAACAGAAACCGTAGAAGTACGTTAAGGGTTTGTTTTAGCCAAATTCTACCCCAAAAAGATTGAAAGCAATCATATGCAACATACTGTTTCTGATACTGTTGTAAGCTTTTTTCTCTATTTAAATTCTTAATCTGCATTATTATTCCGTGAGGCACTGTTGTCATCCCTGTTTTACAGATGAGGAAACAGGGGGGTTAAATGCCTTGCCCAAGATCACGTGTCTGCTAAGGGGGTAGAACCAGGATTTGAATCTGGTCTTGTTCCACAGTCTATGGTCTTAATAACCACACTGTACTTGCTTCCTTTCCTATTTTTGCATTTAGGAGTTTAAAATCCCTTGGTTTTATTTTAGTGCCTTTCTTCTAAAAAATTTATGCTACTGGCCTCCTCATCTTATGCCAGAACCTTGGAAGTCCCGAGGTATTGAGGATCTAATCCCATCCTCAAGGGGATTACAGTACTTAAAGCAGAACTGATATTAGGTACGAAGATTAAAAGTGAGGAAAATTTGGTTCTATTTCAATGTGTTAATTGTTAGAGAGATGGTAATTAAGTCTTTATTTCTTTGCAGTCTTTGATACTAAAGTCTTACCTGTCTTTTTTTTCTTAATCACTTGCTTACATTATCAATGACTTTTATTTAGAACTATAGGAATATATTGTTTAGACTTGGCTCTTGAATGAAGAGCCAAAATTTAAAACACCAAAATTTAGAAAGAAAAGTCAAATTCTTACAAGTGCCTACCTGGTTGATGATTTCAGGGAACTTCCCAAAGGCAAATGTTCATAGCTACTAGTTACTGTGCTCCCTACCAGTTACTTGGGACTCCTTGTCACACACAGAATCTCATTAAGGCCTCATAATAGCGCCTTGGGGTGGTTTTTCCTCCCAACTTACAGATGAGAGGAGAGGTTACCTGGTCTCTGTGCTGCTCAGTTCTTTCATTTGTAAAGCAGAGAAAAAGAAGGCTTTTTTATGTTCTAATGAGAATTTCTAAGTCCAGATGAAAGGTATCTCAAGTGAAATACAAAGGCCTGTGTGGAACATAAACTTTACTTTTAAGAACTCACATTTGAAGGGTGCCTGGGGGCCTCGGTCGGTTAAGCGTCTGACTCTTGATTTCAGCTCAGGTCATGATCTCAGGGTCTTGGCATCGAGTGCCGCATCAGGCTCCATGCTCAGCTGGGAGTCTGAGGTTCTCTTCTTTTGCCTCTGTCCTTCCTCCTGCTCGAGCGTGTTCTCTCTCTCTATCAGTCAATCAATCTTTTAAGAACCTCACATTTGATATCTTTCCAATCAAAGGCACAGCTTCTAAATAAATAAATCTTTTTTTAATTTTATTTTTTTCAGTGTTCCAATAAATAAATAAATCTTTAAAAAGCAAAGGCACAGTTTCTAAAAGGTGCAACTCAGAATGAAGGTGAACAAAAATTATAAAATGAAATCGGTAAAAGTTAAACATCGGGTGCCCAGTGCAATAGTTTTACACATTGAAAAGTGTTTTATTTGGCTTGCTCACTTTATCCTTTCGGCCTTTACCTCCAGCCCCAGGCCAGTACCCTTTGCGTTGGCCCTGTGCTTCAGTCATTTTGACTCATGGCCTGAAACTTGGCGGTCATGATAGCCTAACTGCGTCGGTGAGGTACCGGGTGCCTGCTGCTCTGGTACACTAAGCAAGTGTTTCAGGTTGAAAACTACCACAAAGGAACTGATTAACACAGAGAATGACATAGTTGCAAGTGTATGAATGAAAGGTGGCATATTAAAAAGATCAAGGGGCTGGGGCGCCTGGGTGGCTCAGTCGTTAAGCGTCTGCCTTCGGCTCAGGTCATGATCCCAGAGTCCTGGGATCGAGCCCCGCATCGGGCTCTCTGCTCGGCAGGAAGCCTGCTTCTCCCGCTACCATTCCCTCTGCTTGTGTTCCCTCTCTCGCTGTGTTTCTCTCTGTCAAATAAATAAAATCTTTAAAAAAAAAAAAAAAAAATCAAGGGGCTTGGACACTGAAAACCTGGAATCAAGTCCTGGCTCTGCCACTTACTAGCTGCATGACCTAGGGCAAGTCCGTAACCTCTTTGAGTCTCAGCCTTCTTATCTGTAAAATGAAGATAATCAGAATAGCTAGTTCATTTATTGAAGATAAAATGGGAGAAAGCATAATGCAAGGGAGATTGATTTGAAAACTAGAAAGTGTCAAATGGATATTAATATGTTATGCTAAACTTCATTAGGCCTCTACTTCAGTATAGTGTGATTTAACTCAGTCATAGCATTCAAGAAATCTCTGCCAATTTTAAATAGCCTGTCTTTATGGACTTAACATTTTTATCTCAAGTAATCCTTCACCAGCATTTCACACCAAGATATGAGATGACAGGTGCCCGGGTGGCTCAGTTGGTTAAGCATCTGCCTTGGGCTCAGGTCATGATCTCGGGGTCCTGGGATTGAGCCCCACACCCAGCTCCCTGCCATAGCCTTCTTGATGCTACTTGTGAACCATCATTCTCCTTTGGACTCCACCCATTTTTCTAAGAGATTATCAAACTGATGGTAACTACCCCATTCACTGACCAGATCTGGGATTGTGAACTTCACCCTGATGAGCTCTGTAAAATAAGGCAAGTAATTCTAGTTTCCTCCTACCTCACAAAGCTTGTTGTAAGCATCAAATACTTTGAAGAACATAGCGTACTATACCAGTGCAAGGGACATGCATGATAAAATGAATATACTCATCAAAGACCTCTCAGTGTAGCATCAGGACTAAAACACAAATAATGCTGTTAGAAAATGGAAGGTAAAAATGCCATTAGGAGTGGTTGACATGAGGAAGAGGTAGATAAATGAAAATGTCCACAGTTGACGGCAGTACAATGTTGGAAGAAGACACACCCCTACCAGACTCTAAGCTCTTGCGATCTTACAGTTTCTCTCCTCTGATGTAGCCTTAGCAGCTAGAACAGTGCCTGGCATGCAGTAGATGCTTCGTTTGTTGGATGAATGAACACTAGTCTTTCCTTTTTTTTTTTGAACACTAGTCTTTCTGATCAGTTCAGGTGACTATTGGTGTAAAGGTAGGCTGACTTTGGCTAACATCCTGTGGCCTGAGTTGGTCATGACTCTCATTTGCTAGTTTTCCATCTGAGGCCGGACTTGTTCTAAGATACTAACTAAGCCAGAGTTCACCTTAACATCCATCTCAAATTACAAGGCCAAATTTTCATCCTAAATGTTGTCTATTTATTTACAGTAGCCACGTACATTTATTTTAGTAACTATTGATATTGTTCATCATAGACCTTTAGGAACCAATTATTAAGATACTAGAAAGCTGGGGCTCCTAGGTGGCTCAGTCGATTAAGCATCTGCCTTCGGCTCAGGTCATGATCCGAGGGTCCTGGGATTGAGCCCCACATCGGGCCCCTTGCTCAGCAGGGAATCTGCCTCTCCCTCTCTCTGGCTGCTGCTCTGTCATGCGCACACACACACACTCTCTCTCAAATAAATAAAATTAAAGCTTAAAAGAAGATACTAGAAAGCTAACCAAGCATTATAGATGTCCATTTTGCCTATTTTTTGTGGGTGGGGTGAGATATGGTAGAGAACTTGCATTTTAACAAGGTAGCTATATTTGGGTGGAGATGCCAGGGAAGAAGGACTAGTGGCTGCTTTTGTGAAAAAGAAACAAGTTGTAACTTTCAGTCTAGTTTAAGCCTGGAAAGAGACCCCAGAAATGACCTAATCCAGGAAGCTCAAAATTTTATCCACACAAGATTTCATGCAGAATGCCCATTTGTAAAACAGATGAATGTTTTTATCAATATAGATGTCTGTTTGAACTTTATAACATTTGTTTTGTTGTTTTTATTTCTCAGTGAGCGCACCAGTTAATATGGTGGGGTCTTAAACGTCTTAAGATTTTGTATGTAGTACATGTGAATGTGCCTATTTTGAATTTTTTACAATGAATATATTTTAATCAATGAAATCAAACATTTGGAGAAGTACAAATGGAACATACTTGAAAAACAATGGTCCAGTCATGTTAGAGATCAGCAGATTAAAACTACGATCTAGAAGAACGCCATGTGATCTCCACATTTTGCTTCTTAATGTGATGATATTAATGACATTAATTAATCTGAACACAGTTGACTACCTCAGTGCTTCCAGATTTCAAGGGTTTCTCCTACCTATGCATAAATAAATGTCTCTAGGCCATCTTAAGGCTCCAGTGGAATCCCAAGTACCTTACATACCTTCATTTCTGTATTATTGTTTCTTCTGGTTTGAAATCTGTATTTAAATTTTCTGTCATGGTATTTATCCATGCTTATATATAGGACGGGGGGCAAATTCAAGTCTTTTGAGTTTTGGGGGGAGGCATGGGATTAACCTAGAAATAGGACATTTAACAAAAGGGAAACTTTTCAAGGAAGGGCAGCAAATTCAAGGTAGAGTCCCAGAATTGTCCTCAGTCCCAGGGAAGACCTCATGGCCAGTATTTGGGTATTTCAACATCTGCAGTGTTAAAGCCAGCCCTGTCTCCTAAGATGGAAATTGCCATGTGCAGAATGACTTGATAGAAAATGGTGTACATTCTATATAATCTTCTAACTGCAGAATGCGACCAGTGGCACTTACCCTAAAAAAAATAAATTACCCGAAATTTGCAACACATTCATATTCAATTTCATCACAGCAGATGCTCATTAGTATGTTGTTATTAATTGGTATTCACTTTAGGTTTTGTTTAAAATGAAGATAATAATTAGGTTTTAATTACTGCATCATTCGTGGGGGGGTTGTCTGTGGGGAGAGGGAACAGAGTGAAATGCTTCTTAAAGCACTGAGATATTTCCTGATGCTTATTCAGCAACGTGTGTTGCCAAAGACTTTGAAAAATAACTTCATCTTTACCAAAAAATGGGACTAAGATTCTGAAATGAAGAAACTGCTGTGTGTGTTTTTTTAAGCCCATCGTTATCAAGAACTTGCTGTAAATTGTCTGCTTGATGGACACACTGAATCAGATGATAATATGCAGTACCATTCTTTCTAATCAAATTACCAAAAAGACTTCTTGGAAAAGTAACCCTCACAAGCGGCTGATTAATGAAGTGGTGGCAATGTTTTGTATTAGAACTAATTGAAGTAATCCAAATAAGTTATTTCTGTAGCCTATGGAAATAATTTTCTTTACAAAGAAGTACAGTGGAGTTGGCAAGCCAGTATTTTTTTCACCCTCTGTTTTTCCATATTTGCAAAATAGCAAAGTTAAGACAGATATTGCAAATAAAATGGGGAGAACATTAATTTAATTGAGTGGCAGGGGAAGCAAGAAAGCCTGGCTCAGTGCTTCCGTAATCAAGACTAATAATTTGTATAAGCTTTAAAGGTGTATGGAAATTGAGGGGTACTAGAATTCTAAAAGCATATCTTTATTAAAACATGAGAAATAGCAGTTTTTAATGCATTCCTTAAAAAGGTGGCATTCATAATCTAGAGTTTAAACATATTCCTTAGTTAAAATTTTCAGGAGCACCTAGCATGGGCATGGCATTGGGTTTTCCAAATATGCACAAATTCAGACCTTCTGGAAGCTTATGGACTAGTTGGGGAAAGTGTGGGATATGTCATGTATTCCCTGTGTGCTGGGTGCTTTCCATGTGGTATCTCATATGGAAATGATCTCTGCAACATTCCCGACAGGCTTATTCAGCCTCATTTTACCAATGAAAAAATTGAGGTGTGGATGGGTTAAGTCCACCCTAGCCTTTAAATGATTCAATCTGACCCCAAAGCCAGTCTACCATGGGGAGATACATACAGGCTCCATTAGAAATCATTTCAGGGCACTAGTGTTGTATCACTCAGTGAGAGTGGGAGACATGTTCTATGAATCCCTTCCTTCCACAAGCATTCATTGAGGGCCAACCACACTCCCAGCTCCAGCCGAGGCACCAGCAGTGCAGAGGAAATACATAGAGTCCCTGCCCTCTGGAACTCACATCCTAGGAGGTATAAGGATGATCAAAACAGTGAGGACTACCTGGAATGTGATCTCTGGGCCAGAGGGATGTGCTAAACCATTGGAACCTTAAGGAAAGGCTACTGGGTTTGTCGGGTAGAAAGTGAGCAAACCAAATGCTGGAGGCTTCACAGGTTCCCCAGAAACTGTGATGACTGTGAAGTCTGATGAGGTAGGTAGAAGGTCAGTGGCTCTTTAGGCGTGGCTGGAAGGGTGGGCCTGCCAAGAGCAGTGGAATTCCCTGGGCCAGTGTGCAGAGGAGGGAAGGAGCACAAAGCCTGTGTGCCTGGAGCAGGCGATGGTAAGGAGTGGGACGGGTGTGGGGCCGGGCTGGCATTGGAGGGACATGCAGAGACCTCTTGAGTAGCTTTGATGGTTGGAGCTCTGTCTGGTAGATGGTGAGGAGTACTAGTAGGAATTCCTTCCTTCCTTCCTTCCTTCCTTCCTTCCTTCCTTCCTTCCTTCCTTCCTTCCTTCCTTCCTTCCTTCTTTCGAGAGAGAGAGAATACGCATGTAAGTGTAGTGGTGGGCACAGAGAGAAAGGGAGAGAGAGAACCACAAGCAGGCTCCATGCCCAGAATGGAGCCCATCATGACCTGAGCCAAAGTCAGGAGTGGGCACTTTTAACCAACTGAGACACCCAGGCACCCTTTAGTAGGGATTTTTCAGCCAAGGCTGTTGTAAGGCAGTTTTCCATTTCTAGACTGGTATCTTATGGTCTGTGTCAGTGCCAGCAGGGTTTAGAGTTCTGAGTCTGCTTCATGCTGTGATGCCTGGAGTAAATTCTGTCCTCAGCTTTTGCACAGTTATGGGGTTTGATACCATTGTTATATTTTAAATTTCTAGTCAGTGCTGGGTTTTTTTGTGCTCATGGTAGCAGAAGAATGATGTTTAATCATCAGAAATACTTTGGGACTGTATTTTGGGAATTGGGGCAGCACATTTTCCTTCCCGATTGATATTGTTGAGGCTTAAACCAAATGGATTTAACTTCTAGTTATTGTGAGAAATAATGTGTATTGAGAAATAATGTGTATATACTAGTTATTGTGAGAAAGCAGGCGTTGCATGTTCTACATTGTATGAGGAAGATACCTTGAGGTTAGGATTTTGCTATGGACAGTCTCTAGGGCTGTAAGCCAAACTCTTCATACCTCAAGGAATTCAATTCAGGAGCAAGTTACGTTTATTTTCAAGTTGATAAAGTGGTAGTTTTGGCTAACTTCTACTCTGTCCCTACAAATGAGGGGGAGAGAGAGAATACTGGTTACACTGCCACCCAACAGTCTTATAAAGCTAAAATAAAAGACCATGTGTTGTCAAACCAATTCAAAAGAAAGTCAGTTGAAAATCAATACTGAGCCCACTTGAGAAACAGTTTGGCAATTGCTACCAAAGCTGAACATTTGCGTGCCCTGTGACCCAGCATTTCCATTGCTGGGTATTATAATCAAGAGAAATGTACACTTAACGTGCTTCAAAGGAAGTACAAGAGTATTCACAGCAGCACCATTCCTAAAAGCCAAAAAACTGGAAACCACCTAAATATCCATCTTCCATAGAAGGGCTAAGTAGACTGTGATCTATTCATTCAGTGGAATACTCCATGGCAATGAGAATAAGACTCTTTTTACATGCAACAACATGGGTGAATCTCACAAACATAACGTTGAGCAGAAGAAACCAAAGAAAAAAAGAGTGAAAACTATATGATTCTATGCACATAAAGTTATTGGGTTGTTGTTTTTTTTTTTAAGGCAAATCTTTTATCCTTGTGGGGAAGATGGGGAGTAGCTAGCAGGGGAACAAGGAGAGGATTCTGGGGTGCTGGTAATGTTCTGCTTATTACGGGTGCTTGTTACAGAGGTGTGTTCGCTTTGTACATCAAGCTGCACACTTACTATCTGTGCACCTGTTGTATATAAATTTTAATTCAACAACAAAAAATACACATTAAGTTTAACACTGGCCTGTATTTATGTAACAGAAAATATGTCCTAATCTTGAAATAACTTGCTTGGACAAGCAAGCGTCTTCCTCAACAATGGTTCTCAGGAAATCTCAGGCTATTTTGGTAAAGTATAAATTCTTTTATCTCGAGCCAGGTTAGAGGGATAAAAGAGTCCATGGTTCTAAAAGTATCTTCAGTATAGGTAACATATAGCACAGCGATTCTCATCTCAGACTACCCACCAGAACTACCTAGGAGCCCTTTGAAATGTCCATCCCCAGCGTTCCACCTTGAGTTAGTTGTTGCAGGGGTGAGGTCTGAGCATCAGTATTATTTTTTAAGCTGCTGGGTGATTCTCATGTGCGGTCAGGTAAAGGACCACTGATCTAGAGCCTCATCAAAAATCTCAGGAGAGGGGCGCCTGGGTGGCTCAGTGGGTTAAAGCCTCTGCCTTCGGCTCAGGTCATGATCTCAGGGTCCTGGGATCAAGCCCCGCATCGGGCTCTGCTCAGCAGGGAGCCTGCTTCCCCCTCTCTCTCTGCCTGCCTCTCTGCCTACTTGTGATCTCTCTTCTCTCTGTCAAATTTAAAAAAAAAAAAAAATCTCAGGGAGAGACCAGGGATTATAAATAAATGGAAACAGAACTACCTTTTCATGTAAGGGTACATTGGCTTGGAGAGAGAATGAAGTTTGCATTGTTTCTAATGTAATCCAGTAACGAGATTTTAAAAAATGCATTAGAACCAGCAGCATTATAACATTTTCCTTTTCCATTCATTTGTTCCACAATATTTGCTAAGTGCCTCCTCTGTGCCAGGTGTATCAAAGTGGAATTCCTTCCCTCCCCCCATGTATGTATGGGACCCACACTTATTACTCTGTTAACACTCAGAGCTTCCAACTTAAATGCAGAGTGTGATATACACAGTAGCTATTTCAGCTCAGCATTGTCCTTACTAAATCACAATCGGCCACTTTGGTGCATGATGTTTGAAGTATAAAGGAAGACTAAAAGAAGCCTAGGCACCGTGTTGAGTGCAATTTTCAAGGAAAGAGCAAGAAATCGAACATTTTAAACCAATAAGTAAAAGCTAGAAAGAGAAAGAAATGTTAAAATATCATCTTATTTTCTTGAAGTATTTTCCATCCAATCTTGTACAGTCAAAATGAGCATTTAAGTGGGGGGGGGAACCCGCTGAACATCTCAGAGAAGACTAGAGGGTGTCAGGTTTCTTGATTAGGAGAATTTATCATCAAAGGCGAAAGAGAAAAGATGGTAATGATTAAAAAAAAAAGCCCTCCAAGTGATCACAAATTAATGGTGCAAAATCAAGAAAACAAAAGTAGGTGTTGTTCATTTAAACTATAGTTTTCTCCATTTCATGTGTGTTCTTTAAAACCACTTAATTGTATTTGACATTGAAAATCTAATAGGGCCCTTTGTTTTCAGCCAATTTACTAATTGCAAAATATGTCAGGAATCAAAAGGGCAGGAAGTGTTGGTATATTTTTTAAAAATATATAACTCCTTTTTAATTTTTTTTCCTATTTTCCTTATCCATTTAGGCAGTGACTTTCAATTAGCCTGCCTACTAATATCAGGTCACTAAACTCCGTGGCTGACGCTTTATTCCTTCATGTGGGTTGTCACTCGTTTGCTTCAGTTGGCTGGCAAAGGTTGTTGTATATCCATTACCAGCAACACAGCACTTTGCATTTCTGAATTGACAAGCAGCTATATTGACCCAGCGCTTATTATGGGTCAACAGCTGCGTTAACCAACGGAAGGACTGAGGGGCAATTAAAATGAATTGGCAAAAATATATCTTCCTAATTTACTCCAATTTGTTATTTATGCTAACATTGTATGGCTTCTATGGTGACACTAAACAGAATGGACCCAATAATGGCAATTAACATAAAAATATAATGGCTAATCAAATTGACAGCAACTGTTTCTCATCATCTCGACACACAATACATTATCAAAACAAACTATTATGAAGGAGGTAATTTCAGTGTTCTATTCAACCTGCAGCATGTGTGCAGTCAGGGAGATGTGTACCAGCAATTACTGCTGAATCTAAAAAACTAAACAAATAACTTAATCGCTGTCGTCCTCCTTTTTTTTTCCCCCAGGAAGCAGTAATCAGGATTCGCTAAAAATAACTGGTGTATAATAGTATAATGATGATGCATATTGTAGAATAGCTAATAAGAAATAAAATAGGCTTTAGGTGTATACTTTTTAAAATAGGTTCAGGTAAAGAAAGAGAGACTCATAGAAGGAATGAACACAAAAAAAGACAATAGCCCTGGCTGATGAATAGCTCCTGTGGGTTATTCCTGCAGCCTAATATTTATAGATACCCTTTATAATGGCCAAAGATGTTTAAAATACACTAAATTTAGTAACAGATTTTGAATGCAGTTAACAGGAAGGTCAGTCATTGAGCTCTAATAACTGAATTTTAGTTACTTCTCTACCAAATTGAGTTGACTTTGGTTTTTCATCATTGACAGTGAGCTAGGATCCTTGGATCTAATACCCAAGAGATTCCCTTCAAAAATAATGCTGTTTCGGTATCCAGTTGTAGGTAGTGGTTTTCCTTAAGTTCCTGGTGGCGTGCTAGTCTGTGGGTATCACCAGACCCTGCTGCATGGATTGTACAAATGACTTAGTTGTCATGGTCATTCAGCATCTATCTATGGAATGCTGACTGTGTGAGTTAGCTGTGTGTATGTTTGTCACTCGTGCCCAATCTGGCACACAATAGGTGCTTATTCGATGTTGGTTGGATTTCATGTTCATCCAAGTCAGCAAGTGAGAGCTGGTAACGTGTTTGTTATTTGAACTTCTCATTTGAGAAGTTCTGAGGGTTCCCTTGTTTCACCTTGGTAGGACACCCCCAGCCCCAAAGAAAACATCAAAGCTCTAGGTCATTGTCCTTCAGCATGAGGATTTCCCAAATATCTAACTTCATAGGAAGAAGGAAAGAAAGTTCCTAGGGCAGTTGATTTTAAATTAAGAGAAATGCCCTTGAATGTGATTCACCACATAATTCTTGCTGTGGTGGTTGAATTGGCTGCATGTGTTTTTCCCCCAGTACAGGGTGAGGTACGGTTGCTTAGGAGAATACAGAATGACTCTGGATACCCCCAGGGATATCAGTGTTCATTATATGTTTGCTGAATGAGTAGTAGTTCAGGCACTTCTCCTATGATGTTGAATTAAAACTTGCCAAAGTCAGGGCGCCTGGATGGCTTAGTGGGTTAAAGCCTCTGCCTTTGGCTCAGGTCCTGATCTCAGGGTCCTGGGATCAAGCCCCGCATTGGGCTTTCTGCTCAGCAGGGAGCCTGCTTCTCCCTCTCTCTCTGCCTGCCCCTCTGCCTACTTGTGATCTCTCTCTCTCTGTCAAATAAATAAATAAAATCTTTAAAAAAAAAAAAAAAAAGAACTTGCCAAAGTCACTAAATATTTGTTTTGACATGGGTAAGATAAAAAAAAAACCTCGATTATTTCATTTCACCTGGTATTTCTCAGCGTTCATACATTGCCCACCTAGGATTAGCATAGAACAAGTGGTTAGGATGTTCCTCAAGACTACGCTTAGTGTACCATGTCATGTCTGTGAGCCAGTCCCTGGAAAAGGCAATAGATTTCCACCACAAGTCATAAAATTGGGCTCATAGTATGGCAGTATATGTTAAACAGTTTTCAGAAATTGTTTAACTTCTTGCCACCATGGACAGGTCCCAGTTAGGAAGTATAGTACCACTTTTCCCAGTTAACAGTGCAAATTGTCAAGGGTGCATAGGAATTTGCAATTTGACAAAATCAGTTTTTTGACAGCAGGGGTAATCAGTCTGCAGCTTCGCAAGTAGTAATCTATGATCGAAGTGGCAGGATTTATTCTGAATTATGAAAGGTATGTACGCTATATGAGGGGGACAAATCATTAGTATGATTCTCTCCTTCTTATTCACCCCCCCTTCTTAAAAAAAACTACTTGATACAGAAGTTGAGATTAGGGAATACACTCTGTTGAGAGTGATCTCCATCGTTCCCCTCACCAATAGTAGTATTCATTTATTTTCTGTTCTATTGCAGTATTCTGACAAGTCCCTGTACACCCAGCTGTGCTTTTACCGGTACATTTTTGATTCGGACTGTGCACTGGAGAAACTTATTACCGATCATGAGAAAGGTATGTTAAAATACTGTAATTACCTTTGAGTTTAAAGTGGAAATTTGCATCATAAAAGCCAGACCTACTGTCAGGCTGTTCACGCAGCATCACACCGCTGTCTCAGAAGCAGGCCATGGGGGCCCTTGTGAGCACAGGCTTCCCCTGCATGAGGGGCGGCGGTGTAGGAATCCCCAGCTTTGGTCCCCACAGCCTGTCTCACATTGTTCTCTATTAAAGCAGGCCTTTGGGGGAGGAACAGCACAAAAAGGACTCTTTAAATGCTATATTTTGAAAATGCTATTTTCTATAGAGTTTAGTAATTGTAATAAAGTAAGCATAGGCAACGTGATCATTGGACCTACAAAAACCAGACATTACCACGGAAAAATAGACCTGGAGTGTGTCTCTGCTGTTCACTAAAAGCCTAGGTTGGTTTTGAAAGAGAGGCATGGGGTGGAGTTCTTTTATTGACTCCATCCTAAGAGAGCGTATCTGCACCTTTGCCCAGATGATTGGGTGCCGCCTGTAACCCTCACACAGGACTTGCAGGCACTGTGAAGTTTAATGTTTAATGGGTCTGGGAAAAGCTTTGTTACATAACAAAGTATTTGAAAATGTCATGACAAGTGCATGTTTTTTTTTTCTCCTACCTGAAAATCACATTGACAACTTCTCTATGACCTGTAAGAAAAATTAAAAAGGCAAATTTACACATTTTGTCATTAGTTACCTGCAGAGTGTTTATGTTGTTTGTCAGTGACTATTGATTCAACGTTTTGCTGGTCAATTTTTAGGCTAGAGATAGCCTTAAAGATATAAAGAAACGTAAAAACACTGCTGGATTTCCTCCCTTAAGAATCTCCATGCTGGGCGCCTGGGTGGCTCAGTTGGTTAAGCAACTGCCTTCGGCTCAGGTCACGATCCTGGAGTCCCGGGATCGAGTCCCACATCAGGCTCCCAGCTCCGCGGGAAGTCTGCTTCTCTCTCTCCCCCTCATCCTCTCACTCTATTTCTCTCTGAAATAAAATACTAAAAAAACTTAAAAAAAAAAAAAAAAAAGAATCTCCATGCTGCCCTTGATTTGGTCTTAACTGTTTTCAGTTTTAGTCATAATTGACTAGTTCTTTTCCATCTATAAGGTAGGCTAAAAATTATTTTTTAAAGGTCTTGCCTTAATTGATTTTGCTGTCCTTGGATATAAAACAGTTTACCGACTGATGGAGGAGTTGGTTCAAATATTAGTTTCTTGTTTTTGGATATTCACCAAGAACTTGGGCTACGTACGGCATATTTTCAGTGAATTAGTAAAATTGATGTAATGTGAAAGAAAAATTTCTTCTTTTCATTAATAACTGAGTTTTTTTTTTTGAACTTCTGTTCATGGCTTATGTCTGGCCCATGTTTACTTGCAGTGTCATTAATAGCTTTTTCTTTTACCCTCAAGGGTATGAGTTGAGAGAATTGTGTACAGACTCTCTGATGAGTACATTGCTTCTCTCTGGTTTGTTACCTCTTTCTGGGTATCAGTATATTAGAAGTTTCTCCCCCTTTACTTTCTGAATCTAGCCATTTCTCATTATTCACTAGGTATCTTAGACTCCAAGGGGATGGGTTTCTCTTCCAAACATCTCCAAAATTCTTATCTAAGGTGGCCATTTTCAAAAAGTCCATTGAGTCTTGGAGACACGTTGGAGTGATCCAGTAAGTCACTAGAGACTTACTTCGGCTTTTTACAGGAGTGCACATTGCTCTCCCGGAAAATAAGGGGGAACAGAATATATACTTAGAATCTTCTTGCTTGGCAGTATCTATCTATACCCTCACACAATTTACTGTAGTTCTCTTTCACAAGTTTAAGAGTTGGGATGCATTTTTTTTTCTCATTTGCTTCTAATAAGTACACTATCTAGGAGTTCAGGGTCATAATGGCACTACATGTGAGTTATTGACAGGTTCTTGTACATGTCAGAAGGCTAAAGAAAATAAACTAAGAGAATGATACTAAATGTGTCACAGAAGGAACTTCATGAAATGTTCCAAGAACTTTTCATTTTATTTATGGAATTTTAATTATGAAACTATTTTCCCTTTTAGCTTCCTTTTTATTTATTATTCATAAGTTGCACTTCAGGGTGAGTGGATTAGTTGAAATTTACCTGCTCAGGGTGTTTGCAGATCACTCAGTAACATTAATAGGTATTAGGGTATTTGTTAGGAGGGGGATATAAACTGAAACTCTGGGTCGTGCCTATCTGTATTCCAAGATTAGAGGTTTACTGACAAGTGACATTTAATAAGTTCCCCTTTAAAAGTCAACTGGGGTGGGGCACCTTGGTGGCTCAATTGGTTAAGTCTGACTCTTGATATCTGCTGGTCATGATCTCAGGGTCGTAAGATTGAGCCCAGCTATGGGCTCAGGGCTCTGCACTCAGTGGGGAGTCTGCTCCCCACTGAGAGAGATTCTCTCTCTCCCCCTCACTCTGCCCCTCCCCAGCCTCAAAAAAAAAAAAAATGAATTGAAAATCTGTGGGAACTGGAGGGCAAATATGTTATCCGGTTTGGACCAAGGCCAGAACACCAGTAGATGTTACATCAGAAGTCTTGTGAAGAGCGATGGTCATTACACACAGTTACATTATTGAGAGCAGAGTCTAAGTATTGTTTGTCAACAAATGCCCTGGACTTGCCATGTGAAGTATTTACTGTGTACTCTTCTTTACTGTCCATACTTAGCAACCATTCTGACTAAGATTGTTTTACCATTTCCCTTTGTAAAGCCCATGTTTTAAGGGTTGTAATTGGATGGTGGTTTTAATTTTTGTTTGACACTTGGCCATCTGACTTGGAAAAGTCACCAATTATTTGAAAGAAGTTTATTTTTATGGTAAAAAGTAGCTCTTGTCAGAGCTTTTTCCTGTGCTTTGCTTTCAAACGAAGGTTTACAGGCCATTAGTCAGTAATGTGAATTAACCCCATTTGGTATTTTTCCTTACCTTTAAAATGCTAAAGGACTGTTATTCACTTTAGTGAAGTGTTTACTGCATATTCACTGTAACTACATAACATTTTAAAAATCTTATTTCTGTAGGACTTTGGCTTTATTATTGTAACTGCTCCAGAATGTTACACAGATGGCATAATAGATCCGAAGGCAGTTTTAGAGAAACATAGTGGCAATGTATGAAGTAAAAATCCATTTCCACAAAGGCAGCACAAAATGGTCCCATTTGACTGCCTCGTCCCATGGGGCCTTGGCCAGAGTAGGGATAAGTGAACAGTTTGGGGGAGACATGAATCCATTCAAATCTTGTCCCACTTGTCTAAATTAAGTCTGCGGGAGCAGAGAGAACTTTTTAATTTTGTTTATTCAGCAATGGTAAAAACATTACATACATATTTTCACTTATGTGTTGAGTACCATCCCAGATGTCAGAAGAACTAAGATGGCCAGGGTTCCCTGCTCTGGAGGAGCTTACAGTCTATCGGAGACAGATAGGCAGCAAGGGGTGATAAACCACAATCTGGTCAGGTTGTTATGGAAGCAAAGAAAGAGAGCCACTAACCAAAGCTCCCTTTGTTTTCAGTAGACTATTTTTTAGAGCGGTTTTAGGTTCACAGCAAAATTGAATGGAAGGTACAGAGATTTCCTGTAGACCCCCTGCTCCCACTCAGGCACAGCTTCCCTCATTGTCAGCATCCCCCACCAGAGTGGCACATTTGTTACAATTGATGAAGCTCCGTTGAGACAGCATTATCATGTACAGTCCACAGTTTACCTTAGGGTTCACTCTCGGTGTTGGACATTTGTTAGACTGATCCGTAATGACATGTATCCACCATTGTAGTATCATAGTGTACTTTCACTGCCCAAAATTCCTTTGTGCTCACCCCACTTATCTCTCTGTCCCCACTAACCCCCTGCCAATCACTGATCTTTTTACTGTCTTTATAGTTTTCCCTTTTCCAGAATGTCATATATTTGGAATTCTATAGAATGTAGCCTTTTCAGATGGGCTTCTTCCACTTAGTAAGATACATTTTAAGTATCTTCGGTGTCTTTTCATGACTTGAATTTCATGTGACTTTCATGACTTTTTAATGCTGAATAATATTCCATTATTTGGATGTACCACATTTTTAAAGATTTTTTTAAGATTTATTTATTTGAGAGAGAAAGAGAACTCAAGTGCAGGGCGGGGCAGAGAGAGAAGGCGAAAGAGAATCCCAAGCAGGCACCATGCCCAGTGAGGAGGCTGACAATGGGTCTCACAACCTGAGATCTCACAACCCTGAGATCATGACGTGAGCCAAAATCAAGAGTAAGACACTTAACTGACTGAGCCACCCGGGCGCCCTGGTATCTCCTTGTTTTAGGTTGTATTTCCCTGACAATGTATGACGTGGAGCATCTTTTCATATGTTTATTTTCCATTTGTATATCTTTGGTGAGGTGTCTTTGGCCCATTTTTTTTTATTTTTTATTTTTTTTAATTGTTGTGTTTTAAGAGTTTCTTTGTAGGTGTGTCTGGGTGGCTCAGGATCAAGCCCTGCCTCGGGGCTCCTTGCTCAGCAGGGAACCTGCTTCTCCCTCTGCCTGCCCATTCCTCTGCTTTTGCTCTCTCAATCCTGCGCGAGCTTTCCTGACAAATAAATTTTTGAAAGGGGGGAAAAAAATTCGAGTTCTTTGTATATTTCGTTGCCCCTGGGTACACTCCATGCTGGTCATGGAGCCTACTTAAGATTCTCTCTCTCCCTCTGCCCCTTCCACTCTTAAAAAAAAAAGAGTTCTTTGTATATTTTGATAATGGTCCTTTATCAGATATGTCTTTTGCAAATATTTGCCCTCAGTCTATGGCTTTTTTTATTCTTTTAAACACGAATTGCCTTTTAACTTTAGCGTTTGATTTTACCATATTCCTAAAACAAAGCAAAACTTTTTTTCTGTTCCTATTCTCTTCTCAGATGCTTATCTCCTCTTACTCTCTGTCAGCTATTTGTAGTAAGATGCTATATTAGTCTGCAATGCCTCCCTTAACAAGGTACCACAGACTCGGGGGCGTAAACAACAGAAATGTATTTCCTGACAGTTCTGGAGGCTAGAATTCCAAGATCTAGGTGTCATCAGGATTGCTTTCTTCTGAGGCCTGCTCCATGGTTTGTAGACAGCCTTCGACTCCCTGACTTCACGTGGTCTTCCCTCTGTACACGTCTGTGTCCTAATCTTTTCTTACAAGGACACCAGTCCTATTGGTTTAGGGACCACCCTGGTGACTTCATTTTAACATAATTCCCTCTTTAAAAACCTTGTCTCTAAATATAGTCATGTTTGGAGGTACTGGGGGTTAGGACTTCAACCACGACTACCACCACCGCCCCTGCACAGTATCATTTGGTGGGAGGTGGGGCACAATTCAGCCAGAACAGATGGTCTTCTTGGTGAATTTTTCCATGACCCTTTTTGAACCTGTTGGGTTTGTCTCTGTCAGAATGGAAACACCAGGTTTTAGGATTCTGTTGAAGAAAGGAATTGGAGCTAATGCATAAAGTTTAGCAAACAGATGGTGCTATAACCTTAGCCTTATGAAAAGCATCTGTCAGGAAGTCCAGTTTCTCAGTGGAGTCTCTTTAGGCCTAGAAGGGATGTGGGTGGCCACAGCCCACCAAGCCGTAGCCTGTCAGGGTTGCTCTGCTCCTTCACTCCTGTCAGCGAGGTGAAATCTCACTCACTCCCCTTCTCACAGTCCTCACAACAGCCCCGTGAGGTGGCAGTGGATTGTCCCCCATTATACCGATGAAGAGATTGAGTTATGTAATACAGGATTCCTTCCTTTGCATTGCATTGCACCCTTTACGTGCTCTTCTCACAGGACTTATCCTGAATCGCTTTGTTTGACTTTCTTTTCCACCGAGTTCATTGAGGCAGACGGTTGTATCTTGTTTATCTGCACTTTGCCCGCTGGGGCCAGCTCACTAAATTTTCAGT
>CM053612.1:85707190-85720602 GCA_028646535.1 Procyon lotor | reverse complement strand
AAAAAAAAAAAAAAAAATTCTAGATCTTCCTCTATCGCTTGGCTTGATTCAGGTGTGCTGTAAATTAATGTAACTGAAGTTCCTTAGATATTTTCAGATTTGTTATCTGTCATTTGAGCTCTTTGCAAGTTACACTGAAAACAAGTGCATTGTGTCTCTCATTTTGCTGATGCCAAATTTGAACTGAATCAAAATGTCATGAGCCGAACTGACTGCTCCTCACCCACACTGCCACAGGGTCCTGTTCTCTGCTCACCCTCCGCTGAACAGTTACACTCACGAAATGTAGTAATAGTTGTATTACCTCGTAGGAAATGAAGACCCAAAAGAGAGACAACAGCTAGTACTGAAAAGTGAATTTATCTAAAAAAGTGATTTTTTTTTTAAGTGAGAAAATTAGAGTTTTATGGAAGAAATTACATGCTTTAATGTCTTTGGAAATTTGGAGATTTCTGAGGGTCTCAAGACAGATCCCTTTTCAGTGTTGAGAATTTTCCCTATTTTCCTGAACTGCTGAAGTGAAAACTAGAGAGTTTTATTATCGCTGGAAGTACTGAAATAAAAGTAGCAAAGAGCTCCTGGAGTCCTCTCTAAGCCGGTTGACAGGCGTAGAATTTACTTATTTAAATCCTCGCAAGGCATTAAAAAGAAGGCTGTGTCAAAGAGACTGTCTGGTCCAGTTCTTCTTGTACCACTTTTTAAAGCTCATGATCCTCCTGAAAAAATTGTCAAATTTTAGAGATGAGCCTTTTCTCTGTTTTTAAGAACTAAAAACAGATAAGGCACACACAAAACAATTCACTCCTACCAGATACATATAAAAGGGGGAAGAAGTTCAATTAAGCTCCAATCCACCCTTCTTTAAATCCTATTTTTTATAATTGTGAAAAAGGTTTTTTAGAAAAGTCAATTTTGAAACCGGTAACTTTTACAAACTCCATTTTCCTTTTGTTTCATTTTCTTACAAATAAAAAAAATGACCGGCTTTTTTCTCTTACCATCCCTTTAATTAGTTGAAGTGAACTTTCATCATAGGAGACTAATATGGCAATTCAGAAGATAGTTAGCTCTCTGTTTATGATTATTAAGTGGTTGTAGAAACACATAAAGAATTTTGATAATAGAAAAAGTGCTTCATACAACCCTGACCTGAGGAGGGTTGTTGCTGGTGTTATTAGACATTACTTGGGTTTTGGTTTTTTTTTAAAGATTTTATTTATTTATTTGACACAGAGAGAGAGAGAGATCACAAGTAGGCAGAGAGGCAGAGCAGAGAGAGAGGGGGAAGCAGGCTCCCTGCTGAGCAGAGAGCCCTATGTGGGGCTCAATCCCAGGACCCTGAGATCGTGACCTGAGCTGAAGGCAGAGGCTTTAATCCACTGAGCCACCCAGGCGCCCCTAGACATTACTTAGTTTTAATCTTTAATGATTTAGGGAAATACTAACAATATGTCCAACACTGAGGAATCATTATCATACTAATTTGAAGCTTGTATGCAAGGTAGAACAATTAGTAAGAAACACTGGAATTGTTCACAGTTGTCAGCTCTGGGTGGATTAGAGGTAATGCTCCTTTATACTTGTATATACTTTCTAAATTATAGAATCTGAGCACGTACTGATTTTGTAGCCAAAAACAAATTTTTTGTTTTTGTAGCCAAAAACAAATAAACACTAAGATTTTACAAATGTTTTACAGAACTTGAAATAATTATTCCAATAATTTAGCAGTAGAAGGAGAAAATACCATGCAGAAGAACCCAAATCCGCTTTTTCTTTTCTTTTTTTTAAATTTTATTTGTTTATTAGAGATCACAAGCGGGGAAAGGGTAGAGGGAGAAGCAGGCTCCTGGCTGAGCAGGGAGCCTGATGCAGGACTCAATCCCAGGACCCTGGGACCATGACCTAAGCTGAAGGCAGACACTTAACAGACCGAGCCGCCCAGGTGCCCCAAATCCGCTTTTTCTCTGTGCATTTTTTTCCCAAGTCAAACCGAAGACCTTGTTACTCACAATGTGATCATTATACCAACAGCATAGGCATCACCTGGGAGCTTGTTAGAAATGCAAAATATCAGGTCCTCCCCAGACTTTCTGCTTCAGCATCTGCATTTTAACAAGATTCCCAGGTGACACCTAGGCACGTTAAAGTTTGAGAAGCACTGATAGGAGACATTCTTCACTCAACAACTAAAGCTTACTCCCATTTTATTCCTTGGTTGGTCAGGGCCATACTTTTGGCAAAACTTTAAAATGACAAGTATGCAAACTACAGAAGGCCTCCTAGGTTTATGGTCAAAGTGGCATGACAGCCTGGTCGTTTTAAATACATTTTGTGGGGCACCTGGGTGGCTCAGTGGGTTAAAGCCTCTGCCTTCAGCTGGGGTCATGATCTCAGGGTCCTGGGATCAAGCCCCACATCGGGCTCTCTGCTCAGTAGGGAGCCTGCTTCCCTCCCCCCACCCCCCGCCCGCTTGCCTCTCTGCCTATTTGTGATCTCTCTCTCTGTGTCAAATAAATAAATAAAATATTAAAAAAAAAAAAAAAGAACTTGAAATACATTTTGTGATTAAGCTTAAAAAATGTAGTGGCCTTACAAGGGTAAGGAGAGGGGGCAAAAGAACAAGGAAGCCTGAGTTCTCCCGCTTTATTTCTTCTTAACTAAGTAAGAAGAAAAGTAAAGGAGAAGTCAGGGGCGCCTGGGTGGCTCAGTGAGTTAAAGCCTCTGCCTTTGGCTCAGGTCATGATCTCAATCATGATCCCAGAGTCCTGGGATCGAGCCCCACATCGGGCTCTCTGCTCAGCAGGGAGCCTGCTTTCCCCTCTCTCTGCCTGCTTCTCTGCCTACTTGTGATCTCTCTCCTCTCTGTCAAATAAATAAATAAAATCTTTTAAAAAAATAAAGGAGAAGTCAGTTACGATTTTCAAAATGGCTTTCAGCTTCTCAGGATCAGTGGCTTGTAAAAGAGAACAGGAGTGCGGTTCTACCCCTTCATCTCGGGACCGTTCTGTATGTTCGAGGAGTGGCAGGCACCCAGCCGCTGCATTATGGGCCTCGTTACAACACTGGTCTAGCAATTTTGTAAAGACTTCAAGGCTTTGAACTAGAATTTTTTTTTTACTTGAAATCAAGATTATATTTCTTACATTTTGCTACTCTAAAGTTTACTTTGGAATTTACTTTGCCTTGTGTTACTGATCTTTCTGTTTGATTTTTGTGCTCAGTACAAGAATGACAACATTGATACTTTTCCAGTGGCAGCATGGAGTTTCATACTGCTTTGTTTTTCTCTCTCGGTACTGCCTACTTAGTTTTTGTTTTGTTTTTTAACTAAAGATGACTTTGCAATGTGACAGAAGAGAAACATTTTCCAGCAAATTGTCACCATAGTTGCTTTGCCCGTAAGTGTAAGTGTCTTGTCTCTGTACATTTTCTGTCATCTTCTTTAAGATAGCTAAACTACTCTATGAAAGTTGCCGTGTATTTGAGCAAGCAAACTTGAGGATTCTGATAACGTTCCTTTTCCTTGAGCCCATTTCTATAAATAGGCACTCAATGTTTTGCACTTTTATGTCCATACGGACTTACAGGCATGCTATGATAACAGATATATTATTAGTCTTATGAAATCCTTTCCAGGTTTCTCGTCCCTTTTGTAGCAGTAAGTAGAGCAGTGCAAAGGAAGGCACCGATGTTGCGGTTTCCTACATGACGGTTCTGTGGTTGATGGTCCTCATTTGCAAAACATTGTCATTTTTGGACTGTTGAGGGTAGGAAAAACCCAATAAGATTTTTCTCGTGTACTTTTTAAAAATATACTTCTATCACCAATGAAGGAAAAAATATTAAACAATTTTCAGGCAGTTAGACCATAATGTGAGCTAATCACTTTATTTTGAAGGAAAGTATTTTTAAACAGTTGAGCTAGCGAATTTACTTTTAAAATGTATTGTGCTTACACAGTAGATGGTTTTATTTCCATGATGTTTTTTACTACATAATTATACATCTTAATTACGTAATTACTATCATAATTATTATGTAATTGCATGTACTTCCACTAATTACAAAATCAGGAAGTGTAATTATCTAGTAAAAACTTTATGAAATTTCATGCACTAAAAACTATTTAAAAGGCTATTCCAATGGTCTCCTGGAAGGCTTTCCATGTTTAATCTTAGTCCTGACTTTAGTTTAGAACTTGAACACACAGGCCAGGATAAGAAGGACAATTACAGACAGACCAACACAAAACTGAGTATTGTGATATAAGTAAAATGGCCTTTGTTCCTTAGGAGTTAAAGCCAAAGAGGATTTGAATTTCTTTGTGATTATCGAGTTGTAAAAATAACATCTTATGTTTGAGACTGTCAATGGAAAGGGCAGTTTTTTTCTTAGGATAAAGAATTGATTAACAGAATTGAGAGGCAAGGAATTTAGATTACAAAACAGCCAGGCCTTCTGTAATTCCTTAATGTGCGTGGCTTATTTAGCAATCTCTGTCTCTCAAAGCAAAATAATAATAATATGATTATTATTTTTTAAAATTGTTTCTTTAGTTTGAAGGGGGCTTTTTTTCCAGTTTGTGTTTGTATTTACCGAGATAGGAGAAAACATACCAAAAGAGCATAATCTTTTTCTACCGCTGCTTGATGTCAGAAGCAGCATTTGAGACACAAACATATACGCACAAACATGGGACATCAGACCCTAAATAAAGACAGAAGGTTTAATTCAGTAAAGCTATGATGCCTTTACCATTCAAAACGACATACAAATTGCACAGTGAAACAATAGTCATGACAGCAAATTAGATATGACATCTAAATTACACTACAAAGAGAAATCCCAGAACCATTTTTGGTCTGTAGGAGTCTGTTTTAGCCCAGGTTTAAAACCCGGTCTAGAGACGGCTTTATTGTCTAAGTAGGTTAATGTTGTAAAAGACTAATTGGAGGTTGGTTGAATTAATTGCAGATTAATTGGGAGAAAGAGCTTATAATACTCATGGCAGAGAAGAAAGTAGATCCTTTAAGTATCATGATAAAATATACTATAAGTTTCAGGAATATTAAATTATCAGTATTTGTGTAACATCTATAATAATCTGTTATAACATGACTTAAAGCAATTGGGGTTACATATAGTCATACTAAATTTTCCCCTCAAAATTAGCTTTTCATCGGAAATATATTGGATCAGCTACTTACAATGTATAATCAGTTATTTCTTTTAAAAATACAACCTTCAACATTAAAAGGTCTGTAGTCTTAGAAGCAGATGATGTTCCTTTTTTTTTTTTTTTCCTTAAATAGTTCTAAAGAAGCACTCTTTGGTTTTATCAGTTACTGACTTTGTGTCCTTTTTTATACCAGCTCAAATTTGTAATAAATGTGATGTTTTGCTTAAAAGTCAGTGAAGAAATTAAAAAAACAAAACAGCAGCCCCACTTGCTTCAAGTAAATTAGCGGATATGTAGTCATCCATAATTGTCTCATGCTCTCAGAGATATTTGGGATTTAAGTAGATTTGATCTGAGTTGTATTTTTCTCTAATCGTCTGGGATTATTTTAAGTTGCATACCCTTGGGGTGCCTGGGTGACTCAGTAGGTTAAGCCTCTGACTCTTGATTTCGGCTCAAGTCATGAGCCTCAGGGCCGTGGGATTGAGCCCCATGTTGGGCTCCACACTCAGCATGGAGTCTACTTGTTCCTCTCCCTCTGTTCCTCCTCTGCTCGTGTTCTCTCTCTCTTTATCTCTCTCTCTCAAATAAATAAATAAAATCTTTTAAAAAAAAATAAATTGCATACTCTTTTCCTATTGGGCATCTTTGCTCATTTAATGTCTCCATCATTTCTTAATTGTCTTAACTTGGTTGTGGTAACATTTCTTCTCAGAAATGTTTATATTCCCTCCATTGAGATAGGAATTACCTCTCCTGCATCTTCTTAGTCTTTTGCTTTGATTTTACCAGTTGCATGTGCCATACCAGAATAGTCTTTAATGGTTAAAAGTTAAGTGTTCTTGTTTAATCTTTGTCTTTCTGACTATAGAGCAGATTTGATTTGTAAACTGACTTAATGTTTAAATTGACAGGGTTGGGGCACCTGGGTGGTTCAGTCGTTAAGCTTCTGCCTTTGGCTCAGGTCATGATCCCGGAGTCCTGGGATCGAGCCCCGCATCGGGCTCCCTGCTCCCCAGGGAGCCTTCTTCTCCCTCTCCCGCTCCCCCTGATGTGTTCCCCTTCTCTCTGTGTCTCTCTCTGTCAAATAAATCAATAAAATCTTAAAAAAAATTTGAGAGGGTTGCTTTGTTCTATTTTGCTTTCTTGCTTTTCTGGCATGTGTTTTCATTACCCTCTCTAATTCTTTACATTTTTCATCATCATCAAAGGGAAGCAACCCTAACTTTTCAATTAGCAATAATTGCACCTCAGATAAACCTCATTGGCTACGATACTGGCACTGCACAAAACTTGCAACCCTAACTTTTGAAATTTATTTGTGTCCTTGTGATGGCTTCAGTTACCCAGTATCCCCAGGCCAAGATCTGGTGTTGATTTGCAGGTGATTAGTCAGTGCTCATGTATAATTTTAGGCTGTTCTATCGTGTCCATATAATAGGTGCTACCCCACATGTACAGGGAAAACCCGTCATCAGTTTGACTCATTCTTAAAGGACTTCTTCCTATAGTTGTTATGTGGATTTATTCACATCCGTCAGCATTCTCCTACCTTGTGGTCGATAGCACAGTGACTAGACAGAATTAGTAGCCTGCCACTGAGCTCAATTGAATTAATTTTGATTGCATTCTGCCCATGTAAAGGCCCTGGGAAACCTTTTTCCCCTTGGTCTGTGAGTCCTGCTAGCCTTAGCACCATCCCTTAGAGCTTAAGGCTTTAACCAGCTGCACTCACAAAAAGATAAGTTTGCTGGCTAATTTTAGACACTCGTGTGCTTTGGTTGTTTTAAGAAGTTATTGTAAAACCAGACTCACAAGTAGGAACATAAGACCAGGTCTGTGTGTGAGTCTGGTTTTCTCCGTTTCTCTCTTCTTCACACCCCACCCCCAAGATTCATTCCGTAAGTGTTGCCGCACTGCGCCTCTGCCTTGTGTGATCTGTAAAGGGCGCAGCGTCAGCAAGACCTGGGTCCTGCTGTAGGCATAATCATGCTTACGATCCTTTTCTTATTTATGTATTCACTCTCTAAACAGCTACTTTTTATAGAGCTGAGCTGGTTAGGGAGAACACTCACATCCCTTCTTTTTTACTTTTCCCATTAGATAGGACAGTTGACATTTTTCTGATGGAAAAACAACCTCAAATTGATGACATGACCCGCCTGAGGTTGCGAAGCTGGGGAGTGCGAGAGCCCAGTTTTCTTTCTGCCGTCTTGCAGCTACCCTTTTCTTCATCTGGTAGAGAAACTTCAGCCCGACGGCAAATGACTACTGGTCGGGAATGGCTCGGGAAAGTTCCCCGTGGAGGTGGAGCCTGAGCTCAGCCTCGAAAAGCGAGTGAGACCGTTAACACGCACAGTTGCAGGCATGTAGTCTGAGACTAAGTTTTGTCTTTCTTGCTATTCTTTAAGTGCTCTGTTGCTTATCCAGCTTGTACAAATTAAAGAACACCATTTGACAAATGCATGATGATTTTAAAACATATCTGAATTGGAGATTTGGTCAAAAAGTGCTTATTAAGGGGCTGGCTTATGTGAAGTTTTAAACCCAACACTGAAAGCTGGGAGGCTCTTGTCTCTTCACTCCCCACCGTAACCAGTGGTGGTGCTTTGAAAGAAGTTGACTCCATCCTGTAGGATACATCTGTCAGAAGTGTATCACAATGTTTTCCTCTCTTAAATAATTTAACTCAGAATATAATAATGTAAGTATTTTGACATGAAAATGTTACATACTGTGATATATCCACTTAGCTTAAAACAGACATCCTTAACTTTGAAAGAAAGAAGACAAAACAAAACAGAAACAGGAATTAAAAGAGATGAATGACAAACTGAACTAGTTTTATTTAGAAGAGGCGATTAAAGTCCTGTTAACACTATGACCGTAGAATGTAAAAATATTTTACTTTGAAGCATAATTCTCTTTTTTTTTCCTTAAACTATCGTCATGGTGAATGTTTAGACATATGCGGGACCTGTTCGTAAAGTACATGTTTGCTGTTGAAACAATCCCAGTTTTATTGGTGGATTATATATTGTCTTACCGAAAATATTGTAGACACTAATAAGTCAGTAAAATCCAAGATAAAAGAGGGGGTCTGCACCTGAGCCTCTGTTCAGGAAATTATTCAGCAGAGCACACTTTGGTCTCTCTTAGTGAAGGCTTTATCACATTTAACAAATGTGCCACAGTAAATTTATTAGTATGCTACAAAGAAATTTTCAAAATAATTAAGACTAAACTACACTTGTCAAAATAAATGAATGAAATACAATTTTGAATCATCTTTCTTCACTTATTGCTCATTTGCATAATTCAGTAACTTACACAGGAGTCTTTCAGTCATTGGTGTGAATTAGCAAGGTTCCGCTATTCCTTGTTGTACGGGTGGGAATTATGCTACCATGTAATTAGCTATTCCAGACATGGACTAACGGGAAATACCAAAGGGCACAGCAAAATCTAAAGAGACAAGGCAGGGAATCTAAAGACAAGAGACAATCAAAGACACCCAACAAACTCAAGCTGGTAGACCACAGGGAATTTTGAATGAAGCCTCTTAATTTATTTTGAGAATAAGAAATCAGTAGTATGAGAGAAATCTCAACAAGATTAGCTGACTAAGCCTACTTAAAAAAAAATATCTCTATAGTGCATGGTGCGCCAGGTTAACCACTCCTGTTTGTTAGTCTGTATACAGCTCAACAAATAGCCGGCAAGTTCTTTCATGGGTATATAGTGGCTTTCCATTGAGGTTTTCAGTCTTTGAAGGAGGTCGTTTATACCAATGAGATCTGTAGATGCAAATTGCTTTCCCTATATGTGAGGGGTCATTCCTTTCACAGCCGACTTGCTCATCTCTTTTATAGAGGTTTTGTTATTTTTCTCCTGCTCCCAAAGGAATGATGCTAATCACACACACCCCCATACCCACCCCCCAACTTAGCATCCAAATCTTTTCCCTCCAGCTCTGTGAAACTTTTGTGTGCTGATCTTTGGGAACAAAACAAGCTGTTGGCAGCAGCCTTTAGCCCTGAATTAGGAAACTTTTTACTTCTCTCAACCTGGAATTTATTTTTATTTGTTCGTTTGTTTGTTTGTTTGTTTGTTTTTAGATTTGCTTCTCTTTCTCACCGCATTCGAAGGAAATACCTTTCTCGTTGCAGCGGAGTGTCACTGTAATACGCTGCGGCGTGTGAGAAATCTTGGAAGGGGAGCAGTGTCCTGAGAATGTCAGTTTCAGTTTGGATTCCCAGATGATGTGAGCTCGTAGGAACTAGAGGAACAGAAAAGTGAAGGGAAGAATCTAAGGGTTAGCTGTGAAAACCTAACTTCTGATCCTGTCACTGCAAGGGTGGGGGGGATCATGTTAGTCTTTTGCCTAAGCTTAAAGGATCATACAAACACTCATAGCCTGTAATGTTCAGGAGTCTTAGGGAGAAGGGGTTTCAGACGCATGGTAGGAGCACTCTGTAAATATTTGTTGTTTCCTTCTTTCCTCCTTGCCTTTCATCCTCCCTTCCTTCTCTCTGCCAGCATCTGTTGAGCACCAAGGGCGCCGAGTGGGATTCCTGAAGGGCACTATAGGGTAGTTATAGGGTAGTCATTAAAAGCCTGCGCTCAGGAGCCAGAACAGCCAGTTCAAGTGTTGGCTTTTCACCTCTTGTTAAATAAGTGAGCTTGGGGCATGTGACGAACCCCTCTACTGCCTCATCTGCACAGCTTGCATTAGAGTAACACCTGCCTCATAGGACTCTAAATTGAACAGGATAATATCGAAACACAGTGATATATAAAATGCCTAGAACAGTGCCTGGCACACAGTCAATATGCAATAAATGTCAGCTGGTTTTATTACTTCTAAGAATAACATTTTATCCAAACCACTGTTACCGTACTTATTATTACAGTTGCTGTGTGGGTTTCTATAGCCTCTCATTGACCATGCTTTGTTCATACTTGTATCCCTGGCATCTAGCCCAACACCAGACATGTTTTAAGTGATCCACTCTTCATACTAAACGGTTACAGTATGAAACAGGCATGGTCTTTGGTCTCAAAGAACTTAAAATTGATCTCGATAACTCCTTTCTTCGTTTTCTTATGTGAGGTATATTAGAAAAGGTGAATTTAATTCTCATTGTTAGTGCTAATGGAAGAGACTGAAACACAGATAATCCGCAAATAGTTTCCATTTTGTTGAGGTGTGTCCCTTTGGTATGTGTTCCATTAATATTAAGCAGTTAGTACCAACTACTGGCTCCTTTCTAGGGAGGGTAAAAAATAGTTCTCTTTGTGTCCTAGAAGGCAGCCAAACCAAGTTCCCAAATCATGTACCTTTTAGCAGATTTCTTCTTAACAACCAGGATGGTTTGGGTTTTTTGTTTTGTTTTGTTTTACACTTCTAAAAATAACACGTGCCCAGATGCCACTGTCAGATATCTAATTCAGTAGGTCTGGGGTGGGACCCCAGTGGCTGTGTATTTTAGAAAGCTCCACAGTGACTTCAGTGCACACCCACAGTGTTGAGAATCTTGGAGTTAGTGAAACTCTTCAAACTTTCATATTGCTTCTTGTCAAATATGCATTAAATTTGACGTTGATATAGAAAGGGAGGTTGGGTGGCATCTAGATAACAATTTAAATAGTTAGTAGAAGGGAAAATGAAGTCAAACACATGAATTATTTCCTAGATAAAGGAATCATTTATGGTACTGTATGAACTAATACAGCATTTGAGAATAAAGTGAAGGAAAAAAATGGGCTAGGGAAAAGTAAGTAAGAAGAAACTGTTTTCTGGTAATGAGCAAATGGAAGATAAAATAAATGCATTTAACAAAATTGGCTATAAAGAACATGTTATTTTCCCCATTAACTTACATTCCTAAAAGTAGGAATGAACTGCCATGGAGGGTGGGGAATCCTCCAGAAGACTGGCTGAGTAACAGGGAAGGTATTGAGTTAGAGGCTGACCCAACACTGGTATTCAGGCATTTCCACAATTGGATTTTTGGGACTTTCCTACCCCCTGTCATTTTCTCCTTATATCTGGGCCTAGCCAGGTGGATCCTGGTAGATCAGCCTGTAGTTTCATATTGCTGCCTATCCCCAAAAGGTCTGGGACAGGATGGTATCCTGGAGGTATTAGAAGGACATCTCTGAGCACCATGGTCATAGGTTGGCTTACTTTGGATATCCAGGTAGAAGAGGTAGCTTGGCTCGCTCCCATTTCCCAGTGTTGGGGTCTTAGAGCTAGAAAGGAGTCGCTGCTGGCTTTCATATCACTCCCTTTTGCCTAGAAGGATTGAGACAGCACCTCCGTGGTACTCGCAGATTAGACCCCCTCACCAGTCCCTGAGCAGGCCTGGAATCCACCATGGCCACCTCAACCCAGTCTCTCCCTGTTGGTATTCCGTTCACCCTTTAAGGCCTCCCAGCTAGCAATGAGCTCTTTGGCCTCTGAACTCCTGCAGCTCTTAAGCACTGCCTCCCATGCATTATAATTTTGAGGACTGCACCATGCTTGCTGTGTTACTGTATGTCTGATGGCAACTTGCACATGATAGGAGTCTGAGGAATGGTATGTGAACTTAATGTCTTCTAGGATACTGCATAGTGGAAACACAGTTTGTTTTTTATAGAATGATGTTTATAGAATACTCTTCTGACTCCATCCTGTTTTCCCATCACACCCTCTAACCTCATGACAAAATGTTTTCTGTCCATGTGTATCCATACATTCATCCAACATTTAGCCCATGCCCTCACAACACAGACTTAATTTCCCACCTTAATTTACCTCCTTTCTGATAATCCTTAAGAGAGGTGGGCTATGATATGATGTACCTCCAGGACATTTCATAAACTCCCCCCTGGAAATTTATTTGCTCAAACTGTTAGGTTATAGAAATCACACTGATACCCTATTATATTAGTAGGGTAAACTAAAAAAATCGACAAGTTTACCCTGTCCAGGCCTACCCGTTGCCCTCCAGAAAGTATAGACAATTCACAGCAGGTGGCCATTTTGCCTGCAGAGTTTTCTAGTCATGTACAGTTTTTAGCTCTTCAATGACCTTGCTGTCTTCTGAATTTCTTCCGGTGCTTCAGATGGGTTGCTTGGTTTATAAGTCTTTATGATACCTTGAAATGTCCAGAGACCATCTCCAGAGATGTGTCTGGAGGCCCGGAGGTGAGCGGCTGCTGAGAGGCTTGCGCACTGCTCTTCCCTGGTCTCCCCAGCAACTCCTCAGTTGAGCAGCATGCAGGCACACATATTGATGGCAGGGTCAGCTTGTAAACACGGCTCTTACTAACAGGCTGGGGCTAGGGAGAAAAGTCGTAAGCCCCTGTGGTACCTGTGTTTTGGGTATAGCCTGTGAGACACGCTCTAACGGAGTAATCCTTACGCGATGCCATTGCAGGAGACCGAACAAGTTAGAAAATCTGTTCCTGGTTTGCCCCTGACTCACTTTGTGGCATGGGCAGACCATTATTACTCTTTGATTTAGTTATCTTATTTGTTCAAAAAAGGAAAAATAGTATGTGTTTAAAAAGTACTCCAAAATTCCTCTGAAAGCAGGTCCCCAAGTGCAAAGTACTGTTGTTGTTTTTATCGTTGTTATTAGTGTTCTGATATGATTTAGTTTTGTGCCATGTAGTTCACAGATATTTCCATTCTCGCTGATGAATTGCAAAGCACTCTGTGTCGTTCTGTCTCACTGCATTGGTGATAGCTTAGCACATCTTTGTTTTAACCCCAGTTAAAATGTATGTCTAAAATAGATACCACTAATAAAAATACAATTATCAAATTAAATGTATCTATATGGCTTTCTATTGTTTTTTAAACCTCCTTAAAAACATAGTTACCAACAACTACTAAATAAGACCTTTAATTACTGCCAATCTTCTCTTGAGAGTAACAGTGCTTGTCTTGAGTAGTTTGAACTGTAAGTGGTATTCAGTACTCAGTGGGGTTGTAATGCGATTATGAAATATACCAAGTTGGTGATAAATAAGCATGATAAACCACATACTTGTATTAGAAACAATATTTCAGTTATCAACTGAATAAAAAGGCTACAACTGCTGGTTATTTCCGGTGGGTATACCATAAAAATAAAATACAGTTAAGTATGCTTGAAATAAAAAGTTGTGTATTGCTTCCATATTAAGTATAGAAACTTCCAAATTTAATGAGCTCTTGAGTGTACAGCCTTTAAAT
>CM053612.1:85673518-85706690 GCA_028646535.1 Procyon lotor | reverse complement strand
CAAGAGTTGGATGCTCAACCAACTGAGCCACCCAGGTGCCATAGTTTCTGGCTTTCGTTTAAAAATTTGTAGTGACCGAAGCGCCTGGGTGGCTCAGTGGGTTAAAGCCTCTGCCTGCGGCTCAGGTCATGATCCCAGGGTCCGGGGATGGAGCCCCACATCGGGCTCTCTGCTCGGCAGGGAGCCTGCTTCCCCCTCTCTCTCTGCCTACTTGTGATCTCTCTCTGTGTTAAATAAATAAATAAAATCTTTAAAAATAAAAATGTGTAGTTACCTACTCTGAGTCAGTGTTCCTGAATGGCAGCAGTGGCTGGAGCTGAGTAGCAGCTAGCAGGTCAGACAGAACGGGAGCTCTCAGTTTGCCACAGCCTTACCACAGCCCACCTCACTCTGCAGTTAGTACGTTGCTACTGTAGGCACTGGGTTGCTAAAAATATCTGGAGGCATGTTTTTTCTTTTTCTTTTTTTTTTTTAACAAAAAAAGAAGCTGTAAATTTGAGATTTAAACAGTAAAGAATATCCAACATTAAAAATGCAAAAAGATGAGCATAACCTTGGGGGCACGTCCGTCAGTTGGAGTTCTGACTCTTGGTTTCAGCTTGGGTCTTGATCTCGGGGGTCCTGGGTTAGGCCCTGTGTTGGGCTCCACACTGGGCATGGAGCTCCTAAAAAAAAAGAGAGAGTAACTTTAATAGTACAATGTCACTTAGAAATATAGAACTTACTAGTGCTAACATTTTTGTAGCACTCTGATCCTCACAGCATCCTGGGGAATAAGGTAACAATTACATACTCATTTCACCAAGGAGAAAATTGAGTATTTATGAGGCTCATTAATTTGTCCAAAATCACAACCGCTAAGTGTTGCAGCTGAGGTGTATGTCAGCTTCAGATGTTAGTCTAGAGTAACACTGTCCACTAGAAGTGTCTGCAGTGACAGAAATGTTCTATGTATCTGATGTCCCACGTGGTAGCCTCCAGCCACCTGTGGCTACCAAGTACTTGAATGTGGCTTGGAACTGAACAACTGCATTTCTAAAATTTTATTTAATTTTGATTATGTTGAAATAATCATATGTGATTAGTGACTATTTTATTGGGCAGTGCAGGGCCCTAGAGGTCTTCTTTTCTTCATCGTATTGTCTCTGTATTCATCAGTCTTACTCTGTTTAATAAAATTCATCAAGAAGGGGCGCCTGAGTGGCTTAGTTGGTTAAGGTTTGAACTCTTGCTTTGGGCTCAGGTGATGATCTCGTGGGTCATGAGATTGAGCCCTACATTGGGCTCAACCCTCAGCAGGGAGTTAGCCAGAGTTTCTCTCCCTCTGCCCCTCCCTCCACTCTCACTTTCTCTCTCTGTCTCTCTCTCAAATGAGTAAGTAATCTTTTTTAAAAAAGAAAAAGATTTCTGTAAGGGGCCCCTGGGTGGGCAGTCATATGAGCCTTCGACTCTTGAGTCTGATCTTAGGGTTGTGGGATTGAGTCCCACATCAGCTCCATGCTTACTGCAGAGTCTGCTAAAGTTTCTCTCTTCCTCCCTGCTCTTTCTCACTCTTTCGCTCTCAAATAAATAAATAAATCTTTAAAAAGAGAGAGAGAGACTTCTGTAAGGTTTTCTTCAGTTACTTCCCAGTGGCAAGCATCCATTCATTCCATGAGGAGTTCAAGATATATTGGGTATTTTCTATATTGGCATAGATTTTTCCTTCATAAAGGTTTTGATTGTACACAGTTGTGGGTGGGTTTTTTTTTTTTTTTTTTTTTTGGTAACAAAGTTAGGGGCCCCAGTAGAGGGACCCACTGGTTCTTATAATTAGAATCTAAAGATTCCTAATCCAGGGGCACCTGGGTGGCTCAGTCGTTAAGCGTCTGCCTTCGGCTCAGGTCATGATCCCAGGGTCCTGGAATTGAACCCCGTGTCGGGCTCCCTGCTCGGCAGGAAGCCTGCTTCTCCCGCTACCATTCCCTCTGCTTGTGTTCCCTCTCTCACTGTGTTTCTCGCTGTCAAATAAATAAAATCTTTAAAAAAAAAAAAAGTAAAGATTCCTAATCCAGATAAAGAGCATGATTCAAGTTGTGTTTAGACATCAAAGAAGGTGACCAGGACAGTTTTCTTTCCTGCTCTTTTCTTTTGGTGTAGGATACAAGTGATTGTTACAGAATCATTGAGAAAACTGAACATTCTCTGATGCTTAGCTGGTCTCAGTTGAACCAGAGTGACTTTTAGAAAGGTGGCTATTACCTAACCTCTCTGTCGATTAACATGTATCATTAAATCTAAAATGGGATTGATTTAAGACACGTCCTGGTTTCAGAGATCTTAAAACATGGGGGAGGGGTTTCATCTTAGAACTGATGAAATATGGTTTGACAGTGGGCTTCATCTCCATTTGGCCAACCTATAACCAGGGACAGCATTGAGATGCAAATATCAACTCCTGCTTTGCCCTGTGGTTAATTGAACTATTCACTTTGGCTGTCCCCTTCCACACCACCTTATGTTGATTATGTTTAATTAATGGGAGACTTTCTCTTGGCTAGGAATAGGTTTAAAGTCTTATCCAGTAACAGTTTGATCACCATATTCACTTTCTTTAAACATCCTTCTGCCCCTATAAATGCAGACAAGGATATTACGAAGAGTACTGGAACAAGGTTAACCAATCACCTTCTAGGATACAGGCATCTCTGCAGCACTCCTTTTTAGAATACCACATGCTGTAACTCATATTACCATATTAGCTCTCCAAACGCACCATTTGTTTTTAAATACCGAAGTGTTTACCTGAATTTTTCCCCTTTTCATTTTTCCGGCCTACTTCACCAGTCTATTGTCACTGCGGTGACAGATTTACTTATATGCCTTGATAGCCTCACTTTGTTATTTTTAAAAATATATTCCTATGTCTCCATAATGATATTCTTAAACATCTTAAAATATTAGTTGTTACAAAGCAGATTTGTGTCTATTTTTCATTATGTTCTCTTGAATCTTGCCTTTATTCAGTCTTTGAAATATTTCGGCACTTATAAACTCTTGCCTTAAAATTTCTGTACCAGTCTCACTCTGGAAACTGAGCATGCCTTCTGAAATCTTAACTGCCCTTGAAAGTAATTTGGGAATTTGAATCTTTAAATACGGAAGTGTTTCTTGCCCACAATGGAGTCTGGCACCTAATGGTTACCATTTCGGACCCTGCTGTGAAAAGTTCCCAAATACAAGCCATTCACAGTTAACACTTAATGTAAAATGCAAGGGTTAGTGAATATCATTTACTATGTAGTAACAAGGAGTCCTAAGTGCTTTGGTAAATGTATTGGTTTGAACCATATAAAATTGCTGACATTTGACCATTTTGACCTACCAAAATTAGCAACTTCACATGATCCATCCCAATATTACAGGTTTGGACCAGTCTCGGCTTATTTAAACCATTTTCTCTACTTTTGCTGTTTTCTCTTATTTTTTTTCCTCAATTAGTACTTTTCTTTCTTTCCTTTTTTTTTTTTTAAGGTTTTATTTATTTATTTGACAGAGAGAGAGAGATCACAAATAGGCAGAAGAGCAGGCTCCCTGCTGAGCAGAGCCCAATGTGTGGATCGATCCCAGGACCCTGAGATCATGACCTGAGCCAAAGGCAGGTCCCCAGTGGCTTAATCCACTGAGCCACCCAGGCGCACTAGTCAATTAGTACTTTTCACCCATCTGCCTTCTCCTTGCTACTACCTTTTTATATTTTGCAGTTCATAACATTTTTTTCTAGTGCTCTTCTCTTGTCACCTAATTGCCCAAATCTATTTAGCTTCAGAATTAGCACAAAGAAGGCAAGTTGCATAGTACCTCCATGATGCAGTCAATACTTAACCATTTCAAGTGTTTGACCTGTTTTGAGATTTTCATTTTCCTAAAAGGTTGGTGTCATTGAATACGTTTATTGCCCAATAAATAAGCCACCATAGTTCCCTACTTCTCAAATGAAAAAGGCAAAAGATAAAAATGCTACCTTTTTGTTCAATACTGATAGAGGCCATGCTCTATGATATCTTTGTTATGACATTATTTGGCTAAGGCATCTCTGGAGAATACAGTTAACTAAACACCCACTGGTATATTCATCTTTCATTCAACTGAATGTAAATTAATAAATCCCTGCAGGTTTTTTTTTAACAGTTTACTGTCTTGGGGTCTTTGTCTTAAAAAAGAAATGTGATCTATTACATTTATTAGAAGCAATAGAGGTATCAACCATCACTTGGTCTGAAACTAGAAATCGTACCATTTATATCTCTGTCCACTTGTATTTGTAATTTTTCCTAATTTACAGGGGTATATAATGACTGTTCATGGAATCAGACTCATCCATGTTTTTGTCTTTAGGAATTTGCCGTTTTTATTTGAAGAGGATTTGTTAGTAGTAGTTGGCAATACCAAGTGAATAAAAAAATTAAAATCCCTATTATTGAACTATTCAACCCCTTACATGTGGTAATGCTACTCTTCATAATAATCTGCTAAATAGATGTGATTTTCCCCATTTTACAGATGTGAAACTAAGGTCAGCTTAAATTATTTCCTAGGATGGTAATCTAAATCTAGGACAGAACCATAATTGAAACCAGGGGCTGGCTGACTTCAAAGACTTGAACCCAATCTACCATTCCATTCTTCCCCTATGGCATACTTCCTAGCTATTTAAAAAGAAATCCTCAAATATCTATTTCACTATGGTGCATCTCATACTATATATTATTTTCCTCTATTTTGTTATAAGTTTGTTTATGACTTAACAGATATTCACCGATCCATCAGGGAAATGCAAATCGAAACTACATTGGGCTATAAACTCAAACCTGTTAGAGCAGCTAAAAATCAACAACATGAGAAACAGTAGGAGTCAGCAAGGATGCGGAGGAAGGGGAACCTTCTGCACTTTTGGTGGGAATACAAACTGGTGCAGCCACTCTGGAAAACAGTATGGAGGGTCCTCAGAAAGTTTTTAAAAAGAACTCCCCTGTAATCCAGTAATTGCACAACTAGGTATTTACCCAAAGAACATTAAAACCCTAATTCAGAGGGATACATGCACCCTGATACCCTGATGTTTATAGCAGCATACCTGCAATAGCCGAATTATGGAAAGAGACCAAATGTCCCTTGACAGATGAATGGATAAAACAAGATGTGGTGGTTAAAAAACAGAGAGATGGGGTATATGCGTTTCTCTCTCTCTCTCTCTCTCTCTCTCTCTCACACACACACACACACACACACACACACGGAATATTACTCAGCCATAGAAAAGAATGAAATCTTGCCATTTGCAGTGACGTGGATGGAGCTAGAGAGTATAATGCTAAGAGAAATAAGTCAGAGAAAGACAAATACCATATGATTCCACTCATAGGGAATTTCTTTTTTCATATATGGAATATAAGAAACAAAACAAATGAGCAAAAAGAAACAGAGGATGAGGCGGGTGGTGCAAACCACGAAACAGACTCTTAACTCTAACGAACAGACTGTTGGTTACCAGAGGGGAGGTGGGTGTGAGGATGGGTGAGACAGGTGTTGGGTACTAAGGAGGGCACTTGTGCTGAGCACTGGCTGATGTATGGAAGCGTTGGATCACTTTATTGTACACCTGAAACTAATATGACACTGTACGTTACCTGGAATTCAAATAAACACTTAAACAGATAAACAAACGTGTACCAGACATCCCACGGCATATTCTACAGGAAAGACAAGATAATTTCAGACAGCAACAACCCCTGCTGGGACAATATAAAGGGGGGTGCTTTAACGGATACGAAGTTCTTTGTAAGGAGGTGGCGTTTGAGCTGAGACCTGAATGACAAGAAGAAACCAGCCGTAGAAACCTCTGCAGGCAGGATATTCTAGACCGAGGGTAAGGTGAAAGAGCCTGGGGCTGGAACACCTTGCAGCGGCAAAGGGCAGGTGCAGGTGGAGTATAGCAAGGAGGCAGTAATGTAGGTGAAGCTGGAGAGTTAGGCGGGGGCTATATCCCAGGTCAGGGGTATGAATAGTATTCTCAGCACAGTGGCAAGCTTTTCAAGGCTTTTAAAAAGGGGAGTGGCGTAATATGATGGATGACTTAATAAACTCTGGCTACTGTTTGGTAAGTGACACTAAATTGCGTGTATTTCCGCCACGTTTGGAAGGCTTTCTCTACCAAGTGTCCAACTCCAGGAAATACCCCATGTTTTCCCTCTGGAGGTGACACACACAGACTAGAGGAAAACGTGGAAGCCCTGACAATTGTGTATGAACTAGGGAGAGTTTAAAGCCCCAGAGCTTGAAAAGGTGATGGGGATAACCAGCCTCATTCCCCTCTCAGCTTGGTGTTCGTTGCAGGCTGTGCACACCTGGAGTGGGACAGTGGCTACCTTTGTAAGACGTGTTGCCCATACTTAGTGTACGGATGGCAGTCAGGAATTATGCTCGTATACACAGTCTTTTTTTTTTTTAATTTTATTTTATTTTTCAGTGTTCCAAGATTCATTGTTCATGTACCACACCCAGTGCTCCATGCAATACGTGCCCTCCTCAATACCCATCACCAGGCTCACACATTCTTGCTAGATAGTAATAATCAGTGTTGGAGAACCGTCTGCATTGGTTCCGAGTGCCCTCTTGTTTATAAGTATCACAGATACGCCCTTTTGATTTTCTTTTATACATATATATTTGGAATATGTCATTGGCTTTTTAAAAAATTAAATATATCTTTTACTTAAATACATCTTTTGAACTTTTGAGTGTGAGGGTTCAGTTTTTTGGTGAGGAAATAATAGTGTTTGGGTTTGGTTTTGATTACTTAAAAAAATACTTCCAGCAGTAGTAGAAAATATTAATTCCTTTAAAAATCTGGCTGTGTTGTTAGATCCACATTTGCTTTTCTGTGTTTTTGTGAACAACTGATCAAATTAGATTCGGCACTCTTGGCTTGTGGTGATTTGAAATTGAAATGGAATATATTAAAGCAGCCAACCACACTGATTACATTGCAAGCCTCATTTAATTTCATACATTCACACATTACAGTGAAAGGCGGCTTCTTTTAATGCGTGATTGTGACTATACCTTGAGCAACTCCAAAGGTCATCTGTAATGGGTGCATAATTTGTTAGTGTTAGATATCTGATTTATGGTAGGTGTTCCTCAGCCTGATTTGTGCTAGGAGTAAATATGGTGAGCATCAAAAGTCAAATCTGTAAGAAGTTCAGCTTGTCACATTTGGTGGTATTGTCTTATTCTTCATTGGTCAGTAGACCACAGTAAATCACGGAATAGCTGTCATCCTCAAATCGAGAAAGTGCTAGTACTGCACTCCTATTGCACAGGGGTTAAATGAGCTATTCTTCTTAAGAGGGCAGGCTGGCCCAGGTTAAGGTGATAAGAGTATTACCAGCTCAGCTAACAGCACTTGCTCACAGCTACTTGAGCCTTAGTCCCAAAAAGTCTGTAAAAGGACTTTTTCAGCTTCACAAGAGCAAGAACATTTGTGAGTTTGCTCCTTTCTCCCTTTTCCCCCCTCCTGTCAGTGAGTTCTTAACTTCATTTACTCTGTGCTTTTCTGTGTGACAGCCACTGTGGGGAGGCCCCCAGAGATCCAAAGCGTGATTAGAACACAGTCTCTGCCCTCAAGAAGAGGACGATCAAATACAGCCATTTGTCCCACCGTGCAGTTGTTATGACGTGAAATGGCTTTAACGCTGCCAGTGACTCAGGAACAGGGCTCACTTTAGCCAGCCCCCATTGTTCTGAACTTGATCACACATTGGGCTGAGCACTGTGCTCTGGGGAAAAAAGCTGTGAGCTGCTTTTTGAGGACTTGCCTGTAGTGTTGCCTTTTATTCTGTTTATGATAGTAGAGACATGTTCATGTTGATTTGATGTCACTTGCAGTTTAAGATTTGTTCAGAGATGCGTGGATTTGTTTTGGTGGGCTTTGACCAGCCAGTTTGTTATTTTTCAGCTTTCAATAACAAAAGGCTCCTAAACCATTTTTAAAAGCTTTACTATTGAAATTCCTGAATGGGTGGGGGGAGGATAAAAGGAGTATTCTACCCAACTCTTATTGAAGGAGTTACTTTTTTTTTTTTTTTTAAAGATATTATTTATTTGACAGAGGCAGAGAGAGGGGGGAAAGCAGGCTTCCTGCTGAGCAGAGAGCCCGATGCAGGGCTCAATCCCAGGACCCTGGGATCATGACCTGAGCCGAAGGCAGAGGCTTTAACCCACCGAGCCACCCAGGCACCCCTGAAGGAGTTACTTTTTAAAGCTTTTTTGTTTTCCACCTCACAGATTGATGTTTGTGTGTATGAGAACTGTTGAAGTTCTACTGTCTTAGTGACTTTCTGTCCTATAATACAGTGTTACCGACTGTGGCCACCGTGCAGTCCACTGGGTCCTCACACCTTATTCGTCTTAGACCTGCACGTCCATACCGTTTTACCAGCTTCTACCTGTTTCCCACAACCCCTAGCAACTATTTTTCTGTGTTTCTATGAGTTTAATGTGGCTTTGGTTTTTTGCTTTTTGGAGGGTTTTTTTGTTTGTTTGTTTCATTTTTTGTGTGTTTTTTAGATTCCACATATAAGCGATACCATGCAGTATTAGCCTTTCTCTGGCTTATTTCATTTGGCATAATGTCCTCATGGTCCATCCATGTCATTGCACATGGCAGGGTTTCTTTTTTTTCTTGTGACTGAGTAATAGATACACCACATCTTTATCTTAGGTTAGGTCGTTTCCATGTCTTGGCTATTGTGAATAAAGAAAACTTTTGAAAATATAACTCACGATTTCCTAGGAAATTAATTCCATTGCGAGAAGCAACATAGACTTTAGAGGCTAATGTAAGGAAAGAAATAAAAATCGAAGAGGGGTTGAAACAGCTTTGTTCCTACTCTGTATTCTGTGTAAATCTACTTCTACTAATATTCCTGGTTCCCTTGACCAAAGAAGTTTAGAAACTGCTACTTTTTTAAAAAGATTTTATTTATTTATTTATTCATTCATTCATTCATTTATTGCGGGGGGGGGGGTTGTGCCTTGGACAGCACCAGCAGCAGAGAGAGAGGGAAAGAGAATCTCAAGTAGACACCATGCTGAGTGTAGAACCTAACACGGGTCTCAGTCTCACAACCCTGAGACCATAACCTGAGGCAAAATCAAGAGTCATACACTCAACCACCTGAGCCACCCAGCCACCCTAGAAACTGCTACATTTGATTTCCCTTTCCCCTGTGTTGTTTTTAATGTATATTGGCATATTTAAGGCTCAGAGATGTTCTTCAGTAGAGAAATCTGCAGAATTTTGTCTTAAGCCAGCTCTCTGTATTTGACTGGTTACAGGAATAGTTTGAGAAATGCCAGAATCATATTTTAGCGGTTGCCTATTCTCTTTTACCTTTGATTAATAAATAGGAGAAATTCAGGTCCCTACTGTCTCCTGAAATACCTGACACAATTTTTAATCAACACCTTTTATGTGTTCTGTCCTTGTGAGAGGTAAAAAATAAGTGTCAGTGTGGCCCTGATTGAACACTGAATGATGAAGTAAGCCCCTGACCTTGAGACAGCACAAAACCATGTGGAAAGTGTCTTTGGCAGCAGCAGAAGCATCGACACAGCTCCGAAGTCCAGCGTTCTGGTTGCCTAGAAATGTTGATAAAAAGCCAAGAGGGGACTAAGCACATAGGCAGAAAAAGAAGGTCAGGAGGAAAGACGTACTTAGCGCCCATGAAGTAGAATTAATAGTAGTGATGGAATGAGGATGAGGAAGACAACCGCAACAGAGAGGCCAGCGTCTGGCTGGGTGAGAACAGACAGCACCTGCACCTATGTCATCATGTCACCTGAGTGTTTTGGGTGTTGCCAGCTCCCAGACCACAGGACTCATGGACACCAGCATACCACATAGAAGGCCATCAGCTGAGATAGTTCAACATTTTAACAGTGTGCCATGGCTTCCAAATGCAGGGGTTACAGACTCACACGGCTTTAGGGACTGCGTAAGAAAGCTAATACAGCAGGTCAGCTGGAGGAAAAATCAGCGATAGAGACCATTGTAGAACGTGTGTTTTCATATAGAAAACATTAGCTCTGTTTTGCCACATACTTTGTTTTTGTTTTTTGTTTTAAGATTTTATTTATTTATTTATTTATTTATTTATTTATTTATTTATTTATTTGACAGAGAGAGACACAGTGAGAGAGGGAACACAAGCAGGGGGAGTGGGAGAGGGAGAAGCAGGCTTCCCGCTGAGCAGGGAGCCCGATGAGGGGCTCGATCTCAGGACCCTGGAATCATGACCCGAGCCAAAGGTAGATGCTTAACAACTGGGCCACCCAGGTGCCCCTATACTTTGGTTTTTAAAGGGGAGCCAGAAATATGGATGTTTCTGGAATTACTTCGGTTTTTAAACTTTGGCTCCAGTTTTTATTTCATCTTGTTATGTTTAATAAACACCAGGGGATACTGGGTGAGAATGTGTGAACTCTCTTGCATTTGCTGAAAGTAAGAAGTTGTTATAAGAAATCTGACAGTATCTAGTAAAGTTGAAGATGTGCACACATGACCTATCAGTTGCACTTGCCCATATGTGCCCTGGAGACCCTCTTATACCATGCTCACAGAGACTCGTAGGATGAATACCTCGGCGTTGTTTCAGACTGTCCCCCAGGTAAGCAAGTTGCAGATAGCAAAGTGCATATGAAATGATTTCTGTGCATTGTATAAACAATGCTAGAACAACCTCTGTGTACTGTTTATGCTTACACAGAACACACAGCAAGGAGACACATCACCTGCAGGAGAGTTGTTACCTATGGGAAATAGGGTTGGGAAGCCAAATGTACTACGAAGTCATTAAACATTTTAAGCAAAGAAAGGATTTGACATGTCTTTTATAAAGAGGTCACTTTGGGGTACTTGGGTGGCTCATTTGGTTAAGCATCTGCCTTCAGCGCAGGTCATGACCCCAGGGTCCTGGGATTGAGCCCTGGATCTGGCTCCCTGCTCAGTGGGGAGTCTGCTTCTGCTTCTCTCTCTGCCGCCACCCCTGCTTATGTGTACGCTCTCCCCCCCGTCACCAAATGAATAAATAAAATCTTACAAAAAAAAAAAAAGAGGTTGTTTTGACCACTCTATGGGCATCGTATTATAGGAGGACAAGAGGGGAAGCATGGAGAGCAGGTAGAAGGTATTAAAGTGGGAGAGATGTAGCTTGAATTCCTTGTGGTTCTAAATGTACCTCTAAGCCAGGGTTTCTCAACCTTGGCACGGTGGGCATCTGGGGCTGGATCATTCTTTGATGTAGGGACAGTCCTGTGTACTGTAGTGGGCATAGCAGCATCTCTGGCCTCTACCTACTACATGCCAGAAGCACCCCTCCCCCTCACTCGTGGCAACCCAGCATGCTTCCAGATGTCTCAGTTGAGAACCACTAGGCATCACAGTATATTATTGTGAGGTTACAAGTGTAAATTTCCGGTCCATATATAAGAGGAGAAGACCAGGCCAAGCTTGAGTGAGTTGGGAGATTTTGTGGAGGAGGTAAAATCTGAGGTAGTCTCTGCAAGCAGCTGAAACACAGACAGACTTCCCAGAGATGCTGCACATCTTGAGTGTTTTAGAATATAAAACAGAAAACTTTTCCTTAATTGTATATTCCCCTCTAGTTTACTCCCTGCCCCTGCTTCTCTATGACTTCCGAGATTCTTGCAAGAGGTCTGTTCATCCGGCACCTAGGTGGCTCAGTTGTTAAGCGTCTACCTTCAGCTCAGGTCATGATCCCAAGGTCCTGGGATCGAGCCTCGCATCGGGCTCCCTGCTCAGGAGGAAGCCTGCTTCTCCCTGTCCCACTCCCCCTGCTTGTATTCCCTCTATCGTTGTGTCTCTTTCTGTCAAATAAATAAATAAAATCTTTAAAAAGGGGGGGGGCTATTCATCCACTCTTTACTTCCATAGCTTTTAGTTCGAGCAACAGCTCTCTTGCTCACACCAGGGGCCCCACCAAATCCAGTGGAATCTTTCTGTTTTTATGTTACCATCACCTTCACTCCCCCAGTTGTTTTCTGCTCTTAAAATTACATGTCCTCTTACAAAATAAAAAAATGTAAGCCACAGTTCATGTATAGAAATATTAATCTCCACATTACTAAAGTTTGAATATGTGTGCCTCCTCTGCTTTACAGAATATTACACAACCATTAAAATTCAACTTTTACAGAAGTGTATTGTGTACAAGGAAGCGTTACAGCGTGGATTAAGAAAACCAGGTTTCAAATTTTTGCAGTCAGTATACTGTCACCCACAGTAGCACACATGTACTTTATGCACATGAGTTTAGCAAAAGGCTGGCAGGGAGAGCAAATGTTAGCATTCATTTCCTGACAGGCAGTGTGTTACTTTTATAATCAGCAAGGAGGGAGGTGTACTGGAAACACTGGCTTCTCCAGTTTCCTGCGTTCTCTTCCCTCTATGCTTTCTTCAGGCATCCTCTCATCTGTACCCTACACACTGAGAATTCCCAAAACTGACCCTCTACCCATCCGGTCCTGTTTCAAACTGACTTAAGATTCTCCTACCTGAGGATGTTCTGCCATGTCCACTTGGATGTTCCAGGAATATCTGTCAAAAATCAGCATGTCTCGAACTGAAGCTGTTTCATTCCTCTTTCCCTATAAGCTTTCCTTTTTGCCTTCCCTGTCCCAGTCAGTGTTATTCACCATTTGTCCTATCACCCAAGTCAGAAGGCATCTACCCTTCTTTGCTCCTTCGTCCACATCCAGCCCACTCCAAGATTGGTGAGCTGATTCTGCCTCCGAGTCCATCCCGTAGCTCTCTCCCTCCCCGCCATTTTCACGCAGTACCCTTTAGTTCAGGTGGTGCTCTAAGTAGGATTCCTAGACAAATCCTACTGGTCTTTCTGTTTCTAGACCCGTTCTGTCCAACATGGTAGCCACTAGCCCCATGTGGCTTTTGAGCACTTGAGATTTGTTGTAAATGGCAAATACACTTCATTAATATTCTTATATTGATACCATGCTGAAATGATAACATTTTAGAGGTATTGGGTTAAATGAGACATACGCTTGAAATCTTCCTTACCTGTTTTATCTTAGGGGTTCTTTTTAATGTGTCAAGTAGAAAATTTTAAATGTCGTACGTGGCTTGCATTATCTCTCTAATGGACCTTGCTGAATCTAACCGCACCCCGCCCCCGGCTTTGATTTGTTCTCTGCACTGCTGCCAGAGTATCGTGCTGAAAACCAGACTCCCCTAGCTAAAAATCATATGAAGGCCTTTGGGATAAAATGTAAGATTAGTTCAGCATACACTGCCTTCCCTAAAGGCATTTGATTTCAAAAACTTTTGAAACACTGCTGTCCAGAGTATCCAGCTAGATTGAGCAGGTAGGTTGGCAGCTTTCAACCCCTAATCTAATGACTGTCATCTCTGTGGCACCTCTGCTTTCAAATACTCAATAGCTATTAGACGGCACACTATAAATAGATTTCAATAGGGCCCTGTATCAATTCTGCATAGGTACTGAACAGAAATTTTAATACAAGCCCTTAAAGGACAGCTACATTCCTGATACTCCTATTGAAAATTCTCTGCCGTCCTAGTGGACCAGATATTTAACTGGGAGTTCTGAAGAGGTGGAAGTGGCAGTGAGGATCTAGCCTCCGCCTACAGGATGTGATGGTGGGGGAACCCAGTGGGAAGAGAAACCCCAGTGCATTGATCGTGCCAGAAGGATTAGATGAAAAGCTACAAGATCTGAAAGTTTGGTGCTTATGGAATCATCTGGGTTTGGGAGGGGGGACTGTAAACAGGAGGATGTTGGGTAAAATGGCAGAACAGAAAACAGGTTGAATAAATTTGTCAGTATTTAGTATGAATACTAAATAAACTTCTAATTAAAACAGCTGTCAGGGCGCCTGGGGGGCTCAGTCAGTTAAGCGGCTGCCTTTGGCTCAGGTCATGATCCCGGGGTCCTGGGATCGAGTCCTACATCGGGCTCCTTGCTCAGCAGGGAGCCTGCTTCTCCCTCTACCCCTCCCCCCTGCTCTTGATCTCCCTCTCTCTCTTAAATAAATAAAATCCTTTTTTAAAAAATAAATAAAACAGCTGTCTCCTAACTCTGTTTTGGCTACCCGGAATGTGTCTTATTTGTCCATCAGTGTGTGTCTAGGATGGCTGACAAACTAAGAGAACCATAGCTGAGGATATTTACCAAGGTGGAGGTTGCTTGGTTGTGTTCTCATGGGCATGATTTGGTACACATATATTGCTGAGGCAGCCACCTAGACAGAACTAAAGTTCTTTTCACATACTAAAATACCATTTTTACTTTGGTTTTGATGTTGAACCATTGTCAGAGGTTTGATTTTTCTGTCACTGTGTTACTTTTCCTTCCTCAGGGGACTGTGATAGATTGCCTGTTCAGAGAAGGGCGTCTTCACCTTTCTTGTGGTGCAGTAGCACTACATTTGTAGGGGAAACATACTTGCTGGAAGCTTGCTGCTAGTTACTCCTTCCATAACCTTGTGAATGGGCTTCCATAAAGATGCCTCCCGCACAGCTTTCTTTCCCTGCCACAGCAAAACTGTAACCTCAGGAATATTGGTCTATGGTTTGCTCAGTTCCATTTCTGTGCTCCTCTCCCATCTTGTTTCAGTGGTGTCTTATGTGTCCAGAACCCTTCTGCTCCTGCTTCCCTCCCAACCTCTAAAATAAGGATAAACCCTCTATTTGCGCTTTTCAGAAAGATAAAAAAGATTTCATTTGTGTTGTGATTGTATTCCTCCTTCCAAGCTTACTCGGATTGTCAGTTTTCACTGTTTTATGTTGAAGGAATGTCAGGCATCAGCAAGTAGGTGATAGGTTACATTTGGAGCAGGGATACTTCCCTATTCCTAAGATCACGAATACACAAAAGTACGCTTAAGGTCAACCCTAAAAGCACACCTGACTTACTTCCTCTTAGGGTTCCCAGGTAGAGTGAGAACAGACCTCTTCTCTACTTCTTCTATAAGAATAAATAAGCAAGGGACACCTGGGTGGCTCAGTCAGTTAAGTGTCTGCCTTCGGCTCAGGTCATGATCCCAGGGTCCTCCTGGGATCGAGCCCCGCATTGGGCTCCTTGCTCAGCAGGGAGTCTGTTTCTCCCTCTGCCTGCTGCTCCCCCTGCTTGTGCGCTCGCTCTCTCTCTCTCTCTCTCTCTCTCTGGCAAATAAATTAATAAAATCTTTTTTAAGAATGAATGAGTGAATGAATGAATGAATGAATAAACAAATAAATAAGCAAGCAAGCAAGATCCCTCATTCCTGACTAGGGCTCCTCCTAGCCCTGCTTAGAAGCAAAAACAAATTTTATCTCTGCATGGCCAACCCTCCAGCGGAGGTTCTGTACCTCAAATATCCGGTAAACCCTAACCTGAGAGCTTAAAAAAAAAAAAATCCAGAAGCCCAGGCCACACCCCAGACCATTTAGATCTGACTCTTTGGCTGGGAGTAGTCATCAGTATACTTTAACATCACTGTGTGCCATGGTTGAAAACCACTACTCTGAAGGTCTTTGTCACCTTCATGCCTCTCAGAGCTGGTTCCTAGACTTAAAGTTTTGAAGAATATGGCCTTTAGGTTCCATAGAGGAAGAGCATTATGTTGTTTTGTTGTGACTAACTGTAATGCTACCACCCGCTGACAGCTGTCATTTATTGATCAGTTACATGCTCTCTGCTGTCTCTCTCTGTGTTGTCTTCATGTTTTTAGTGCATCTTTATATATATTTACTTTTTTTTAAATTATTTTATTTTTTAAAGGGTATCTTAGAATTCTGCTTTTTTTTTTTTTAAGATTTTATTTATTTCTTAGAGAGAGAGAGAGGGAGATCACAAGTAGGCAGAGAGCAGGCAGAGAGAGGGGGAAGCAGGCTCCCTGCTGAGCAGAGAGCCCGATGCGGGGCTCGATCCCAGGACCCGAGATCATGACCCGAGCCAAAGGCAGAGGCTTTAACCCACTGAGCCACCCAGGCGCCCCATGTTGTATTTACTTTTTGTACTTTATTCTTTTTTATTACGTTTAATCTTAACTAAAAAATGGTTCTTATTATTATCATTTCACAGAGAGGGAAAGGAAGTGTTAGGAAGGATAGGTGATGTGGTCAGAATCACACAACCAGTAAATGAGGGGAAACATGATAATGTGGGTCACATGTTAGATCGAGAACAAAGAAGAAAAATCTGTAAAACAAATAGTTTGTACGCTAATTACAATTACACCAACAGTTTACCATTTGTGCCTAATTACAATATATCACAATAATGATTATGATTATAAATACCGTTAAATAGATAACATTAACTTGGGCAAATTTCTTTTGATTATAGCACAGCTCAAATCTTTATTTAATGAATAGCTAGTAATTATAGCTAATATTTTATTGAGTATTTACTATACACTAGGCATCAGAGTAAGTACTCTATGTATATTTCATTTAACCTTACTGAAAAAGAACACTGAGATCTGTACTATGGTTTTCCCCATTTTACTGAGATATAATTGACATAGAACATCGTATAACTTCAAGCTATACAAAAAAAAAAAGTTTAAGCTATACAACATAATGATTTCGTATGTATTTATATCTCAAAATGATTATCACAGTAAGTTCAGTCAACATCCATCACCACACATAAACACTTTCTTTTTTTTTTTTTTTTAAGATTTTATTTATTTATTTGACAGAGAGAGATCACAAGTAGGCAGAGAGGCAGACAGAGGGAGAGGAAGAAGCAGGCTCCCCGCTGAGCAGAGAGCCCGATGCGGGGCTGGATCCCAGGACCCTGAGATCATGACCTGAGCTGAAGGCAGAGGCTTTAACCCACTGAGCCACCCAGGTGCCCCCATAAACACTTTCTTTTCCTGTGATGAGAACTTTTAAGATCCACTCTCTTGGCTACTTTCAAATATACAACACAGTACTGTTTAGAGTAGAAGAGACAGCTTAGGAGAAATTGAGTAGCTTATGTGGCAAATGGCACATCAGCATCTTGAACCCAGTATGTGGGACTCAGACCATAACTCTCCAGTCCTTCCCTGTTCCACTTCATTGTTTAATAAGCTGTAAATAAATACCACGCTTCAATGTGCTCAGCCTTTGCACTTCTTTCGGACATGGAGTGGTTGTCTATTCGAAACTGGTAACATGGCCTGTGAGAATGTTACAATTTTTTTTTTTTTTTTAGGATTTTATCTATTTGACAGAGAGAAACACAGCGAGAGAGGGAACACAAGCAGAGGGAACGGTAGCGGGAGAAGCAGGCTTCCTGCCGAGCAAGGAGCCCGATGCGGGGCCCGATCCCAGGACCCTGGGATCATGACCTGAGCCGAAGGCAGACGCTTAACGACTGAGCCACCCAAAAGTCTACAAGAGTTTCCTTCTGTTATTAACGGTTTTTGTTTTGAATATATATGATGGTAACCTCAAGAAATCTCATTGTTGTGTAAGAACAATTCTTATTCTTTTCTCATTTCAATCACATAAAACCAGCCTATCTTCTTAGATTAAAAAAACTAACTTCCAGGGGCACCTGCGTGGCTCAGTCAGTTAAGCATCTGTCTTGGGCTTGGGTCATGATCTCAGGGCCCTGGGATCAGCCTGCGTGGGGCTCCCTGCTCATTGGGGAGTCTGCTTCTCTCTCACCCTCTGCCCCTCCCTCCCGCTCACATGCGTGTGCACTCATACCCTCTTGCTCTCGCTCTCTCTCTTTCAAATAAATGTATAAAATCTTTAAAAAAAAAAAAACAAAACAGTAACTTCTAGAGTCATCTTAGTTCTTGAATTGTGTATTTTAATAAGGAATGGTAGAATCTGTGTATATTTAAAATAACCATTTTGAGAGTGTCTAGATGGCTCCGTCAGGTGAGCATCCAACTCTTGATTTCCACTCAGGTCGTGAGATTGAGCCCCATGTCGGGCTCCACGCTGGGCATGGAGCCTGCTTAAGATTTTCTCCCTCTGCCCCTCAGTCTCCGTCTCTCTCTCCTCTTCCTCCTCCCTCCATCTCTATAAACAAACAAACATTTTGTATTAAAAATTGACCCCAAAACATGCATGCTGAAAGACTTGATTAATAACAAATATTTTATGAAGTGTTTGAGGTAGGAGGCATTCAATTTAAAAGATCATCTATGAGGGGCACCTGGGTGGCTCAGTGGGTTAGGGCCTCTGCCTTCAGCTCGGGTCATGATCCCAGGGTCCTGAGATCGAGCCCCACACTGGGCTCTCTGGTCAGCAGGGAGCCTGCTTCCCCTCTTTCTCTGCCTGCCTCTCTGCCTACTTGTGACCTCTCTGTCAAATAAATAAATAAAATCTTTAAAAAAAAAAAAAAAAAGATCATCTATGAAATAACAAAACCTGAACCTAGAGGACCCTTGAATATCAGCATATTAGTATTACAAGAGAGTAATTGGCATGTCTGATTCCAATTCATGGTGATGGAGAAAGAGCACCTTCTCCCAGCCCTGGTTCAGTCACACAGGGTTGTAGGTGATCTTTTCGAAAGACTCCTTGTTTCATCTTTGTCTAGCTCCTCTTTCAGGGGTTACACCCAGTGGAGAACCCATAGGCTTGGGGTTTAGAAAACCTGGATTCCTATTGTTATATCTGTTAACTCTCTAATACTTTGCTGTGCCGTGAGGTTCCCAACACTACTCAAAGAGATGTTGCAGAATGAGGGCTAACTCAGTAATGCTTCAGTAATGCCTCTCCTTCATAGTGCTAGTGTGTGTGTAGACTAAGATACTGTATGTATGTGGTTGAAATCCAGTGAACGCGATGTACTTGATGTACAGCAGTAAGTATACAATAATACAGAATTCTTTGTAATCATATATGGAATCTATAGAACCTTTCAAAGATCCCTTAAAAAGAGAGCTGGTTTATTATGTCAGCAAAATCCCATCTGGAACCATTCAGAACTAGGTTGTACCTAATTTTTCTCCCAAACTAATAACTTCCTTCTCATTTGTTGTGTTTCGGGGGGCTTTTTTGTTTTGTTTTTGTTTTTGGCAGCATAGAACTCATTTTTAAATCACTGAAACTCTCATGACCTAAAAGATTTGCTGTTTGAATGTATTTGTGCTGCTATTACTCTTTGGGTGTGTCCTCTGTGCTAATTTGAATCAAGTTCCTTGTGCTCTATGATGTGATGCAAGGGTTGTCAACTCAAGCTCCTTCAAGGATCAAATGTCAGTTGATGACGTCATGGGAAATACTGGTTTGCGGGGCTAGGGAATGCATGGCCCTACCCAAGGACATTCACATTTTTTAAAAAAAAATTGAACACCATTAAGGGCGCCTGGGTGGCCCAGTCAACCAATTGAACATCAGATTCTTGGTTTCAGCTCAGGTTATGATCTCAGGATCTTGGGAGCTAGTTTGGGCTCGGTACTCAGTAGGGAGTCTGCTGGAGGATTCTTTCCCTCTGCCCTTCCCCCCCTAAACTCCACCCCTAGGTCTCCATCTCTCTCTCTCTCCCTCTATCTCAAATTAGTAAATTTTTTTAAAAAGAGTCCCTGGTTCTTAGGAGAAACAAGAGTATCAAAGAATAGTCCTCTTTCCTCAATATTCTCATCTGCAGTTGACAATAAGGAAAAGCCATGTCATCTAGCTGCTCTTACAAACATTCACCCGGATTAGTGCTGTCCCTTTAAAACGTTCTATAACTCTGATGTCAAAACCATCCAAGTAGCTTGTATAACATTAAGCATTCATTATAAATGTAGAAAGGAAGGAAGGAAGGAATACTTCCTTCCTTAGTGCAAAGCTGCTATTAATAAGGAAATATTAAGGAAATATTTCTGATATTTCCTTATATGGAAATATCAGATAAGGAAGGAAATAAGGAAAACTTCTGAAACGATCTCACATAGCTCGTAAGATGGCAAAAGCCTGATATTTAGTAATGTCTAACCAAAGTTTACCTTAATAATTGAGGTAATGTCCTAGAACTTATTACCGTATTTCTACTACATCGTTTCTCATTTGAGAAACTAGTAAGTCGCCTTTAAAACCACAGAACTGGGGCACCTGGGTGGCTCAGTCGGATAAGCATCTGCCTTGGGCTCAGGTCATGATCCCAGGGCCCTGGGATCAAGCCCTGCATCAGGCTTCCTGCTTCTCCCTCTTCCTCTCTCTCAAATAAATAAATAAAATCTTAAAAAATAAATAAATAAATAATATAGGACTGTATCTTTCTTGAAGTTTTTTAAAGCATTTTGGTCTAACTTACTGGACTTTGAAACTTGCTTGAGTGCTAGCCTTGCTTAGTAATAAAACAGTTCTTTCCACTGCCACTTAATATAAAGTCTTTTCACATTCCTCAGCAGACAACTGCTCTAAGTGTACCTGAGTTATATTCTTATTTTCTAAAGGAGGAAATAGGAAAAATATCACTGCCACCACCCCACCCCTGTCACCTAAAAGCAAGTTTATTAGACACCTAACACTCCTCTCTGTTCTGTTATACTTTACCCTTCAGGATTATCAAGTTCTTTTCCCCTTCCCTCCCTCCCTCCCTCCCTTCCTTCCTTCTTTCCTTCCTTCCTTCCTTTCTACATTTATAGTGAATGCTTAATGTTATACAAGCTACTTGGATGGTTTTGACATCAGAGTTCTAGAACGTCTTAAAGGGACAGCACTAATCCGGGCGAATGTTTGTAAGAGCAGCTAGATGACACGGTGGAAGCGGACAGCAATCTTTTCTTCCCTCCTGCCACGTCTCTCCTAAGCAGATACACTTAGGGTGCTTCTCGGTGTATATAAAGGATGGTCTCCAAAGTGAGATTGGCAGCTTTAATTTGTTTGATATGTGCAATCATAGTCTGTGTTAAATTCAAAATGCTTGTCCAATCAAGGATTCAATATAGAAAAGAGGCAGTAACAAGCATGCTGCACGCTGTAATAAAGAAATCTGTTGATTGAAAACAGTTTGTATATTTTGGAAATGATAGGGAATGTAATTGGTAAGAAAGAAAAGGATAAGTCTTCATAAATAATGGGAAATAGAGCATAGTTTTTACTGATAACACTAACTCGATTTAATAACATTTTGGTGTTTAGTTTTTGTGCGCCAGAAAATAAGAAAGGTGGGTCCTTTCTTATTACTTGAAATGTCATGATTAATGGAGTGAATTTTTTGTTTTGTTCTGTTTTTGTGGAGAGCATCTTTCACAGGTCAAATCTTAGGCAAGGGTGGGTGATGTGCTCTGTTCTTTAACAACTTTCACAGAACATCTTTCCTTTGTTTTCTCAGCGAAGAAGACTAGGTACATAAACTTAACTTTGTTGTTGTTGTTGTTGTTGTTGTTGTTACAAAGTTTTCCGTGAATGTATATTTTTGTGGTAGAAGAGTTGAACAATAGAGAAGTGTAGGGGCAAAGGATAATGGTCCTCCATCCCCCACGGTGCTCCCACTCCCCTCCATGAGGCTACCACACTTTAGTGGGCATCCTTCCAGCACTTTTATACATGTATATCTGGATAGAGATTCATATGCAAATCATTTGAGGGGCTAAACTATTAAGAAATGGGACTTTGCTCCTCCCGCCATTTGCAAGTCTGCTTTTTGCACAGATATAAAAATATACATATATATCAAATCATTCCCTGGAGGGCTGGTAATAGCAGCTTTGCCCTAGAAACACGCTGTTATTAGGGACAGCAGCAGGTGTGTCTTGGGTGGGTTAGCAAGGAGCCTCTTTACTAAGCTCTGCCCCGGGGCACAAGTGTCCCTGTAGGATTCTTCCACTCACATGGCTGGTTTCCAGCTTTTCTCTCTGAAGAATAAATTCTTCGACAATTGGAACTTTCCCTCAACTAAATACCCTTAACAGTGTCCTTACCTGTCTTCTCTTACATTTACCTTGTCTCCTTTTTTTTTAAGTTCCTTTCCCCATTAATTTAAAATCCTGCCTTTAGGGGCACCTGGCTGGCTCAATTGGTAGAGTGTGCAACTCTTTTTTTTTTTTTTTTAAAGATTTTATTTATTTGACAGAGAGAAACACAGCGAGAGAGGGAACACAAGCAGAGGGAATGGTAGCGGGAGAAGCAGGCTTCCCGCCGAGCAGGGAACCCGATATGGGGCTCGATCCCAGGACTCCAGGATCATGACCTGAGCTGAAGGCAGACGCTTAACGACTGAGCCACCCAGGCGCCCCAGAGTGTGCAACTCTTGATCTCAGGATCATGAGTTTGAGCCCCATGTTAAAAATTAAAAAAATAAAATCCTGGGGCATCTGGGTGGCACAGTTGGTTGAGTGTCCAGCTCTTGTTTCAGCTCACATCATGATCTCAGAGTCATGAGATCGAGTCCCACATTGGGTTCCACACTCAGTACTGAGTCTACTTGGGATTCTTTCTCTCTCTTCCCATCCTGCTTATGCTCTCTCTCTCTCTCGAAAAATAAATAAAATCTTTTTTAAAAATACTACATTCAGACTTAGTAATCTCATTTTATATAAAAATCCAGCTATTCAGAAAATTCTAACTAGAAATTTCCACTGTACCATATTAGTGGGTGTTCATAATGATAGAATACTATCTGACTCATGGAAGAGACTTTGAGAATGTAAATTATTAATATATGATACTATATGACCATTTTAAAAATTGGTAAGCAATCTTTTATTTCCTTTCCATTAACCCTCATGTTGTAACCTCTGAGAATACTCAATTCCCTCCATCCATTCTAAATAAACTGGACTTGGGGCACCTGGATGGTGCAGTCGGTTAAGCGTCCGACTCTTTGTTTCAGCTCAGGTCATGATCTCAGGGTCCTGAGATCGAGCCCCACCTCGGCACAGTCTGCTTAAGTTTCTCTCTCCCTCTCCCTTCAGTGCACTCACTCTCTCTCTGTCTAAAATAGATAGATAGATAGATAGATAGATAGATAGATAGATAGATAGATATTTTCAAAATATTGATTGATCAATTGCATGACTATATAAAGAATGAAATTACTAACTAACATTAAAGTGCCACATTCAGTATATATTATCAAATAAAGTAAGTGCTGTAAACAGAGTCCATTTTCTTGGTAAATTCTGTTTGTGTGGGACTGCGTTTCTCCCTTGCCAAACACCTAGCAGTGAAGCACTTTTTAAAAAAATTTTTTAAGTTTTTTATTTATTTAAGTAGACCCTACACCCAACGTCGGGTTCAGACTCACACACCCGGCCAGGTGCACCTCTAGCACTTTTGATTCCAAGTTCACCGAACTTGCCCTTCTGTTCAGTCTCATCAAACATGCAGTGAGCATGTTCTCTCTCCCAGGCCTTCCTTGTTCTAAGAGACAAGCACATAGTGTCCTCATTCTCTGGGAAGCCATAATCTAATGGTGGAGGGGGAGCCTGCATAGAAGAAGGGTTCTTCATTCTGCTGGAGTGCTGGGATGATTTCTGTTCTGCTTCTTGTGGTGAAGAAGGGAAGGTTAGAATAGTCTGTGGTCAGGGATGAGAAAAAAAGCAGCCCCCTGTACCCCAGGCAAGATTCTAATGACAGAATTCATCCCTACAGGGAGAAAGGGAACCAAAATAGCATCCAAGGCTACACCAGGAACATTCCTCTCTGAACTTTTATTTCTTAATCTAGCTTTATTTTTTTAAACTAAACTCTCTTGGAGCACCTGGGTGGCTCAGTGGGTTAAAGCCTCTGCCTTCGGCTCAGGTCGTGATCTCAGGGTCTTGGGATCGAGCCCCACATCGGGCTCTCTGCTCAGCAGGCAGCCTGCTTCCCAATCTCCCTCTGCCTGCTTGGGATCTGTCTATCAAATAAATAAATAAAATATTTTTTAAAATAGATAAATAAAATGAACTCTCTTAAATATTTAATCATACATGTATAAATAATTTGAAAGAGCACTAGCGTTCTCTTCCTGTGGAACATAAACAAAAGATCAGTTCTTAAGTGGATAAGGCTGAAAAACATTGTTTTTATTTTAAGATTTTATTTATTTATTTGACAGAGACAGAGCTCAAGCACAAGAACAAGCAGGGGGAGTGGCAGGCAGAGGGAGAAGGAGAAGCAGGCTCCCCGTGGAGCAGGGAGCCCAAGGCAGACGCTTAACCGACTGAGCCACCCATATGCCCCAGAAACATTTGTTTTGAAGCATTTATATATGTTATCTTTAACCCAAGCTTCTCCCTACCTTTAGAATCTTTTAAAAGACCATTTGAGAGGTTTAGTTCAAACTAGTTTAATTTAGTTAAAGCGCCTTAAACTGAGCAAACCGTGGCTTCACTATTTCCCCCTGTGACAAGAGTGGACCAGTCCCTGAGGGCTCCCTGTCAAACCCTTGCCCACAGGACAGGATGGAGAAGACGGTACCTTGAAATCTGAGTTGCACGTGTGGCATCTGAAACTCAGACCCAGCAAGTGCAGCCAGCATCCACCCAAATAGTAAATATAGGAAACCTGAGGGTCTTTGTTTTAGATTTTTGGAAATAAAAAGTACAAAGTACATAAAAATAAAAGTACAAAGAAGTGTTGGTCATTCTTGGGGTGCCTGGGTGGCTCAGTAGGTTGAGCCTCTGCCTTCAGCTCAGATCATGATCTCAGGGTCCTGGGATCGAGCCCCGCATCGGGCTCTCTGCTCAGCGGGGAGCCTGCTTCCTCCTCTCTCTCTGCCTACTTGTGATCTCTCTGTCAAATTAATAAATAAAATCTTTAAAAAAAAAAAAAGAAGAAGAAGAAGAAATGTTGGTCATTCTTCCCATAACTGATAGAAGACATACATTCAAGGTGCCATTGGCACACAAACCCATATGTGCATAAATTATTCCAGATTTGTGATCATCAGTAGCCATCTTGTAATTTCATCCCGTCTTTTGTGGTCAGAAGAGCTCAGTGTGGTACCCGCTCTACCCTGTGATGCCCCACAGCTGGGAGGGTCTCTGTGTGCCCTGAACTCTGTGAGGCAGGGGACAGCCCGTAACGTACCTGATGCTGTTACACCACACAGGTGGGAATTGACACCAGGGCATCCGGTCCCTTACCTGTGACTCAGGGACACTGCAAAAGGGGTGTGACTTCTTTTGATGAGCAAACGTGATCAACCTGCACCGGAATATATTCACATTGGGTCCAGTGAGATGAGTAGTGGGTGACATGTAGCTACTACAAAACAGCAATTCACAGCCCAGGCGGGTTTTTAGAGGGCTCTCGCCTCACACTGTCCCCTGGCACTTTTGTCGACCTCTTAAAGCGTTCGTGGCAGTGCTTGCCAGCCGCACTCTGCCAGGCCCCCGTGAGTCCACCTCCCGGCCAAGCATACGTCCAAGCAGACATGCATTGTAGCAGTGTGAGGGCAGACTGGCTCTTTTTACATTTACTAATCATGTAAATGCTATCATTGTGAGTAATCAATATTTTTATTGCCTTAAGCTTTTAATAATGGCTTAAAGACTACAAAAGGTTGTAAGAATGCTATTAGTATTACCTCATGACTCTAATAGGTGGACCAAGATCTTATTCAGGATTCGAAAGCTAATTAAAGGAAGGATTTCATGAGAAGAGGAAATCCTTCACAAAGGCAGTACTCAGGATATGATTGTTAAAAATCCTAGAATCGAATAGGGTGCCTGGCTGGCTCAGTCAGAGGAGCGTGCAACTCTAGATCTTGGGGTCGTGAGTTTGAGCCCCACGCTGGGGGTAGAGTTTACTTAACTAAATAAAAACTTTTTAAAAATGAAGTTGCTAGAACCCCAAAATATGCTTAAGACAACGTATTCAGAAGAACTTAGGGAAAATTGTTGTTTCCGCTGTTGTTTCTACAACCAGACTTCTGATCTTGGTGAGTTTACTGACTTTGCAAGGTGCTTGTGCAAGTCTGTCCACTGGGTTTCCCTCCATCGCCTGCCCGGGTGCTTTCCTGTCTGCTGGCCTCTTTCTGAGCACCTGCTCTTGTTGGACCACCTCCATCCCTGGAGTTTTCACTTAGATCTCTTTGACTTAGATGTACCAGAAACCATCATGAGTCGAAAGGGGAGTTCATCATGAGGATCCAGAGACTCTCAGAGCTTGGGGCCAGGAAGGCAGCTGATCTAGAGCCTGGGCCGCCATCTGGCCTCGTCCCCACCACCCACCTGCACATCAACTCATTCCCTTTCTCTCTAGAGTTGGAGGGTCTTTGTCTGCTCTGGGCACACTGGACAGAGTTGGCTCACGCTGCAGTTCCCACACCTGAACTGAAATAGGACCTCTCCCTCGTTTCCCATCTCAATTCTGAGTCCCTAGAAGAGGGGCTCCGACCCAGGGGGCAGCATTACCTTGTACAGAATAATTGCTAGGGGCTTACTGTGGCCAGGCAAGGAAACCAACATTCCAGGAGAGGTTTTCCACAGACCTGGCTGCCACAGGTTTATAGATGGCTTTGCTTGTCTAACCAAGGTCTCCATAAAGCCTGTGCCATGTTTTCTTCTGACAAGACGAGAGATTTTTAAATAACTTTTCCTGAAGGAGTCTGTAAAAGGAAGTAGGTTTACAGGGTGAGTCCCACTTTCTTTCAGCAGCAGCTAGCTTACCTTTCGGCAGTTAGCTCGAATAGTTGACAGGGTGTGCACTTACCCTTTTTCCCTTCCATCACCCAGTTCTGGCTGGCATATTGGAGAAGGGACCCTAGACAAAGAAACTTGGGCTTTGGGGGTGCCTGGGGGGCTCAGTCACTTGAGCCTCTGACTCTGGGTTGTGTGAGATTGAGACCCAAGTCAGGCTCCACATTCAGTGAAGAAGGAACTTGGACTTTGACCTGAGGAAGTTATGGGTAAGGGCTTCTTATGGGGCTGATGAAGGCTGTGATCCCATCAAGAAACTCCTTTCAAGTTTTCTATCAGCATCCAGCCTTCTAAGTTGACCCCACTGGCCTCAGGCTGTGTTCACTCTAACAGAACTCTTCAGTGTCATATCTTGCCTTTGTTGTGACATGTCTGGAGGGGCCTTCGTTTTCCCAGACTTCTTCACATATAGAACCTGCAGTCATTGGGGTGCCTGGGTGGCTCAGTGGGTTAAAGCCTCTGCCTTCACCCCAGGTCATGCTCTCAGGGTCCTGGGATCGAACCCCACATCGGACTCTCTGCTCGGCAGGGAGCCTGCTTCCCCCTCTCTCTGCCTGCCCCTCTGCCTACTTGTGATCTCTCTCTCTCTGTCAAATAAATAAATAAAATCTTTAAAAAAAAAAAAAAAAGAAGAACCTGCAGTCACCTCTTCCCTCTCCAGACCCTCCCATTTACCTGAGAAATAATCGTTTGTGAAATATAAAGGCGTGCTCTCCCCTCTGGCTGTTCTGAATTGGCTTCTCCACGGTCTCCGCACAGTCAGGAGTCTTGCCTGGGAACCACCTTCTTTCTTTGATCACATCTGCATTGTATCGGCTCCTCTCATTGACCCAAAGCAAACCCACATGTTCAGTTTTTCTCATCAGACCTGCCTGCCCGTTGTCTTCCTTCCAAATGATTACTGTTTCCTCTTGGCGATACCTGTAGTTCTCAGCCCGTTTTCAAAACAGAGATGTCATGAATTCGAGTATCTGACCTGTTCTTTCCTAGCCCCAGATTCTCTTAAGTAGCTTACTCTTCATCCTCATTCAAGTTTCCTTTTTTCCCATGAAATCCCACCTTCCCAAGAGAATATTTCATTTTTTTTTTTAATAGTCACTTAACGGGGCGCCTGGGTGGCTCAGTGGGTTAAAGCCTCTGCCTTCGGCTCAGGTCATGATCTCAGGGTCCTGGGATCGAGCCCTACATCGGGCTCTCTGCTCATCAGGGAGCCTGCTTCCCCTTCTCTCTCTGCCTGCCTCTCTGTCTACTTGTGATCTCTCTCTCTCTCTCTCTGTCAAATAAATAAATAAAAATCTTTTTTAAATAAATAAATAGTCACTTAACAATTGAAACCCAGGAAAAATTCTCACGCTGAGGAGGAATTCTGGTATTGGTTGGGCACATGTGAAGAGTGAACCTATGCAAGTGCCCTGAGACAGTGGTTCCAACCCAGGGCTGATTTGCCCTCACAGGGAACATTTGGCAAAATCTCGAGACATACGTGATTGTCATAGCTGGGGGGGTGCAACTGGCATCAAGTGGGCAGAGGTCAGGGGTGCTGATGAACATCCTACAGTGGACCCAGGACAGCCCCACAACAAATTAGTGGCCCACTGTGTCAGTAGGTTAAGAACCCTAACTAGAGGTGTGCCTGGGTGGCTCAGTGGGCTGAAGCCTCTGCCTTCGGCTCGGGTCATGATCTCAGGGTCCTGGGATCGAGCCCCACACCGGACTCTATGCCCAGTGGGGAGCCTGCTTCCCCCTCTCTCTCTGCCTGCCTCTCTTGTGATCTTGTGATCTCTCTCTGTCAAATAAATTAACTAAATAAAATAAACAAACTAACAAAATCTTAAAAAAAAAACCCTAACTAGGGGCTAGTGAAGCAGATATGGGAAGGTGAGCTGGTAAGGGAGGGTCTGGGGGCACAGCGCTAAATATCGAGAAAACTTAGGTAGTATTTTGTCAAGTCAAAGGTCACTGGAAGAAGTAAATGTGATGATGATTTTCTGGCCGTGAGGAAGCAGCCTGTGTCTTAGAGTCAGTAATTTTGTAGAAAGGCAGCTATATTTTTTGCTGTGGAGCAGTGGTTTTCATGCTTCTCATCTGGGGGCCCTTCACATCTATAAAAAGTATTGAGGGCCCTAAATTCATTTTAAAGTAACAATAATAGGGGCGCCTGGGTGGCTCAGTCGTTAAGCGTCTGCCTTCAGCTCAGGTCATGATCCCAGGGTCCTGGGATGGAGCCCCGCATCGGGCTCCTTGTTCAGCGGGAAGCCTGCTTCTCCCGCTACCATTCCTTCTGCTTGTGTTCCCTCTCTCGCTGTGTTTCTCTCTGTCAGATAAATAAAATCTTTAAAAATAAATAAATAAAATAAAATAAAGTAACAATAAAAAACTCACTATGTATTAACACAGAAACCCATTTTATGAAAATAACTCCATTTTCCAAAAAAATGATGAGGAGAGCAGCATTTTAAATGTTGGCATATCTCTGTACTTTCTGCCTTAATAGGACAGCTGATTTCGCATATCCGCTTCCACATTTAGTCCAAGACGGCATCACACATTGTATGGCCGTTGGAAACTCCCTTTAGAGACTCAGAATCAGAGTAAAAAAGACAAATTAGATAAAGTACATCTTTATAAATTTTTCAAGAAGTTTTGACCTTGGAGAGCTCTGCAAGGGGCTCAAGGCCCCCCTCAGGGCACCCTGGCCCACACTTTCAAGAACAGCTGCTCTACAAGCAGGGGGTCAGTGAACCTGAATGGGAAGACAGGTACATCTTTATTTTGCTCAGTCTCTAACTGGAATTTAGTGCTGCCTTCGCTTATGGACAGAGGCCTCAAACTACAGTGGTGCTAGTGCTGTGCATGCTTTTGTCACCGGTAGAAGTCAGGTTCTTTCAGATCGCATTACAGTTCTTGCAGATATCTTAAATATTACTTTTCATCTGTACTTGGAAATTGCAGTCACTGCAGCACCAGACCTTGTCATTTAACACCCTCAAAGGAAAGTACATATACTACTATACCCTAAATATGTCCTTTACATATTGTGATAAATGTATTTCATCTAATTGCTTTCCTTTGTGATCCTGTTTCATTTTACCTATTTAAAAACATTCTGGGGCATGTGTGTGGCTCAGTCGATTAAGCGTCCGACTCTTGATTTTGGCCCAGGTCATGATCTCAGGGTGGTGAGATCGAGCCTGGCATCAGGTTCTGTGCTCAGCAACAAGTCTGGTTAAGATTATTTCTCTCCCCCCGCCCCTCCACCCCCCGCTTGTGTGCTCGCGCGCGCGCTCTCTCTCTCTCTCTCTCTCTCTCTCTCTCTCAAATAAATAAATAAATAAATAAATAAATAAATAAATAAATAAATAAAACCATTCTGAAAAGGGGTCCATAGGCTTCAGTAAACTGCCATACAGGCCGTCGGTCCAAAAAAATCCTTCAGAGGCCCTGCCCTAGAAAGTTACAGAGCCAGAGTGGGGTTACTAGTCCACTTTGGGGAATTGATCTGGCCCTAAAGCAACCTGAAATGTGGAAGCCTTCCAGAAAGCAAGTTCCAGTGCCATGTTGTCGGCCTGTATGCTGCCCACATCTGCACACAAAGCTGCAGCTTTGGGTCATCACAGTAAACAGTGTTCAGAGCGCACTCTCAGTTTTCAAGAGAGTTCAGCACGCTGTAATGTGTATTTTTGAAAGTTTGCCGGGATGCCCTGGTGGCTCAGTCGATTAAGCGTCCAACTCTTGATTTTAGCTCAGGTCATGATCTCAAGGTCCTGGGATTAAGCTCCGCATCACACTCCGAACTCAACATGGAGTCTGCTTGAGGATTCTTTCTCCCGCTGCCTCTGCCCCTCCCCCCTGCTCACATTTTCTCCTCTCTCTCAAATGAAGAAGATCTTTAAAAAGAAGGAAAAGGAAAGGTTGCTGTCGTTCACATCATAAACTCATCTTCTCAGCAAACTCAGCTACCCCAAATGTTCTAGATAGCCAAAGCTTTCCTGCCACTTGTTACAAGTTAATAGAGCTTCCTAAATATTCCCAGGCAGACAGAGAAATGGGCTAAAATGATTGCTTCAGAGAAGGGGCACAGGGTGGATGGGAGACATTTTGTTGGTTGGTTGACTCTTTAATTTTAGCGGTTATACATGTGTGCAATTTGAGGTATGAAAAGTTCAGTATAGGGGTGCATGGGTGGCTCAGTTGGTTAAGCATCTGCCTTTGGCTGAGGTCATGATTTCAGGGTCTTGGGATTGAGCCCTGAGTAAGGCTCCCTTCTCAGCAGGAAGTCTGCTTCTCCCTCTTCCTCTGCCCCCCACCCCACTCGTGCTCTCTCTCTCTCTATCTCTCTCTCAAATAAATAAGTAAAATCTTAAGAAAAAAAAAGTTCGGGGCACCTGAGTGACTTAGCGGGTTAAAGCCTCTGCCTTCGGCTCAGGTCATGATCTCAGGGTCCTGGGATCGAGCCCCGCATCGGGCTCTCTGCTCAGCGGGGAGTCTGCTTCCCCCTTTCTCTCTGCCTGCCTCTCTGCCTACTTGTGATCTCTCTCTCTCTCTCAAAGAAATAAATAAAATCTTTAAAAAAGTTCAGTATAGGGGCGCCTGGGTGGCTCAGTGGGTTAAAGCCTCTGCCTTCGGCTCAGGTCATGATCTCAGGGTCCTGGGATGGAACCCTGCATCGGGTCTCTGCTCAGCAGGGAGCCTGCTTCCCCCTCTCCATCTGCCTGCCTCTCTGCCTGCTTGTGATCTCTCTCTATAAATAAATAAAAAATAAAATCTTTAAAAAAAAAAAAAAAGTTCAGTATAGCTGGTTAGAAAAAGCTGTCCCCTTTCCCATAGCACTTCCATCCCCCAGACCTTAAAAGCACCCACTTGTAACTCATTCGTTGACTGTTTATCTCTAAACAACAGGCACAGAGTGCCTCCTCTGCTCATTTCCCACAGTGGACTATGAGGACCTGGTGCCAGCTCCCACCCCTGCCACCCATGCACACCTCCCACGCCCTCTCCCGTGCTCAGGAGGCAGTTAGATCACACTTCTGGCCAGCCAGCAGTCAGTATTTATACATACGGACCCTTCCCCTGGTTATCACACCTGTTCTTCATCCAGTTCAAACACACCTGGTATTCCAGGCTCTGGGCCCTCGTGGCCTGGTGCACAGCTGTTATCCTGGGGACCTCCCCTTAACTTCACCTGGAGTCCTTGTGTCCTGGATTCTCCATCTCTGCTTACTGTTCCTCCTTGGGGGAGCAGTAGAGTACTTCTTCCAAGTAGCTTCCTGGAAAAGGATCTATGACAGATGAAGTGTTTGAGATCTTGCTTGTCTTAAAATGTCCTTAATCTACCCTCAAACCTAATCACTAGTTACAGAATTCTAGACTGGAACTCTCCGTTTCCTTTGTAATTTCAGAAATGTTGTTCTGTCTTTTTTGAAAACTTACCTAATTTTTAATCCTTTCTGTATGTGACCTTCTTAAATTGCTTGTTCCTTTTCTAAAACTTAAAGGATCTCTTTTGCATACAGTCATGGACACATTCAGAATAGTGTATCTTGGTTTGGGGCAGTTTTTATCCATAGTGCTAGGCTGTTTGTGGGGCCTTTCCATCTGGAAAATCAAGCCATACAGTCTTGAGAAGTATTTATTGAACACAAAGTGCAAACTGAAAAATATTTCTTGCACACTAAGTGCCAGATGCCATTGTAAGCATTTTCTGCATTTTAATTTTTTAATTCTTACAACAACCTTATGAAGTAAGTCCTGTCATCCCTGTGTTCAGATGAGTTGGAGGTACAGAGAGGTGAAGAAACCTGCTCGAGGTAGCACAAGTTAATGGCAGCCAGGATTCACATCCAAACAGTAGGTCTAGAGCACATTTTAAACTTAACTACCTTGTGCACAATGCTAGTGGTTTGTAAATTGTGTAAATAATTAAAACTAAGTCCCCAACTTTGTTACAGATGTCCCCAAACTTCCTTAATGGACCCGTTGTCTTAACTTCACCAACTTTTATCATAGCTCTTATTTCCACATAAACCTTGCCAAAGATGTCCTTAGACTCAGGCAGGGAGGGAGGATTTTTAACTGTTCACCTCAAATAAAATTTCATTAGCAGAGAACAGGTTGATTTTTTTTTTTTAAGATTTTATTTATTTGACACAGAGAAACACAGCGAGAGAGGGAACACAAACAGAGGGAATGGTAGCGGGAGAAGCAGGCTTCCTGCCGAGCAGGGAGCCCGATGTGGGGCTCGAACCCAGGACCCTGAGATCATGACCCGAGCCGAAGGCAGACGCTTAACGACTGAGCCACCCAGGCGCCCCGAGAACAGGTTGATATTAAAATAATTGCATAAAACTTGATTTTCATTACATGATGGTATTGTAAATTGTCCACTTACCTGAAAATAGTATTAGAGAATGCAAGTGATAAAGCATCCATATCCCTCTTTTTCCCTTAAGAATTAAGGGAGCATTTTGGGGCGCCTGGGTGGCTCAGTCGTTAAGCGTCTGCCTTCGGCCCAGGTCAG
>CM053612.1:85654251-85673018 GCA_028646535.1 Procyon lotor | reverse complement strand
TTACACTTTCATCTGTTGTTAGTCACCTATAGCTTCCAGAGAAATCAGGACCTGAGGACAAATGTGGCCAATGAAAGGGGGAGAGAGACTTGAACACACAGATTTCTTAGCCTGGAGAACATAGAGCCAGCCCCACCCAGTAATAGAGGGCTTACACATTTCCCTGTTCTGACAAGGGCTGTTCCAGAAACCATTATAAACCAATTTAATCATTTGTCACACAGGAGCTGGGGAACCCGTGTGTCCAGCCTAGATAGAGTGAAATGAACGGAAGGCAAGGTAGTAAATTTTTAGAAGTTATTGAGAAAAGAGAAAGGGCAAAAATCCAGTTTTTTGTTCCCCTTATTACAATAACTTTGAGATGTTACCCCCCTTGAAAAACCATCTTGAGATCCTTTCTTCTGAAACTAAGGTTCCACAGAAGAATGACTTAAGAAGCAGCCAAAGTAAGAAGAACAACAATAATCATTATCATTACAACAATGACTAATTTTTATCGAGTATCTACTCTGTGTTGGGCCCTTTGTTCTAACTGCCTAGCTAGCAGTGTTTAGAGACGGATGTAGTGAAGTAGGGCACCAATGGATAGGCATAAATGTAAATGCACAAGGTACCTTAAGAGAAGCCAGCAACCTTAAAAGTAACATTTGATTCACACTTCTGTTCCGAGATGTTCCAAAGAGTTTCCAATTGTTGGATGAGCAATATAAAAACAATGTCAATATAGCAATAACAACAAGAGTAACTATGGCCATTTCTTGAACACAGTTACTCAAAAGCCAAGGAAATGGCATCATTTTACTCATACAACAGCCCTGAAAGGGTACTACAATGCTCCCCATTTTACAAATGAGGAAACTGAGCAAAATCCCAGGGCTACCAAATAATGGTGGCAGCGTGGGAGCCCACATGGTGTAGACACCATGTCCCTTCACTGACCCATATCTTTCTATATCTTTCTATCCATCAAATAGCCTACAACAAAGGCTACTAAAAAGAAAGGTGTAGAGGCGCCTGGGTGGCTCAGTGGGTTAAAGCCTCTGCCTTCAGCTCAGGTCATGATCTCAGGTCCTGAGATCGAGCCCCGATTTGGGCTCTCTGCTGGGCGGGGAGCCTGCTTCCCCCTCTCTCTCTGCCTGACTCTCTGCCTACTTGTGATCTCTCTCTGTCAAATAAATGAATCAAATCTTTAAAAAAAAATTAATAAATAAATAAATAAAAAGAAAAGTATAGGGCACCTGGAGTGGGTTAAAGCCTCTGCCTTCGGCTCAGGTCATGATCTCAGCGTCCTGGGATCGAGTCCGACATTGGGCTGTCTGCTCAGCAGGGAGCCTGCTTCCCCTTCTCTCTCTGCCTACTTGTGATTTCTCTCTTTGTCAAATAAATAAATAAAAATCTTAAAAAAAAATTTGACTCTTCACTTTAACTTTTAAAAAAAAAAAAAGAAAGGTGTAAAGCAGAGACTCTTAATCTGAGGCCACAACTTCAAGGGTTCTGTGAACCCCTGAAATTAAATGTCTGAAGCATGTATAAATATGTGCATTTGGCAGCAGGTGTGTGTGTGGGGGGGTCTTTATTGCTTTTATGAGTCCTAAAGGAGTCCTGATTCTAAATAAGACCAAAACCATAATTGAAAAGAAGTCCATGCTAGAAGATATAATACCCCAGTTGAAACTGTTAACAGATAGAGGCAGGAAATGCCCTGATATGTGTGATGATGACTGTTGATCTGCACCTGCCCCTAAAATTCACTGCACCCAGTAAGAGCTTGTTTCTTTATCTACATAGTGTCCTCACACAAAGCACAGCTGGGTTTCTGGAGTGCCACGAAACCTGCTTTGCAGCTGCACCAGGCCAAGCTGCGCGGCGCCCTGCCCAGCAGCACATTCAGATGACCCCGGGGCCTTGGTGTGTGGCGGCTGGGAAACAGTCCTGTTTAGAAACAGGAGGACGGATGGATGGCTGTTATAGGTCTCTTCTAGGCTTATTTGTCTACAGACTGGGATTAGATTCTGGTTCTGGTCCAAACAGAAATTAGATCGGTGATTCTGTTTCTGAAAATCTGGCATGAATACTTTTCTTTAAATACACTCATTAGGCTGACTGAGTATTTTCCAAATAGGAATTAGAGGGAAATTTCCAAGTCTCATGTGACCCTATGGCTTGATTTTGCTTTCCAATCTCCTTTATAGAATGATTCGCTGGTCACCTGCTGTCTGGCTCTCTTGTGACCATACTGACTAAAAGAGGTCTATGCACAATGCTGGAAGAGTTCTTATGGGACAATTTTTCATCTCAATGAGAAAAAGAAATGCTAGACCTTTTCTTGCAAAAAAAAGACAGAGAGAGAGAGAGATGGAGGGAGGAAAACTTGTGTTTTTATTTAGGCAAAGCAGGGAAAAGCAAGCCACATCTCAACAAATACCAGCTCAGTGACTCTCTCTCTCTTGCCTGGCAAAGTGCCATCGTGAGTTGTGAGATTCAGGTAGGCCCATGTATTGCCCACAGAGGGATGATTCAGCGAGGCCCACTCAGACTCATCATTCAGTCAAACTCTTAAAGGGTAGACACATTCCTTCCAAATACAGGGCTTGTGATGACGGTACAGCGGTAGTGTGGGAAGATGGTGCTCATGACTAAAATCACAAATTTCAGCTAAGAAGACTCAGAAGAAACTGCTATGCCCTCTCCTACATTTTTCCCCACTTGCCTGGATGTTTAGTATCTTCACACACAGCTATCATGGTGGTGAGCAAGAGAAAGTAGTAAGTCCATGTTGCTTGAGTAACTCATCTAGCCCACTACCTGAATTACTTTGAGCAATTCATCCTATGTTCATGCTATTCTAAATCTTAATGTTCCTAAATATACTTTTTAAATTAAAACTCATGAAGGCCTTTATCTCACTTCAACTTGGCGACACTGTGGGGAAAAAGTACAAATCACATTCCACTAAGCCCAAGACCTTTCTCTCCTGGAGGTCTTCTGTGGTGGTTTGGATTACAGTTCCCAACTTTTCACTCCCTCCCTATAAAAAGGTTTATAAATCGGGGATGCCTGGGTGGCTCAGTTGGTTAAGCAGCTGCCTTCGGCTCGTGTCATGATCCCAGGGTCCTAGGATCGAGTCCCACGTCGGGCTCCTTGCTCATCAGGGAGCCTGCTTCTCCCTCTGCCTCTCTGCCTGCTTCCCTCTCTCTCTCTGTCTCTCTGATAAATAAATAAAATCTTTAAAAAAAAAAAAAGGTTTATAAATCCACAGCCTTTGCCATTTGGCTTTGCAAGAGTGCAGAGTTCACAAAGTAGACATCTCCACCCAAATGACTGTAGGTCTAGCCTTGGGACTTGTTTTGACCAATAGAATGTGGGTAGAAGTGACGTGTGTCCATTATGAGAAATTATAATGGGTATGGCAAACGTCCACCAGCAACTTCTGTACTTCTGTCATTCACCATGCAAAAAGCACATCTCAGATACCTGCTGTTCTTTAGCCCAGGTCCCATGGAAGAGCAGACCTGAATCGGGCCCAAATCCTGGACCCAAAGCCAGCTGAACCTAGCAAAGCCAAGGCAACCAGCAGATCCATGAACAACAAATAAAGGAGTATTTCTGTTAGCTACTAAAATATTGGGGTGTTTGTTGCCGTAGCTAAAGGGGACCAATACATCTTCCAAATCCAATGCATCAACCGGTTGCTCTGTAACTTGTAAATCAGAAGACTTCATAAAGGTACGGGACACTTGTCTGTTGCTAACATACAAACAACCAAAAAGAGGCACCCTCATCAAAAAACCCAGATCTCTGTCAGTTCTTTAGAAGAAAGCATTCTATTTCTTCCCCCTTTATAACTGCAGAAGGATCTCTGGCAGTCATTTCAGAACTGTTAGCTAAATCTTTCTTCTTTAAACCTATATGGAAAGGAAAGCTGACAAGAGTTTTATTTCTTCAAGCCTTTTGACACACTCTATTATCTGGGGTAGTTTAGAATCTCCACCACTGAGGCTTACCATTCTTTTATTTACCCTCCTGTGTATATGAGAAACATCTATAGCTGTTATAGTCAGAACTGAAACAAGTATGCATTGTAAGGACACCATATGTTACCAGTTGATCAAAGGAAAACAATGAAATGAATGAAGAGCAAGAAATGGCTGAAGTCTCTAATAATACAGGTGACTGATGACACTAGGAATGGAGCACAGATTACCAGGTCTTGACACAGATTTCTCGGAGCCTTAAGTCCATCTGTTCTTCATAATATCAACCTGTCATCATATTTCTCAATCTCTGAATTTCTCCCCTTTTTCTCTTTTTTGTTTCTCTATTTCTTTTATATAAGACAGAATAATGTTGAGCTGCTTTCACCCTAAGAAGCTGTGAATTGCTAGGTTCTGTTTAGTTCCTGGTATAATTGGAAACAATTGAATTTGAATAGCAATTTGGTTTTCACATCTTTTATTTATTAACATTCTTCACAATATAGAAATGAAAGGGTAAAAACAGCTTTACATAATATAGGGAATGTCAAGAATAGAAACTGAATAAAAATATGAGTTTAGTTCTATCTAGAAAGTTACAGTTTTTACATATTCGTCCCAATGTGTATCTCTCATCTGAAGCAGTGTTAATCCATACCTATTACAGCTATAAGGTTTATCCATTTAACAAAGAGAACCAGTGATCAGGTAACTGATGTTCAGAAAGAGTTAAAGGATTTGCTTTGGTCTTCACTTAAAATGTCAGAACAGCAAAGGAGGAGGTATGACTTACTGAAGTCCACATGAATAGTTGGGCATCGCTGTGTATGAAACGAATACTGGTTCTGTTCCTAGCACACACAGGCATATGCAGTTTGTCCTAAGCACACTTTCTGTGTGTACATCATACTTCAATAAAGACTGCTTTTCAAATTAATCTAGAGAAAACGAAACTAATGCTTGGTCGTTTTCCTTCCTGAGAACTGGTGATAAACATACTTATGAACTAGCTATATAGTAGTGGTCAAAAACCAAGGGTAGAACTAGCAAAAAGAAAACGAAAATCCAGGAAGTTTAAAAATGCACTTATGATAAAATCCTTCCTCAACCATACAGCTCCCTCCTGTGTACAAATGGATGGAAATAGTGGTGTGCACTATCCAAGGCACACACAGTCTTTGTCATCTCTTACCACGTTTGAAAACCTTTAAGTGGCTCTTTCCTCCTAAGCACTAGACCTACAATCCTGGGTACTTGGCTTGGTGGATCAGGGACCAGGTTCTCAAGTCAAAATGCAAGGGTTCAAGTACCAGCTCGCGATGCCCTGGTGGTACACCCTTGTGCAGGTATTTAACTCACTGAATCTGAGCTTCATCATCTATGAAGTGGGGATAATAATAGCACCTGCTTCACGGGACTGCATAGAATTAGGTGCCTGATGCCTAGGCAATGCTCAAAAAATGTTTATTGTTGGGATGCCTGGGTGGCTCAGTCAGTCAAGCACCCAGCTCTCGGTTTCTGCTCAGGTAGTGATCTCGGTGTTGTGGAACCGAGCCCTTCATCTGCTCCTACCATTCTCTCTCTCTCTCAAATAAATAAATGGGTAAAATCTTTTTGAAAAATGTTAATTGTTGGGGTGCCTAGATGACTCATTCAGTTAAGCGTCTGCCTTCAGCTCAGGTCATGATCCCAGGATCCTGGGATGGAAACCCGCATCTGGCTCCCCGCTCAGTGGGGAGTTTGCTCCTCCCTCTCCCTCTGTTGCTCCCCCTGCTTGTGCTCTCTCGCTCTTTGTCAAATAAATAAATAAAATCTTTTTTAAAATGTTAATTGTTATCATAACTTCTATGGTAATGGTTCAATATACAAAACAGGAACAACTGAGCAAAGAAAAAATAGCTCTTAATTCTGCCAAAATTGCTTTTTCCATAAAAATAAAAAATGGCCAAAGTATTCATGGGAGAAGTGTACCCATGTTCACAACTTACTTTAAAATGTGCCTGGGTGGCTCAGTCAGTTGAGCGTCTGACTTGGTTTCAGCTCAGGTTCTGATCTCATGGGTCTTCCCCCACATAGGGCTCCACATTCAGTCCAGACTCTTCCTGAAGATTCTCTCCCTCTAGCCCTCCCCACCCCCACTCTCTATCTCCTGTATCTCTCTCTCTCTCTCTTTCTCTCTCTCTTAGATAAATCCTAAAAAATATATTAAAAAATAAAATGCACCAAAAACTAAATTAAATGGATGAATGGATGGGTGGCAGGATCAATAGACAGATACATAACAAAACAAATATACTGATATGTTCATTTTAGAATCTAGGTGATGGGCATGTGGGTGTCGAGAGCACAATTTTTCAATTTTTTCAATCTATATACAGATATAGATGATGGGGGAAAAAGTAAATGGCATAAATATTTAAATTCTGCATAATTCTAAGTATAAGCAGAGACCCTGAACTGTACAACTTCAAGTTAAATATAAACACCTAACTATATGGGGTGCCAGGGTGGCTCAGATGGTTAAGTATCTGCCTTCAGCTCAGGGCATGATCCCAGGGTCATGGGATCGAGCCCTGCATCAGGCTCCCTGCCTGCTTGGTGGGGAGCCTGCTTCTCCCTCTCCTTCTACTGCTCACCCTGCTGTGCTCTCCCAGTCTCTCTGTTAAATAAATAAAAAATATATTAAGAAAAAAAAAACAACTATGGATTTGCTCTTCTCTTTCTAGGCTTAAGTGTTGAACTTCAGTTTTCCTTTCTCATTTCAGGAAAATGTTTCCTTTCACCCCAAATTCTTCTACCTTGTCTGATGTTCCAACGAACGCACCTTTCTTGTTCTGTTTACAAGCAGATTTTGTGTTCAAAGCATTCTTCCTATATGAATTGATAAGAACCATGAAGCCCACCTGGTTTATCTTACCCCAAGAAAATAAAAGAAGGAATGTGGGACCCCTTCTCTTTCAACAGCCCAATGGGTATGATCCAATTATCTCAGAGATCTAAGTTATTTATGTTTTATCCATCCTTTAAAATTAGGCAAATTCTAAGGTGATGTGTTCCATGGCTACATTAATTCTCCATAGAGAAATGTGGTTTTCTTTGTTCAAAATTCTATCATTGTTACCTCTTTTTGTAAAGTGCTTCTTATTTGGCCCATTATTGTCTGGATCAACAAAACGAGAGAAATCTCTGGCAGACACAGTTGGTTTGCCTCTTGCACAGCCCTTCCCCACTTTCTTCCCTGCTTACAAGCTCCAAAGAATATCTACAGGTCAGAAATTAAAATGGAGACATGGTGGAACCCAAGTGAGTTGTATTGGACTTCCCATTTCTCCCTAGTTAAAATAACACAATTGAAAGCTGAAAAGACGTAAGAATTTTGATCAGTTAGGGATGCTGTTGCAGTTGTAAAACATGTCTGCAAATTCTTTGACTGTTTTTCCCATTGAAAGATGCAATACTTGAGGGGCGCCTGGGTGGCTCAGTCGGTTAAACATCTACCTTCGGCTCAGGTCGTGATCCCAGGGTCCTGGGATGGAGCCCCCCATCGGGTTCCCTGCACCATGGGGGGCCTGTTTCTCCCCCCCGCCAGCCTGCTGCTCCCCCTGCTTGTGCAATCACATGCTCTCTCTCTAATAAATAAATTTTAAAAATTTTAAATAAATAAAAAAAAGAAAGAAAGATGCAATACTTGAAAGAGAGGCTGAGGAAATAAAACTAGTTTTTCCTACATTTAGAATAAGAAATCTATGAGGAATACAAGGTTGGGAATGGCTTTAAGGTAGTCAACCAGAACAATCTGCAACAAATATCTTTATAATAAATAAGAAAGAAAATGATCATCTTATTGGCAGAGGGATAAGAAAGAACATAGATTTACTTTGCTACCAGGGGATCATTTTGAGGGCTAGTAACTTATCAACACCTGAAAACAATTTCTAGTTATGTTATATAATTCTTGACGTTTTATTGCGATGCTTTGACATCAATGCCTGTCCCTATTAATATTTCTTTTTAAGGTTTTTGCCTTTATTTTCATTGTAGTATAATATACATACAGTAATTATAGAATATACTCTAATTTCAGCTCAGTACATTTTGAAATATGTGTACACCTGGGTCACCACCACCAGACCAAGATCTAGAATATTTCTAGCACTCAGAAGGCTCTCATGACCCCTCTCAGTCAATACCTATCCTCAAAAATAACCACTATCCAGGGGCACCTGGGTGGCTCAGTCGGTTGAGCAGCTGACTCGGTTTTCTTGGCTCAAGTCATGATCTCAAGGTTATGGAACTGAGCCCAAAGGCAAGCACAAGGTTGAGTCCAGCTTGGCAGGGAGTCTGTTTGTCCCTCTCCCTCCGCTTCCCCCCCCCATCCTGCTCACCCTCGCTCTCTGTCTCGCTCTCCCTCTCTAATAAATAAATTAAAATAAAATAAAAATAACCACTATTCTGACTTCTATCATCATGTATTAGTTTTGCCTGTTCTTGAACTTCATTTCAATGATTTATACAGTATATACTCTTTTGTAACCGGCCTCTTTCATAATGTCCATGAGAATCAGTGGGGGTTCTGTTTATTTGTTTTCTTATTTGTTTTTGGCTGAGTAGTATTTCATTGTATGTACATATTATAAATTATTCATCTACTCTTCTATTGATGAGCATTTAGGTTGTTTCCAATTTGAGGCTCTTATGAGAAGGCTGCTATAAACATTCTTATACTGCATGTCTTTTGACAAACGTGTCATTTCCCTTGGGTACCGTTCTAGGAGTAGAATTTCCGGATTATATGGTAGGAATATACTCAGCTTTAGTAAATACTGCTGAACAACTTTGCAAAGGTGTATCACCCTATTTGTTTGCAGTTTCCCAGGGAAGACATTAATATGCTCCCCGATGCTACTTCTTCTCATTGATCCAATACTTTTTTTTAAGACTTTTATTTATTTATTCGACAGAGAGAGAGAGATCACAAGTAGGCAGAGAGGCAGGCAGAGAGAGGGGGGAAGCAGGCTCCCTGCTGAACAGACAGCCCGATGCTGGACTCCATCCCAAGATGCTGAGATCATGACCTGAGCCAAAGGCAGAGGCTTTAAATAGATTTTTTTTTAAAGATTTTTATTTATTTGACAGAGAGAAACACAGCGAGAGAGGGAACACAAGCAGGGGGAGTGGGAAAGGGAGAAGCAGGCTTCCCACCAAGCGGGGAGCCCGATGTGGGGCTCAATCCCAGGACCCTGGGATCATGACCTGAGCTGAAGGCAGACGCTTAATGACTGAGCCACCCAGGCGCCCCCAAAGGCAGAGGCTTTAACCCACTGAGCCACCCAGGTGCCCTACACCTTTCTTGTTATTTATTTATTTATTAATTTTTTTTTTAAGATTTTATTTATTTATTTGACAGAGAGAGAAATCACAAGTAGGCAGAGAGGCAGGCAGAGAGAGAGGGGGAAGCAGGCCTCCCGCTGAGCAGAGAGCCCGATGCGGGGCTCGATCCCAGGACCCTGAGATCATGACCTGAGCTGAAGGCAGAGGCTTTAACCCACTGAGCCACCCAGGCAGACCCTGATCCATTACTTCTAAAGAGAAGTCTAACAATACCTCATTTTTCCTCCATGACTGGCCCCACATCATCCTTTCAGCCTTTCTCTATTGCTCTAAGAAGGCCTGCTAAGAGGAACTATACTATTTAAGGCTCTGTATATTTGAGGGTAGGTACTGACATATTTAAGGCTCTCTCATGACCTAATAAAAAATAGCTAAAAGCAAATGATTTTTAGGTCCATTTTATTTATTTATTTTTAAAGATTTTATTGATTTGAGAGAGAGCGCTCAAGCGCACATACACGTGCGCATAAGCTGGGGGGAGGGGCAGAAGGAGAAGCAGACTCCCCGCCGAGCAGGGAGCATGATTCAGGGCCCGATTGCAGGACCCTGGGATCATGACCAGAGCCAAGGGCAGATGCTTAACCAGAGCCATCCAGGCGCACCTGAATCCATTTTAATCCCACCTCATTTCATAAACTTGAGTAACTCTTTTTTTCCTTTTTTTTTCCCTTCAGTTCATGCCTTGGTGATTTAAAGAAATGAATGCCATTGAACTATGGGCACATTGTGAAAATAAATGAGTAAAGTTCTTTAGGCTTCCCGGGGACAGGAAGGAGGATGGGAGGAAACAGTTACAGAAATGTAATCATTATTGTAATCGGCCTGCAGTGCTATGAATCAGTCATAATTATCTCACAATCGGAGTTAATGCTGTGATGCTTTCTCTTGTCATGTCAACATATGCACGTACGTATCAAGAAGAACCACAAAGCCGCTCCAATGCTGAACACCCCAAGCCCCCACTGTACACGCACAGTGACCTCACGTTCTAAGAAAATGTTCAATACCCTCAGGACTAGGAGGGGCATTTTTACCCATAGAGGCCTCACCTTTCCCTATTCAAATCATTACTGACTTTTTGTGTGGAAACCCCAATAGCATTCAACTATAATAATAGCCTATTTATATTGAATTGGAAGGGGGCCTATTTCTGACATTTCTACAGGAGCATTCTTAATTTAAACTAACACAAATCCAAGAAAAATGTCATATTCTTGTGATATGGATGCTCTCAACCTCGTCTTCATTCCATTCTTACGAGTTGTCAGAAAAAAAAAATTGGGAAATAAGATAATGAGAATGAACTCTGAAAAACTGTTGTGTCCATAAAATGGTACATATTAAGTGTGCTAAATTGGATGCTCACGGTTTCATTCTGGACCAGCTATTTTGTTCTGATTTTTTTTTTCTAAAGCACATCAAGAGGCAATGCCAAACCCAGAATGTGTGTGGTGATTTCTGACAGATTAAGTGGTCCCTGGGGTCAAAGTTCAAGGTTCCCTTAGATGCTCTGTCTCTTTAGCACCAAGACTCAGTTGATGCATGGTCTCATTGGGCCCCCGACAAACTAAGCACGAAGTTCTACAGGAGGAAGGGCCCAGGCACTGATAGATTTTTCAAGCTCTCCAGGTAACTCTAACGTACAGCCAGCTTTGAGAGCCACCTCTGCCGATCCCGCCTTGCATGACAGCAGTGAGAGGAAGGCAGCATCACCTAAACTGTGACAGCCACATTCAGAATATCACCAATGAGATCTATAACAACTACATATGGTGTAAAATGATAACTAGACTTATAGTGATGATTTCATTACATATATAAATGTCAAGTCACAGCATTGTACGCCTGAAACTAACATGTTACTGTATGTCAACTGTACTTCAATTTGAAAGATAAACAAATTAAAGTGAGACACTGCCTGGGACATAAAGCACTCTCAATGAGTATTGGTGGAATTGAATCATGATGAGGAAATGCTATGTAAATGTTAAATTCTTTATGTCTGCATTGTTATCATAGGCTTTAGAGTTGGAGCCAATCTTAACAAGTTTATAAATTTTACTAAATTCTAAACCAATGTAAAATAATACTTTTTTTGCAAAACAAAAGAAGGAGAATCAGGAAAACCATGGCAGTGGCAGGCAAGGCAACTCATCAGGCTCCTCACAGAGAACATAATAGAAGTTCTTAGTCTTGTCCCAGTGTTCATTAGCTTCTAAAGATAAAAACATTTTGAGATGGGGGCGCCTGGGTGGCTCAGTCATTAAGTGTCTGCCTTCGGCCCAGGTCATGATCCCAGAGTCCTGGGATCGAGCCCCACATCGGGCTCTCTGCTCAGCAGGGAGCCTGCTTCTCCCCCTACCATTCCCTCTGCTTGTGTTCCCTCTCTCGCTGTGTTTCTCTCTATCAAATAAATAAAATCTTAAAACAAAAAAAAAAAACTCTCTTTAAAAAAAAAAAACATTTTGAGGTGGAGGATCTAGAAGGGTTCTGATATAGGCTGCTTAACTAGAGCATGGGCCTGATCACAGAACTCGTGTCTTTTTTTTTTTTTTAAGATTTTAGGGGCACCTGGATGGCTCAGTGGGTTAAAGCCTCTGCCTTCGGCTCAGGTCGTGATCTCAGGGTCCTGGGATCGAGCCCCACAGAGGGGGTGGGGGAGAAGTAGGCTCCCCGCTGAGCAGAGAGCCCGATGCAGGGCTTGATCCCAGGACCCTGAGATCATGACTCGAGCCGAAGGCAGAGGCTTTAACCCACTGAGCCACCCAGGCACCCTCTTTTTTTTTTTTTTTTAAGATTTATTCATTTATTTGAGAGACAGAGAGAGAGCAGGGGGAGGGGCAGAGGAAGAGGGAAAGACTCTCAAGCAGTCTCCTTGCTGAGCACAGAGCCCAAAGCAGGGCTCAATCTCACAACCCTGAGATCACGACCTGAGCCAAAATCAAGAGTCTACCCGACTGAGCAACCCAGGTTCCTCTAAGACTATACGTCTTGAGAGACCAGCAGAGTCCCCCAGAAGAGTCTATTTGTGTGTGTGTCTATGTGTGTGTGTTGATACACTTTTTGAATCACAGGAGAGGGGAGTTACATGGCCCACTACCAAAGGCAAGAGTAAGAGGTGGGAGGGTGAATGAAGAATGTCTGGTACTACTTCTCCAACTGGCCCCAGAACACAGAGCCTGACTTCCAACCAAGAGAAGTGTGGGAAAGGGCATGGCTGGCTGACTCAGTTCGTAGAAGTGTGACTCTTGATCTTAGGGCAGTGAGTTCGAGCCCCACGTTGGATGTAGAGATTATTTTTAAAAAATATAAGAGAAGTGCAGGGAAAAACTAAAAGGACCACTTAATTAAAGATTCTATGAGGCACGACTTGGGGGAAGCATACACAATTCTGTGGTCTCCAGGCTCCTTAAAGCACCACCATGTCTCCCCAGGATGAGTGCCCTGTGCACAATCCCTCTGGCATTCCCAGAAAAGGCCCCAGAGAAAACATGGTGGGAACCAGGGGCATCATCAGTGTCAAGAGCAAAAGCCGTCAACAAGGAAGACGTGGAGCATGAAGCAAGCAATATGGCAACTCTGCATGATGATCCCTGACACACACAAGCTTCTTCCTAAAGACAAAGAGAAATCCTTTTGGGCAGAAAGGGGCTTTATGGAGGCTGGTAGTCCCTTGTGATCTAGAAAAACCGGATTCCCAACATTTACATATTTCCATCTATCCACTAGTAAGTGAGGCCCAGAGATATCCATGTTTATTATACCATATCGATAATTTATTACAATTATTTATTATACCATACCGAATAATTTATTATACCATACCGAAAAGAAAATAGACCTGCTGAACATATAAGTGTTCTCTTAAAATTTCACCTCATTTCGTGAATAAAGACTTGGAATAAAAGAAGGCTATATAGCAAGGGACGTCCTACTGTTGCAAAATTACTCAGAAAGGCATCAAATAATTTTTACTATGTATCTTTCTTTTTAAGATTTTATTTATTTATTTGAGAGAGAGAGACAGCGAGAGAGGGAACACAAGCAGGGGGAGTGGGAGAGGAAGAAGCAGGCTTCCGGAGGAGCAGGGAGTCTGATGTGGGGCTCGATCCCAGGACCCTGAGATCATGACCTGAGCTGAAGGCAGATGCTTAATGACTGAGCCACCCAGGTGTCCCTTTACTGTGTATCTTAAGAAAATTAGTTTTTCTCTTTCACTATAGTACCTATTGGAAACTTCTGAAATGATTGGCAAATAAGTCAAAAAAATCTTCCCACATGCAAAATCTATTAGCAAAACAGAGTCAGAATAGAGTAAGTAAGAAGAAAAAGGTATATTTGGTGAGAGGGAAGTAGATACCACTATTCTATCACATTGTTGAGCTCATTCCCACCATTCAAAGAAGTTGAACCCTCCACAGAGCTGGAATGACTCATAGATCCAGAAGCAGCAAATGGCTCCTGATAAACTGCTGGTTTTTCATTATAGGGATTTCGGGTCTCAAGACTGAAGCCACTGACATTGGGGCTTTATTTTTTGCCAAGCACACTGGCCTCTGCCAAACACATGTTCAATAAAAAAGAAAGAAAGAAAAGAAATGTGGCCTCACAGAGTGAATCCAAGGGACTAATAAACTCAACAGAAAAAAATGCTAGCAAACCACTGCAGGTTAGGGAGCAAATTCCAGAGAGCAAGACTGACTCTCAAGATCTCTGCTGAATAATTTCCACTAAATATAATTTAGACAACCTCATACTTACAGTGCTCTGAACAGGGCTGTCAGCACCGCAATTGAAAGATAAAGTAAAAAACATTCCCCACCTTATTGAAGTTAAAAAAGAAAAAGTCTTCTTTTCCTACTGAGTTTCCCTTCTACTTTCTCCTACTTTGAGAACATAGATATTTTCCAATTTTTAGCACTTGATCATAGCAGAAGAAAGAAGTGTCCATTTCTCAAAAAAACTTATAGTCATGAAAAGATAGAAATAAACAAGCAAAACTTTAACGGTATGCTTAAGAGTGCAGACCATAGAAGTACCTTGTAGGCAAAACTACCTCATACCTGGTCGTTAGCATGCCTTGATAATCAGAATCCTTTGGATGAGGTCCAAGACAGAATTCCATATACCCAATTCTATGTTAATATTCAGAGCTCTAGAGAAGTGCCAATTTGTTTCCCCAAACAAAGATAAGAGCCACCCAGGGGCTCTACTTTCTAAATGAAATCATATTTAATAACCCCTAGCACATCATTTGAATTGGCCAAAACATTGTTGCTATCCCATTGAGATTTATGTTAGGGAGAGCAGCAAATGGGAAGTCGCATTACAGCTTTGTCATTAGCTGGGTTTACGCCCAAAATACTAATCTAGCGCTCTCATATCTAGTGCTGAGGCTCAAGGTCCAAAAAGGGTCTCTCTCTTTGTTCTGAATCCAAATGTGAGAAAAGAGAAAAAGAGGGGCGCCTGGGTGGCTCAGTCATTAAGCGTCTGCCTTCAGCTCAGGTCATGATCCCAGGGGCCTGGGATCGAGCCCTGCATCGGGCTCCCTGCTCGGCGGGAAGTCTGCTTCTCTCTCTCTCATTCCCTCTGCTTGTGTTCCCTCTCTCGCTGTGCTTCTCTCTGTCACATAAATAAAATCTTTAAAAAAAAAGAGAGAGAGAAAGAGATGGCTTGGCCTCCAATACTGTGTGCAAGAGGGCCAGACTCTGACCCATATAAGGAGAAAGCAGATGAATCCTAATGTGCTGCCCCAGCTTTGTGGAGGAAGAGTAAGAATAAAGAGCATATCCCTGTGTCTGATGCGTGAATACTAGGACCCCAGAAGCTGGGACGTGTGAAACATCCGGGCCAACCTCGGCAGTGCAGACAAGTCAAACATTTGCTCGGAGTAGGGTTTCCAAGCACCAACCGTGCTATTGATAAGGAAAAAATATGCAGTGTGTCAATGAGCATGCTGGTAGGGGGAAATGTGCCATACATACCAAGCTAACAGAGACAGCTGAAGGGGCTGGCGAAACTGAGAGCTGGGTCTCAGGGTTTAACTCCTGAGTTTCCCACTTACCAACTTTGTGACTTTGTCAAGTTACTTCTCCCAGGCCTCAATTTCATCATCTGTAAAATGAAGCTGCTAATGGCACCTAGCTCATGAGTTAAGTAGGTTAAAACACTTAAAGCCCCGAATAACACCTGGTGCATCCCAAAAGCTCGTGAGCTATCATTATTGACAACTTCTGATGAATTCAAATTATAACCTTTAGCCAGAAATGGATTACAATTAAAAACAGGACATTTTGGGGCGCCTGGGTGGCTCAGGGGGTTAAAGCCTCTGCCTTCAGCCTGGGTCATGATCTCAGGGTCCTGGGATCAAACCCCACATCGGGCTCTCTGCCCAGCGGGGGCCTGCTCCCCCCACCCCCGCCTACTTGTGATCTCTCTCTCTGTGTCAAATAAACAAATGGAATCTTAAAAAAAAAAAAAAAAAAAAAAAAAAACACAGGACATTGTAGGGCACCTCGGTGGCTCAGTCTGTTATGTGTCTGCCTTCGGCTCAAATCATGATACTGGAGTCCCAGGATAGAGTCCCTGCTAAGCAAGGAGTCTGCTTCTCCCTCTGCCCTTCACCCTGCTTGTGTTCTCTCTCTCTCTCACTCTTTCTCTCTCTCAAATAAATAAAGTCTTTAAAGAAAAACAGGACACTTTAAACAAAAAAAGTCAGTGATGTGAGAAATGAGATTGATTTGGCTGGAGATGAAACAACAACGAAAAACATATTGGAATCAAATGAATCCTTCTCCAGCGATCGACGGTACATAAAATGAAAATAATGTACCTAAAATGCTCTCACGATGTCATTTAAAGACAGAATAAAATGGTGGCTGAATTCGTTACAGGCTTTAAGCTTTTATCATGTTAAAACAGTGCACGAGTCATCAGCAGAGCTGAAGCAGTGAAATTTTTCAAAATAGTCCTGCGGTCCTTGCCAAGTTACAACATCATTTGGAAACAACACACAGTGAGCATAAAAATAAGGCTCTTGGTTCTTTCAGCATAAATTAAACAACTTAATGTTATTGAAAAAATTATGCAAACAAAATTTAAATCTGATTATATAAGCACACATAGGATCTTTCAAAGCAAAATGCCACAATGCACATAGAAAAAAGCTTATCAGAAAGAAATAGACAATGTACTTTTAAAAACAGGCAAAAGACTTAGACACTTCACCACAAAGGATATCCAAACAGGTGTTACAAATATCGGGAAAGGGGCCCCACTGAGTCTTCAGGGTAATGTTAATCAAAACTGCAATGCTAGGGGCGCCTGGGTGGCTCAGTGGGTTAAAGCCTCTGCCTTCGGCTCAGGTCACAATCTCAGGATCCTGGAATGGAGCCCCGCATCAGGCTCTGCTCAGTGGGGAGCCTGCTTCCCTCTCTCTGCCTCTCTGCCTGCTTGTGATCTCTCTCTCTCTCTGTCAAATAAATAAATAAAATCTTAAAAAAAAAAAAAAAACCTGCAATGCCATATCACTACAAAACAGGACAGGTAAAATGAAAGAGACAGACAATGCCAAGTGTTGACAAGAGCATGGAGCAACAAAAACTCTCCACCCCTCCTGGGGGCAGGGGAAAATAAATTGGCTCAAACATTTTGGAAAACTCTGTCAGTATTTACTGAAGCTGAGCATAAGCACTCCCTGTGAGGCAGTGATTCCATGCCTACTTCTATACCCACTTGAAATGCATACAGATGTCTACTGAGAGGCATGCACAAGAATGCTTGCAGCAGCACTGTGCGTGATGGCCAAAAACAGGAGACCACCAAATGTACATCAACAGGAGAATGGAAAAGAACATTATAGTTTATTCACACAATGGAATATGAGAGAGTAAGGAGAATAAATGAACTACAACTACACAAAATAACGCAAAGAATCTCATGAACAAAAGTTTTAAGATTTTATTTATTTGTCAGAGAGAGACAGTGCAAGCAAGAGGAGCAGCAAGCAGAAGGAGAAGCAGGCTCCCCATTGAGCAAGGAGCCCAATGCGGGACTCGATCCCAGGACCCTGGGATCCTGACCTAAGCTGAAGGCAGGTGCTTAACTGACTGAGCCACCCAGGCACCCCCATGTGAACAATACTTTGAGAAAAAGAATGCGGCCAGAGAAGAGTATGTATTACATGATCTCATTCAGATAAAGTTCAAAGGCAGGCAACCCTAATCTAATAGGGTCAGTAGTCAAGATAGTCGTTGCTCCCAGGAGACAGGCTGAAGCTACACAAACAGGATCTGGGATTCTGCCCACACTGGCATGTTCACTTTATAAAAATGTATTAAGCTTTTCCATTGTGAATTATACACTTTTCTCTATGTATGGCATATTTCAATAAAAATTTCACAATTTTAAGAAATGCTCAGTAAACTCTGATTTACTGATATTGCAACACAAATGGAAGTTCCATCAAGGAAAGAGATATTGGTTTCTTTTATTTAGCGATGTCCTAAGCACCTAGAACAGTACCAGATACAGAGCAGGTGTTCAACAGAATGAATGGTAGATAAGCAGACTGCTCTAAATATACAATCTATACCATTACCTGCAACAGCTAGAATAGAAACCAAGAACAGTGCCTGATACATAACAGATGTTCCATTGATATTTGCTGAATAAATGGTTCTGAATAAGTAAACCTGTTCAAGGGCTGATGTTATATGAAGTCCATAATTCACCTGCACTGAATATGGATTTGTATAATTCTCCTTTTTGCTTGTTTTTATATATGTTCTTCCAGATCACTATAAAGAAGACTTTTAGTATATAAACCACTTATCATTTATTCAACAGGAATATAAGTCCTTAAGGGGCGCCTGGGTGGCTCAGTTGGTTAAGCATCTGCCTTTGGCTCAGGTCATGATCCCAGGTCCTAGAATCGAGGTCCTGCATCAGACTCCTTGCTCAGCAGGGAGCATCCTTCTTCCTCTGCCTGTCCTCCCTGCTTGTGTTTTCTCTCTCTCTCTCAAATAAATAAAATTTTTTTTTGTTTTTTGTTTTTGTTTTAAAGATCATTTATTTAATTGTAAATGCATATAATTTATTTTTAAACAATGGCTCTTTTAAAAACCCATTTGCAAATTTTTTTTAATTTTATTTTTTCAGTGTTCCAAGATTCATTGTTTATGCACCATTCCCAGCGCTCCATGCAATACGTGTCCTCAATACCCACCACCAGGCTCACCAAACCCCCACACCCCTTCCCTCCAAAACCCTCAGTTTGTTTCTCAGAGTCCACAGTCTCTCATGTTTCGTCTTCCCCTTAAATTTCCCCCAATTCACCCTTCCTTTCCTTCTCCCAATGTCCTCCATGTTTTTCCTTATGCTCCACATGTAAGTGAAACCATA
>CM053612.1:85646902-85653751 GCA_028646535.1 Procyon lotor | reverse complement strand
TGGACTGTTTCAAAGGTGGCAGTAACACTGCTCCATTGCCTCAGAATTCATTTACGCTTCAAAGAGTACATAAATATCCTGTAATCTGGGCCGAAAATAATTGGGTTGTGATCTGTTAGGCGTATTGCAGTAATAATAAAAGCCACTCAGATTTCTGGGATGCCTACCTTCTATTTTATTTAGCTTTCTCCTATCTCTAATGGATTGTTCTCTTCATGTCAGTCGTATCTGTAATCTCACCAGACTCTCCACCTTATGAAGGCTGGCATTTTTGTCACTCTTCTGCGTTCCTGTACCCCCAAGGCTTAGAACAGTATCTGGCACATAGTAGGCACTCAGTAAATACTTTTGAATGAATTAATAATTGGTGCTTCTCTTGTGGGTTCATGGAGTTGTACTCTCTCTATTTATTTATTTATTTGTTTGTTTGTTTGTTTGTTTATTTATTTATTTATTTATTTATTTATTTATTTGACAGAGGGAGAGAGATCACAAGTAGACAGAGAGGCAGGCAGAGAGAGGGGGAAGCAGGCTCCCCACTGAGCAGAGAGCCCGATGCGGGGCTCGATCCCAGGACCCTGAGATCATGACCTGAGCCGAAGGCAGAGGCTTTAACCCACTGAGCCACCCAGGCGCCCCTGTTCTTCTTTTTTTAAAAAGATTTTATTTGAGAGGGGAGAGAGAGCAAGCAAGCCAGCTTGAGTGAGCCTATGAGCAGGGGGAAGGACAGAAGAGAGGAAGAGCATGAGCAGGGAGCCCGATGCAGGGCTCGATCCCAGGACCCTGAGATCATGACCCAAGCTGAAGGCAGAGGCTTAACCCACTGAGCCACTCAAGCGCCCCGGAGTTGTACTCTCTTTACTTGTTGATACCTATTTTTTAATCCAGCTAGAATGCCAAACTGTGGCGCCGAAGTACAGCAGTCACACTAATTTATCTTTTGATTCCTTAATTCACCCCCACCCCATCCCGAGTTGTACTCGACACCCACTTGGGTATTCAGTAAATATTTGATGAGTGAACAAGTGGAGAAGTCCACACACAGGTTATTTGCCAAAAAGGGATAGAGCCGTTTCTTGGTAGAGGTGGGATAGCCTGATGTCCCACAGGTCAGTATTGATTAAGAGTCTACAAATTCTCAGTCTTACATTGGTCCAGAGTTCTTTCCCAGGTATCACACAGGTTTTCTGGGCTTATTTTCAAGTATGTTTCAGGTCCCCATTTTCCTTCCATTCTACTTTGAGAGCATTTCAGTTTTCCCTAACGAATGCAAGACAAGACTCCGGGAATGCTGCGGGCGGTATTCGGGACCACCCCGCTCGCACACTCTGCAGTGTCAGTGGTCCTGTCTTAGCACAGGAAGGCAGCTGCCCTGCATGGTGAGATGCTCACAGGCTAGCAGTTGGACCTCCTTCGGCACCATTCACCTGTTCTGGGCAATTGGGCTTCAGGCATTCTGTCATTCTGCCATGTCCTTACCTACCTGCCTTCCCCCGGAACTCTCTGCTTCCATCTGCAAAGTGAGGGAAATGCAGGCCTCGAGGCTGCCGAACAAGGTCAGTGGCTTCGGAGAATCCAGTGACTTAAGAACTGTACCTCGGAAGACATACTGCTTTCCCTTTTTAGTCATTGATTTGTAAATGTGACATAGCTTTAAATGGATAGCAACAGTTTGCAAATCAGGAAGACCCATTTTGTAATTAGCTTTGGACTAAGCATTAAAAAGTATACATTGAGGATTCTCATAGTTGTTCAGGATGCAGAGCAGTGTGGGGATTCTTGGCAACGAAAAGTGTGCATATTAAACATACAGAAATGAAGGTGCTGAGTTTCTCTAGCTACTAAGAGATTCTCTCAAAAGAATGCCTTAACTATGGTGAGTGCTGTGAAATGTGTAAGCCTGATGATTCACAGACCTGTACCCCTGGGTCAAATAATACATTATATGTTAATTTTAAAAATCCTTGAAAAAAAAGAATGCCATAGTAAGATGCCCTTTTTGGGGCGGGGGGGTTATTTTTAATGACTGAAACAAAACAGACCTAAAACCACAGCTTCTGGAAGAACCACTTGTTCTTGCTGGTCTTGTACATCTCCTTAAACTTGACCTTGGCCTCTCGTCGGGCCTTGTGTTTAAGAGCAGGGTCTCTGAAGACATCCTTGTCGACAACAGTCTTGTCTAAGGGGATATCCACAGAGTACCTTGTGGGCATGAGGTGATTGTAATTATAAACTTTCACAAAAGACTTGATCTTTGACCTCTTGGCGATTTTCTTCTTGCCCATGGCACCTGTCACTTTACAGGGAAGCAGTCAATTCCAGCCACCAGAGCATGGCTATAGGGACGGTCTGAGGTGCCATCATCATCAGTGTTCTTCATGATGACCGCTTTGCATCCAGAGTAGCATCCGGCCAGGACCAGCACCACCTTCCCGGGTTTCATGAACTTGCCCATCTCAACACCAGCCACTTGAGCCTACAGCAGAAAGCAATAAGATACCTTTTTTTAAAAAAAAATTATAGTTTTTAAGTAATCTCTACAACAAACGTAGGGCTCAAACTCATAACCACTAGATCAAGAGTTGTACTCTCTACTCACTGAGCTACTCAGGTGCCCCAGAGGCCTTTTTTTTTTTTTTTTTAAAGATTTTATTTATTTGACAGAGAGAAACACAGCGAGAGAGGGAACACAAGCAGAGGGAATGGTAGCGGGAGAAGCAGGCTTCCTGCCGAGCAGGGAGCCTGATGCGGGGCTTGATCCCAGGACCCTGGGATCATGACCTGAGCTGAAGGCAGATGCTTAACGACTGAGCCACCCAGGCGCTCCCAGAGGCCTTTTTAATAGCGGATATAAGAGGAGCACCTGGGTGGCTCAGTTGGTTGAGCATCTGCCTTTGGCTCAGGTCATGATTCCCAGGGTCCTGGGATCGAGTCCCACATCAGGTTCCCTCTCAGCAGGGAGCCTGCTTCTCCCTCTCTCTGCCTGCTGCTCTCGTGCTTGTGCTTGTTCTCTCTCTGTGTGTCAAATAAGTAAATAAAATCTTTTTTTAAAAAGTAGCAGATACAAGGATTTTCTTAAGTTTTACCACAGGGTTTAGGCATTCTTTTGAGAGGAATCTGGAATGTGCAGTAGGACATTCCCTGATGTGCTCATTCCATCTCTTCTCTAGTATCGTTTGACCTTCATCCAAGAAAAGCCAAAGAACATACCGAAATAAGGATTCTGATTTTAATTAGAGCAAATTTAAACATCTATAAAGTGGAACATTTTGCCTTACATGCCCTGGCGTCAACATTTTACACAGGAACAAATGAGGATGTTCATTGTAGCATCCTGCATCAGCATTTGTTAAAATTCCAAAGACTTGCAGTTGCCTGAGCCAACTGTGGAAAATCTTATATAAGAGTACTGTGAAGAGAACTTGTGCCTTAAAAAAAAAAATGAAAAAAGATAAATCGTGCAGGCTAGGGAGTAGGAGAATAAGAGTTTCTCTTCGTGTCCCTTCACAAAGAGACTCTAGAGGAAAGAGCATGAACTAGACTTGGAATGTTACAGAAAGCCTCCTGATCCAGTTTACTCATGGGTATAGTCTCCTCTCTTCAGCTTACTAGGTTATTGTTAGGATGAAATAGTAGGAGACACCTGGGTGGCTCAGTCAGTTGATCGCCTGCCTTAGACTCAACGTCATGATCCCAGTTGGGATTGAGTGCTGCGTCGGGCTCCTTGCTCGGTGGGGAGCCTGCTTCTCCTGCCTGCTGTTCCCCTGCTTGTGTGTGCACATGTGCGCGCTCTTGCTCTCTCTTGCTCTCTCTTGCTCGCTCTCTCTCTCTGGCATATAAATAAATAAAATCTTTTTTTTTAAAAAAGGATGAGGGGTGCCTGGATGGCTCAGTCATTAAGCATCTGCCCTCGGTCAGGTCATGATCCTGGGGTCCTGGGATCGAGGCCTACATCGGGCTCCCTGCTTGGCAGGAAACCTGCTTCTCCCTCTCCCACTTCCCCGCTTGTGTTCTCTCTCTCTCTCTCTCTCTCTCAAATACACAAATATTTTTTAAAAATAAAATTTAAAAAAGGATGAAACAATAGGATATGTACCTTCATAACCCTCTCTAAAATAGGAATTGAGAAGTGTTTTTCTGTAAAGGTTCGGGTAGCAAGTTTTCAGCCTTGAGAACCAGATGGGCTCCTCTGCCGATACTTAGCTTCACCATTATAGGCAGAGACGGTGCAGAAGTACATGGGCATGGCTGTGTTCCAGTTAAGACTTTATTGACAAAAACAAGGGGCAGTGTGGATTTGGCCTTCAGGTCATAGTTTGCTAATCCTTGAGCTATAATAATGAGAAGTATAAAACGTAAAATACCAAATATTTGCTTACTGCTCCAAGTAAATAACCCCCCATTTTGGAATCAGCACGTGTGGTCAGTGTTTGCCCATCCTTGTAAGGAGGAAGCCTGAAGGGACCATCTCTTTCAAGAGAAGGTCACCTTCAGCCCGTTTTAGTCCAGCCTTCCGAAATTTTTACAGATTCTGCAGGGAGAATTTCATTCCACCCAGCTTATATTTATTGATGGCTTCACTTAAGCTATCTAGTCTCACACAAGCCTCCAGCCTTTTCTTTAAGGAAGTGTTCCTTCCTTAGGACAGTCACTTTCCACGGAGCCTTGATGTTAGTTGTGGTGGTGGAGGGAGGCCAGTATTAGAGGAGCTAAGTAGAGTGGAAGCGCTGCCTCCCGTTACCTTCCCTGGACAGTCCTGGAGTCTTTGGGAGAGTTGACAAAGAGAGCAGTGGCTATCCTGGTGATTAATTACTTAAGCTTTCAAGATAATGTGGTCAGTGCTATGGAAACTGGTAGAGAATCATATTTAAAGAATCTCACTGATATGTTCTGGAATTAGGAATATCCCCACAGTCTTCAGGTTTCCAAGGACAAAATCACATTAGCTTAATGGAAGAACTCATCCCGGAGAGATTACGGTGTATCAGTTCATAGAATTGAAGAAGATACAGGTTACTAATTCTCATACCCTGACGACACTGGCATTTCAGGCTTCATAGTTGGTTCTCTACATGACTGGACTTCTTTAATATTTATATTGTATCTGATGAGTCAGAAATCTAAAACCACATCTATTTTACATAAACATTAAATCCAGAGCAGCTGAAAAATGTTTCTGGTACAGAATTTGCCATCCTGTATTTTCCTTGGGTAATGAGTTTGATGGTAAGCAGTCATTTAAACGTCTGCCTTTGACTTCCTCTGCTTCTTCTCCCGATTTCTTAAGGCCTTAGATTTCCCCCGTCTCTTAGATGTTGCACACTGAATCTCTGGGCTTTTTTGTAATAGCATATTACAGCATATGTTACATAACACATATCCCAACAAGTTGGCAAATAATATGTTTATTCATGTTTTCCTGTATCCCCACCATTTATCCAGGGCAGTGGCCCTCTCTGATAGGCAGTTTCTAAGATGGCACCCGTTGATCCCTGCCTGTTAGTTTCACTCTTAGGCAGTAATCCTTTTCCCTTGTGTGGGCTGGACTGAGTGACAAAAGGGATGGAATGTTACTTCTGAGATTAGGTTACAAAAGATTGTGACTTCTGTCTTGAGTGTGCTCTCTCGCTTTCTGGCTGCTCACTGTGCTGGAAACCAGCATGTTAACGAGCTGTCCTGGGGTAAGCCTGCGCGGTGAAGAACTGAGGGCTCATCTAACAACCTGGAGGAATATATAGTCACTTATGATATTAATATGTTGCCAGAATATCTGGGGCGCCGGGGTGGTGCGGTCGGTTAAGCATCCGACTTTGGTTTCAGCTCAGGTCATGATCTCAGGCTTGTGAAATGGAGGCCCGCGTCAGACTCCACGCTCAGCTCAGAGTCTGCTTGAGACTCTCTCCCGCTCCCTCTGCCCCTCCCGTCATGTGCGCGAGCATGCACTCTCTCTCTTACACTCTCTCACGCTCTCAAATAAAGAAATCTTTGAAAAATATGTTGCCATAATACCTGTTTGTTCGGATTAATCAAAAATGTTTATGTTGGGCGCCTGGGTGGCTTGGTCAGTTAAGCATCTGCCTTTGGCTCAGGTCACAATCCCAGGGTCCTGGGATTGAGCCCCGCATCAGACTCCTTGCTCAGTGGGGAGCTGCTTCTCCCTCTGCCTCCTCTGCCTGCCACTCCCCCTGCTTATGCGCTCGCTCTCTCTCTCTCTCTCTCTCTCTCTCTCTGACATAAATAAAATATATTTTTTAAATGTTTTCATTTTTCTCTCCACAAAGAACATAATTAGCCATCTTGGGTATGACATCTGTAGAACATGTGATACACAAGTTGAGAAGGAATGTATGCTACCCATGAACAAAGAGGGAACCCAGGAAATGCCAAGAACCCTTGGAGTAGTTGAAGCTGCATCCATCCCCGGTGTGCAGAAGGGGAAGTGTGTTAGAGGCGGCTTGCCTTAATGTCAGGATCAAGGAGGGCACAGCCCCTTTTCTGTCCTCTGTCCAGTAAGTGATAGTGGCTTAGACCCTGATCATACCATGGCTGTTACTTTCATGTCCAACCGTGGCCCAGCCATATTTCCATCCATTTATGTGGATTAGAACTGTCCCTGACCCAGTAGCCTAGGCTGTAAGAACAGAAGGCTGGTGGGAAGGGAAGATACCCAGGGGATCAAGGAGCAACCAGGGCAAGGCCTGTGCTCTTTGCCTTTATCCCCAAGAAGACAAGGGCTTAGCTGGTGCCACAGCCTTTGGCCCAGACCTGGACTGTGGAACCCATCCCACAGGTGCCTCTTGTGCATACTTGCTAGACCTTGAGGACTCTTTCTTCTCCCACCTTTGGAAG
>CM053612.1:85624402-85641902 GCA_028646535.1 Procyon lotor | reverse complement strand
GTATTTCCTTCCCCAGTTGACAAAGTTTGGATTTTTCTACACTGGTTGTTGAGACAGCAACAGTGGGCTGGCATCACTGTGGGCTGGGCTGGGCTGGTCTTCCCCGCCCCTTGCCGGATGGCCTCTTGGAATCTCTTATTAGTTGTTGTCATCCGGTGCCTGACCTGCAGTGCCTGTGCCAGCGCCTCTTTGCCCACTCCCAGAACCAGAGCAGGGAGAAGGAATCATGTGTTTCTGGCCACATTGACTGGTTCCCACCATTTAACGCTGGTATTTTCCCTTGAGTTCTACGGTGATGCGCGTTGCAGTAAAGGAAACGAGAGCGGTTTCATGCGAAACCTAATGTGGGGGGCCTTGGTGCCTGAAGGGGGCCGAGAAAAAGCACAAAGAAGGGGTGAACCCTCCGCCCCCCGCTCCTCCCTCTGATGTGCCTGTGCCAGCTCGTGCAGTTCTGTTTCCTAGAAGACCTTCCATATGTTATTGATTAAATTCTCACTGGGGAAGCAAGTGGGAGCTTTTATCTGCATGTCCAACTGGCGTGCAGTGGTGCCTTGGCTGTATTGACCGGCTATGGGGTATGCTGGCGGTCACACTCGTCTTTTCCGAAGAAGAGCACCGAGTGACGCTGGTTGTCATTCTCACTCTGCTGTGTGGCAGCGTAAATAGTCCCCTTTCTAACCAACCTGGTGGGAAAAGTCAATATCCCATCAGCAGAGGAGGTAAACACATCAGGAGCGAGGCCCTCTCCCTTCCTCCCCTGCTCCGGATTCCAGCGGCTCTTGAAATGTGCGCCCCAGTCAGCACCTGCCCGTGTGTCATTCACATGCACGGGGCGCAGGCCTCGGCTCTGGCCTGCGGGGAGGCGGCCGCCACCGCTCGGGGCCATTGTGGCGGATTCCCAGACTCCGATAATTAGAACTTTCAAAGTGTCTTTCTGTAGTCGGCTGCCCGTGCCTGCCTGCTTCTCTCTCTCTCTCTCTCTCTCTCTCTCTCTCTCTCTCTCTCTCGCCTCTCTTTTTCTACCCCCCTTGGGCATTTAAATCCTCACCACAAAACTTCTTGTTGTTGTTTCTTGAAAGGCAACTGATGTAAGTTAGAAAAGGTTGCGGCAAACAAATGCAAACGTGTAGCTAAGGAACAAAAATCTGAAGACCCAGCTTTAGTTTTCCGGGTGTTTTGTGGACTCTGTTGTTTCAGTGGGGTTTTTCTTTTGTGGTTGATGTGCACTCCCTTCCGTGTTTCCTTCCCGATACTTTCCTATTCCGGGCCGCTCGGCAGCCTGGCCTGGCACAGGCCAGCATCTGGGGGCCTGCGTGACTCATTGTGGGAGCTGGCACGCAGGGGAGGGTGAGGGTGGAGCACGAGTGAGCTGGCCTCCCGAGTGTGGACGTGGGGTTCTGGATACTTGGGCTTGCATTTCTTCAGCCCAGATTTCCAGCTGTGTGACCCTGGGTGAGTGACTTAACCTCCCACCTTCAGCCAGCAAATGGGGACCCTAAAGAAAGAAAGAAAAGTCAGTCGTCGTCCTCTCCAAACACCTCAGGGGGTTCCTGAGCAGCTCTGAACTAAAACTGTGTCATCTCAAGCATCTGGGCAAGGACGCCTCCCCTAGGGATCACCCTTATCCTCAAAAGATCAGACCTGTGTCTCGCCCCTACTGCTCCTTTAAACGAACCAGGTACAGAGGTAGCAGGCTCCGGGGAAGGAAAGGAAGCCACTGCCCTTTGGCTGGTAGTGCCCTCTCAGAACGGGAAGGCCGGAGATGAATGGGTGAAAGGTTCAGGAGACAGAGGAAGGGCTGCTGCACACCCAAAGTTCACAGGCAGACAGTGTGGACAAAGAAGAAGAAGGACTCTTACCAATGGACAGGTGCTCTCCGGACTGTCTGCCCCTCACCTCTGTTGACAGAGGCATTTTGTATTGCAGAGGGACACAGGCCAAAGGGCCTGAAAGCCAACCGGGCCCAGCTGCTCTGGGGACTTAGCTCCAGGAGGCCCTGGCTTCCTTTGAGACGAAGTCTTTCCCGCCATGCCCATCCCTTGCACGCAGATGCGCGTGTGTGCTCGACAGCGCCGTGGGAGTGGTGGCCGCGAGTGGGCCTCACCTTGGCTGCCACAGCCCGGCCTGCACCTGCGGCTCGCATCGCTAGAGGGGCCCTGCCTGTCCCCTGGGGCGCCGAGTCGGTAGGTGGTGAGAAGTGGTGGGCAGGGCAGAGGAAGAAAGTCTCCCACAGAGGAATCTAGGGGTCTCACCGACCCCCGGCATGGGACCGGCCACGGGACCATGAGGACATCTGAGACACGGAACTGTAAACCAAATCCGCGCCGTCTTCTCTAGTGCTTGACCAGTAACTACTCAATGGTCTTTAAAGACGCTACCTCTGAGACTTGTAAACCTTTTATTTTTATTTCTTTTTAGATAAGTGGAAGAAGTTTTTTACCCCCAAAGTTCGTCAGGACTACCAAAAACTCAAGAACACTGCAGAGCAGTTGTTGGCCCGAAGTGGCTACTCGGAAGTAAACCTCAGCAAACTCTTCGCCGACTGTGCCGTGAGGCCGTGAGGTCACCCCGGAAGTGGGCAGCAGTGGGGGGTGAAGACGGACGACGCCCGGCTTCCCGGCCACTCCACCACCTCCGCCGGGGCCCACCCGCTTCTCAGGCATCACCTCTCCTTTATCGCATCTCGTCTTTGTGCGCCTGGGGCTGGGGGGAGGCGTTAGGCCGGCGACCTGGGGACCGCAGCAGTCATTCACCTGCCAAGCATCGGAGAACATCGAGAACATCGGAAGAGCCTTCCTGTCACAGTATAACCACCCCTCCCCCCATTGAAACACAGCCTGGAGCCCTCTGCAAAGTGGCTGAAGAGCTGGCCGCTTTGTATTTGCGACTGGATTTCGAGGGGAGGGCCCGATGAGGGACAAGAAATTAATTGAGAGAGGCTGGAACGCAGGGGACCCCGGGCTTTGCCCCAGAGCCTTCAGCAGAGATGCCCCCAAAGAGAGAGGGAGATTTATGAAGCCTGGTAGGAGCGCTAACACTCTGCCTTTTCACACGCCAATTAAACCCAGTCTGAACCCAACTGTTGCCCCAGCCGCTGGCTCCAGGAGTGGCTGTCCTTTTCAGTCTTGTCTTTTATATAGGTAGCCGAGGGGGGATGGAGAAGCCTTGCAGTTACTAAATAGATTAAACAGAGCTTACTTGTTTATTCAGTCGGCCCAGAGCTGCACGTGCACACGCGTCCTGGGCAGGTGTTTTACACTCACATTCCTTCTTTTCCCCCTTAAGTAGAAAGTCCAGGTAAGGTTTATACAGTAGGAAAACACATTTAAAATAATTGGATATCCTGTAACATTTCCTTTAAAATGTGTAGAGGTTGGGGCAAGGATCATTGTGTTGTGTTCAGAAGAAATTGGAAGGAGGTTTGGTTAATTAGCCCCGGTGCTGTTTTGATTTTTTCTGTTTTGCTTTTTTTTTTCTCTTTGATTTGTTCACAGTGGTGCCTCTTTGCCGGAAGCCAAATGTATTGCAGTATAGCAGTCTTTCCATTCTTACATTATTGGTAAGACTATACTAACAAAATCTATTTCCCCTGTACACTGTGCTATATATTTTTTAAAATGTCTACCTTTTTTTCTACAAGAAAAATATGTTGTGCTTCCCCCCACACACACACCGCTTAAATAAAGTTTTCTGAAAGGAAAGCAGTTGTAGTGAATCTTTATCAGATGCAAAGTGTTGGCTAGAGGTGGCAGCCAGGAGTAAGGGATGAATGGAGGCCATCCCCTTCCCAAACCTCAGCCCGGTTTGGAATCAGCTCTGAGATGCCCGAGTGATATATGCCCAAATGTTCCGAGCAGCATTTAGAGAATTCCTTTGGACTTTGGGTCCTTTAAGAGATGACATAAAGTTTCTCATGTGCTTTGCTGACTTGGACAGCCAGAGAGCTAAGCCAAGAGCCCAGCGGTGTCTATTTTTGGAGAACGAGACCCAGTGGCTCCTGGGAGAAAGGCCTCCACAGGAGAAAGGTCACTCAGCATGGACACTAGTAAATCCCACTGTGAAAACGGTGGAGATGATATCATCTTCTGTCTTGCTTTGCTTTCTCTTTCCTCTCCCTCACTTTCTTCTTTGTAGAAGAGACAGAGATTCCAAGCAGAGACACTTTGGGTGTAGGGTCCTGTTGGTTAATTAGTGAATGCCTTGGTCCCTCAGGCTCCCCAACCTGTCACAAGTAGGAGTAGCCACGTTGCTTTGGGAAGGGAAGGGAGTAAGTATGGTTTCCATTGTTTCTGTCATGTAAGGTTCTAGAGATGGTTTCCCCAGTGTGTGCTTCTGGAGCCCACGCCCCCACGCCACTTTCTGAAGAGAAGGCATATTTTCCTTGGTTTCTGGAACCTGGGGTTATGGTAAATATAGAGTTATCCTCAACTTGGTCATCAAGAAACTGCAGGACACTCAAGTAACTTCTTACTGCTCTGTTTCTTGTCTCTGCATCTAGCTAGCAAGCACGGTGAGGGCAGGACCTGTTTCTGTAGCAGTCTGTAGAAAGTTAGGTGTAGCATGGCCCAGGCCCGAGCGTAGCTAATGGAACCATAGATGCTTTCTCTCTCTCTCTCTCTCTCTCTTAAAAGATTTTATCCATTCATTTGAGAGAGAGAGAGAGAGAGAGAGAACAAGTGGGTGAAGAGGGAGAAGGAGAAGCAGGCTCCCCACTGAGCAAGGAGCCCAGCCTGGGGGTGGGGGCGCAGTTGCCGGCTTCCATCCCAGGACCCCCAGGGATCGTGACCCAAGCCGAGCCAGCCAGGCGCCCAGCCATAGATGCTTTCTCATTCAAATCTGGAACTCCAGGTTACTTGAGGGGCTTTTCTGGGAGGCACATAGAGAGTCCAGAATTTTACAGAAAATCAAAACTGCAACTTTGATTAAGAATTCCACTGAATCTATTAGAACACTGGAGAAGCACTCACTTTTCACTAGCGCTCACTTTTCTCAGAGAAAGGTTTCTACTCCTTGATTTTTGTCAGTTGGTAGGGCAGGGGGTGGGATGGGTGCAGAAATGCCACCCACTTCTTTGCAAGGGGGAGCTTACCCACATGTCTTCACAGGCTCCTGGGTGCGGATCTTAAGCTCAAGTGCTCACACTGAGTGGCTGAAACGAGCCTCACACACCAGAGTGGGCACATCCTGTCCAAAGAGGGCAGAGGGTACTCGTTGGTGCTGCAAGGGCTGGAGCCCAGGGTGGCCCCGCGATCCAGTTTTCAAGAGAAGCCGGGAATCCAGATACTGCATAGAGAGGCTCAATTTCTAAGCCTTGGCAACCAATTTTCTTAAGTAGAATTTTGAACACTGGGCCAGACTAAACCTCTGGGCTGACTTTTATCTGGGCCAGTTGGGAAACGGTACCCTAAAAGCGCCCTGCTCCTCTCAGGGTCCCACGCCTCTGAGAAGGGCACGTCTCCTGTTGAGCGGAAGCAGTAGGATCTGGCCAGGACAGGGTGCACATCTGTCTGGGACACCGCTGGCTAACCCTCAGCTCTCCTTCATTTAAAGGGGGCAGAAGGGAGGCCAGAAGTCGAAAATCCTTCACAGATCATGCTCAAGATTTTAATTTGTCCAGGAAACAGACGGAGTTAATCTTGTGACTCTTGCACAAGACATGGGGGCTAATCAAAAGTTCACAGATGGGGGTTCGGGAGGGGATGTGCAAAGGGGATGAGTTCACTGGCCTTCACCACCACCCCCTTCTCTTGCCCATCCCCGCCTCTTAACCTCCAACACACGCGCACATCAACATGCCTTTTCCAACGCAGCATTTAAATTCCTTTGGTAGGAGAGGCAGAGATAAGGAAACTCCAAAAACACATCTCCCTATCTTGTGTCAGGGTTTTAAGAAAAACACAACAAGCCCCAGACCCTCTTGTCAGACTCCCCCAGTCCCTCCATTCTGTGCTCCCATCCCAAACTTAAAGCCACCTTGCTTTCCCTCCCTCCCTCCCTCTTCTCTCTCTCCCTCCCTCTCTCTCTCTCCCTCTCTCTCTCCCCTCACCTAAATATTTCTTAATTGAACAGTTTGCTGCGGAGCTTCCTTATAGCAGTTTAATAGATTAACTCATCTGAACCAGCCTCAAATTTCAGATTAAAATTCCTTCATCCCGAAGGCAGCATTATCAGGTTGTTGGAGGCTGTTTTCAAACCTTGGTTTTGAATAGCAGCGGCTCTGCATTAATTTAACCACTAAGCTAATAAGTAGGTTTCGTTTTGTTATGCTAAGCTTTATTGCTTTTCTTTTGATCAGAATGGTGTTGTTGAGCAAAGCAGCAGACAAGGCATTCTTTGATGAGGGAATTAGCGCTCCATTCTTCCTCTATTATTCATAGCACAGTGGAATATGTAAGTACCTGAGGGTGTCAAAGGAGCGCAGGTTCTATTGCAAAGTGCTCGCCTTGTTTCTCTCAATAGCTGACTATGAGATGATAAACCGCTTAATACACTGTGCTAATTGGATGAGAGCAAAAAGAGATGGGAATTAAGGCGAGGCAAAAGGAGAAAGTGCAACCAGCCTTCAATTCACTCTTTCACCACTTTACCAGCACCAAAGGAGGCACAAGCTTTCTATAAGCAGACTAGAGGTTTTGTGCGGAGATAAAATGAACGTGTTAGTGGATTCAAGTAATACACTAATTATTGCACAGTATAAATACCACTACTGGTTTTATAACAGGGAGGTAAACTTCTTTTGAGAGGGTTATAGGATTGCTTGGCAGTGGTGTAGAACCTAATAAGGGCCCAGAGTAATAACCCCCTGGATTAACAAAATTGCTGCTTGTAGAAGTATGATTCAGGCTTTTACGAAGATTTCCGGAGAATTGAATAAAAATGACTGAATGACATTTCGTAATGTATAACTGGTAATCGCTCCCTTTTCTTTAAAGGAAAAAAATGTATACTTCAAAGTGGACCGTTAAGGTCCAGAGACAACACAACTTTTTCCTTTGAAAATGCTTTTTCCCCCCACCCTGTCAGGCAGCGGGTTTCCTGCTCCCCGCCCCCCAGCCGGCCTGCCACTGGCAGTGAACTACGCAGTTGCTCCATGGGACTCAGGGTTCCAAAAATACCCCTTTAGGCCCCATTTAAGACCCCCTTCATCCACACACACTGTTGTGTATATACATGCACACATGCTCACATACACATTTGTCCCCTCTAAACGCAAGCTCGACGAACCCATGCGGGCTTTTCTTCCCTCTAACCTCAGCCCCCTCTTCCAATCCAGTAAGATCTCCACACTCAAAATGATACGAAAAGGAGAAGCACAGGAGCCTTGTCTCTGGGTTGTACAAATCCAAAACAGCAGTAATAAATGTTTGCCCCAGTTAGGGAGAGGAGTGGGCTAATAGGAGAAAAAAATGGGGAACTGGCTGCGGCCAATACTGGTGACTTTAGCTGAAGTCTGAGTTTCAAGTCCCAAACCTTCCCCAATAGTCCCTCTCTCTAACTCATCTACCTTCCGTCTTCCCCCCACAGACCTATGATCCCCGCCCCAACCGTCCGAGCTCCAGGCCACGGGTGGTTGGTGACAGAAGAACACAGGGGCACCTTCTGATAGTGTTATGGCAATCTTAATCCCTTCTTGCCTTTCCTTCCAGGGCCTCATCCCGATCCCGCTTAGCCTGTCTGAAAATGTAGCAAGTTAACTTTCCCCTTCCCCTCACCCTTCCCACAGAGGCTCCCAATCACCCCTCATCCCAGGACTCTGTAGGGGTGGCCCTGGGAAAGCAGGTGGTGGGGCATTCTGTCCTGGGTGTGACGGGGCAGCCATGCCCCCATCGCAGGGCTCTCCCGAACTCCCCGGGGCTGGGCATGTCCTCCTCCAGGGTGGAAGAGGTTTGCTTAAGGTTGGGGGGGGGGGTCAGCCGCTCCCATCATTGTGACTGCGTTCCCAGATATTGGGGCCAAATTGGGTTGCCATTCATTAATAATGCTCACAATAAGATTAAATCATTCTGGAAAATCTCATAAAATCCCCCTAAGTACGCTCCAGTGGCTCTTTCCAATCCCCATCATTCAGCACTTGGGGAGGTTTGGAAGGAGAAGAAAATTGGTTTCTTTGCTTTTAATACTGCTTTGAAAAGATACTCAGAGTTTGTCATGCGTGACATGTCACATGTTTAATGTGGACTTGCTGGAAGTCAGGGGGTCTTTAGCGTGTGATATTTATGGGGAATATTAAGTGCAGAATGAGGTCCCTCCAGCTGGGGAAAGTTGAAAGAATAGGAGGCCCAGGACCGGGCTTGTTTGTGGCATCAGAATGACATAGGATTAAGAGTTTGTAAAACAAGGCGAGGGGTTCTCATTGGCCAGTAATAAATGTAATCCTTGGAGGTAATTTCACGCAATTTGCTTCTGCTCCATGGAAGGGTCAAATGAGAAAAAATGACTTAAAAAAGAGTTCATTAACAGGAAGAATGGTACTGTTTCTCGTATACCATCCAACTGGCAGCCTGGAAAGGAAAAAAAGCCGTACCTAAACAAAAAGCCAAAATCGACGGAAAATTGATATTGACCACCAAAAAATAAAAAAAAAAGCCTCTCCCTCACTCCCTCTTCTCCTGCCTTCCCCCGTCCCCACCTCCAAAGTCCAGAGTGACCCTGGCCACCCCAGGAAAGGGGCCTTTCCACCAGGAGATCCTGTGGAGCCCGGAGGTTTGAGGCACTCAGATAGCGAGAGGATGTCCCAGAAATTTCCCGCCCGCCGAGCCTGCTAAACTCGAGAAAGGAGTGTGTGGCCGAAGTGGCTGAGGAGAGTTGGTGGGCGGCCGGCTCCCCCTGCCCCAGGCCGGGCTTCTGTTTTCCAGCTCCGCCCTGGCGAGTCCGGAGCTCGGCGGCCGGCAGCGGCCCACCCGACGGCCCGGGGCCGGAAAGCAGCCTCGGCCCGCGAAGCCCGTGGGCGCGTTCCCCAAAGTTCCCAGCAGGCGGGGGTGGGGGGAGCCGAGGACACCCGGGCCCGAGCGCGGCAGCTGCGGAGCGGGTTACCCGCCCCCGAGTTGCCGCCGACCTCCGCCCGACCCCGCACCTGCCCCTCGGCCGCGCACACTCGCGCTCCCCGGTCCCGAGGGGACCCGCCCCCCTTCTGCGGGCGCGGCCCGGGAGCGCGCGCGGAGCCCGACGGCCGGCCCGGAGACTCGCCCCCGCCCTCCGCGGCGCCTGACTGGCCCACGGCCTGGCGGGGCGGCTGGCACCCGCTCCGCCAGCCCGGTAGTCACGCCGCGGCGGCACCCCACCCCCCGCCTGCCCCTCTCCCCAAAGGTCCGGCGCGCTAATTACTACAAATTGAAACTAATTAAGCTTCTCTTCCCTTTCCCATCACCCTGGGAGCGTCGGCGAGACCCAGCCCCCGCGGGCGGGCTTCCCCCGCGGTCACCGGGAGGGGCGCAGGAAGGGCCGTGGGGGAGGGAGAAGCCACGGTTCCCGGCGCGGGGAGGAGTGCGCCGAGGGGGTTACAGATTGCAAATCTGCTTGGGTCTCCTCAAGAAACCTGAGTTGTTTAGATTTTTTTTTTTAATGTATACATTTCCCAATGCCTGGATAAGTGATGTAATGACATTTGTCGAGTTAAGATCTGCCACTTGGATACCCCTCGCTGCCTTTCCATCACTGTTTCTGCGTTCTTCTCTCTCTCCCTCTCCCCATCTCTTCTCTTCTCTCTCTCTCTCTCTCTCTCTCTCTCTCTCTCACACACACACACACACACACACACACACACAAACCCTCCTCCCCGCGAGTATACTGTGGAGCCCGCCCCCTCGGAAGCCAGCGCCTCGGCTTCCTGCTCTCGCCATTACCTGTCACCTCGGACTGCGCGCTTCCTTGCTACGTGGCACTTTCCACGAACAGTTTCCTTCATCTTCCGAGCCAAGACTCCCGCTCGCTTCAACTTTCTATCTCCACCTTCAACGACGCCTACCGTCCACCCACCGCCCCCCCCCTCGGGCTCACCCCACGTTCATAGCCCCGGATCCTCAGCTCCCGCCGCGGCACGACCCGGGGGAGCCGAGATGCGGCGGCAAGCGCTGCGGCGGCGTCTTTAACTCGTGGAGGAAACCCGAATCCCTTTGAGGAGCATATTCAAACCTGGGGCCTCCGCCAGGATAACGCACTTGCAGATAAACCGAGGAGGTGCCCGGGCGCCAAAGCCCACCCCTGGCCTCTGGCCCCCCCGCCTCCCGTTTGCTGACCCCAAAGCGCCTGCATATAGCATTCACACTTCCTTTTGTTAAACATATAATTTTTTTTTTTTATTTTGAGCGTGACACTTCTCCACTAGATAGCAAGGAAAAGTGATAACAATTACACATTACACAAAAGTACTGTACCATTGCCTTTATCTTGAAGGTTTCAGAAGCCTCTACAGTTAATAAGTTAAATAAAGGGCTTGAGTACATAAATATTTGTCTAGGAACCCTACCGTATCTACAACACAGTAAGAATCTACAGGAGGACAAACTTTTACCATACCACGCTGAGTGCAATTGCGTTATAACATTTCAAATATACAAAGCTCTGTTCTTTTTTTTTTTTTTTTAATAACAATGGTATGTACAGAATCAATAATCACAGTTTGGTGACTTCAACAGTCCATATTCTAGCAGAGTATTTCCCTTTGGTTTGATATAAAAACCTTGGTTGGTGTATGATAAAGAAGAGAACAAGAACAAGACGCCCCTTTCTGTTAAGTGCACTGTTAGCTATCTTACAGATTCGCGTTCGCTTTCCTGGCCCTGGCTTCACACCGGGGCCCACGCTGGGGAGATCAACTTAGAGCGCCAAAAAGCTGTTTAAAAAAAAAAAAAGCTAAGTGGGGTGCCAAGAGGAAGAGAGGTTGGGGTTTTTAATTTTTTAACTTCAATACCAGGCGTCTTGGAGAGAAAACCTCCCCGATATTTTCAGCAAAGTAAGAACGGGAGAGTGGGCGTTCGAGTGGGAGCGAGGTTGGCAGTGGCGGGGGTGGGGCGGGGGCGGGTGGACAGCCAGCCGAGGAGGTGCCACGTCCGGTAGCGCCAGGGGCTGCCTTGCCCGCGTCCAGGCGGCTGCGAAGGCGGCTGCTCTCTCTCAGTGCCGTCTCGGGAGTGTGCTGGTCCTCTGTTTCCATTTGGTCTTGAGTGGTGCTGAGTGAGGTGACCTTTCGGGGTGCGCCCGGGGCGCGAGGGTGGAGGGCAGCCTTTAGCACACCTCCTTGCCCGTGCTGGTGCCCGGCAGGATGTTGAGCTGCGTGAGCTGTGCGGCGTGCTCCTTGGCCTTGAGCCTCAGCGCCGCTATGCTAGAGGCGCGTCTGTCTGCGGCCGCGGTGGCCGGGTCGGCCAGCGCGCCCGACGCCACCGCGCCCTCCACGGCCGGCGTGGGCTGTCTCAGGAGCGCGGCCGCGGTCGACGCGCTGGTCAGGGGGGCCATGGTGGAAAAGAGCCTGCAGGGAGAGCAAACAGCGCGGTCACGGCCTCGGGAGCAGAGCGCGGCGCCGGGGAGCAGGGGTAGGGGACGGGCGGGCAGCTCCCGACCGGAGGAGCAATAGGCCACACAAGGGTGCAGACGGGCGCCGCCGGAAGAAGCCCCGAGTCGCAGGGCTAGGGCGGGCCCCGGGCTGGGGAGCAGGTGGGAGCATGGGTGGGAGGCGAGGGTGCTCTGAGAGGGCTTTACTAGAGCAGGGAACCGACGGTGTGTGGCGGGGGGCGGGGGGGAAGCCAAAGGGCCAGGTATCCTGAAGGGATCAGAGCCAGGGCGGAGGCAGGTCCCGTGGCCCAAACCCAGCGGCCCCATTGCCTGGATTGTGCGCTTTCGCATAAGAAGGGGCTGTGCTCTCAGACCGGGAGCTCCAATTGCCAGGGGAGAAAAGAAAGACAAAGAGAAAAAGGAGAAGAAGAGAGACAGAGGGAAGAGTAAAAAAAAAAGAGAAAGAAGGGGAAAAGTGGGATCGAAACCGATCAAGACCTATGCTGCAGATTTTGTACTCTCCCTGGGGCGCCTTCTCGGACGGGGACTCCTTTTGCCCTGGAAAAGCTGGCCTGGTTTGCCGGCCTTCCCGCCGACACGGCCACCCTCCCGCGCCCGACAGAGCCGCCAGTGCCCAGCCAATGACCGCGAGGAGGGGGTGGGGGGCGCCCGCCTGTTGATTTCCGCTCGACAGGCTGCTCTGACCCGCCCAGCCGCTCCGCGTCCCGGCGCGGCGACAGTCTTTCCCTATCGCCTTCCCTGAGTCCTGCAGCCTCTTACCCAGAGAGGCCCCCGAACCCGCGACCCCCGCGCGCGGTGCACGGCGACGCGCAAGCCTGGGACCCCAAGCCTGGGATCCCAGTCCGCGCCACCAACTCCAGGTGGCACCGGGATTGCTTCTCGCGGCGCCTCCACCCCCTTCGCACAGCACAGCCGACCTACAGATGAGGCCAGAGCCACCCCCTGGCCACCTGACACTACCACCCCCAAACCCCCCTCATGTCTCCCCCGCACCCCCCGCCAGGGTTCTGGCTCCGAACTCCCGCAGTGACGACTCGGAGTCTCCACGATTAGAAATGAGCCCACTAGGGTTGGAGAACAGCCTCCGGCTTATCCCAAGCCACCCTCCACCCCTCGTGCCACCCCCACCGCACTCCTCTTGCGGTCTCTCCAAATCTCGAAGTCTGGTACTCCAGCCCTGGTTTGCCAGCTTTTACAAGTCACTTGTCCGAAGGAAAAGGGGGCGGCGGCGGGGGGGGGAGGGTTGGTTCAAGGGACACAGGACTTAAAGGTTTTTCCCCCCCCGGAAGAAATAATAAAGTGTGGCCTGGAGGGGGTGTAAGATGCCCTGGTTCCATAGGTAAACTGAGTCACCAACTACACTTCAATGCACTCGCTGTTTATTTTATCCGTTTGTTACATGGAACTTTTACTTAGTGTCTTTTTTTTTTTTAAACTTTTCTCTAAGATGATTTTTGTTAAGTGGCTGCGCAGTTGGATGAATCTATTATTTCTTTGTTCTCCCAAAGAGAGATCATTGAAGCTGCATTCAGTTTTATTTTCACTGCACTTTCCAACTTAATACATCCCTCCTTTGTTTCTTTGTCTGGGTGATTATACAGACTTTTAATTTCATCATTCGATGATCATTTAAAGAAAGGGAATTATAATATACGATGAACTGTTTCTTTTATTTCGTTGTCTTGTGCCGCTGTGAGGGTGGGGGGGTTTGCACATATGGGGGTATGGTTGGCAGTGGGTCATTTGAGTGACAGGGAAGTTAGAGTCTGGGGAAGAAGAAAGAATTCTTGGCACCCAGAGGGCCGGGGGCTCCAGGGCTCCTGTGGAAACCAGAACTGTGTCCCTCTGCCAGGCTTTGGGGCCCAGGGAAGGATTTTTGCAAAATTTGAAGAGTCATCCCAGCTCTGTAGGCTACACGTGCACGAGGTTACACACAGACCAGCTATGGCCTGAGCGGTTGCTGCCTTCAGCTGGTACTTGTACAGCTCTCACTGAACACTCCCAGTTGACCCGGCGTTGTCACTGCCACCGCCCTCCCCTTTGCTGCTCACTCCCAAGTCATTCCCTTCGAGATCCACACTGTTTGAGGCAAAATTAGAGAGTATTTTCTTTGGCTAAATCTCTGCGGGTTGGCCAAAGAGCGAAGATGTGTGTAGCCGCGGCCTGTCTCCGGCCTCCTCCCTGACCCCAGCCTCCGTGTGTGTATATGAGAGAGACAGACAGACAGACAGACAGACAGACTCCCCGAGGCCGCGCGTTACCTGCCGAACGCAGGGCTGATGAAGGCCGGGTGTCGGAACACAGCGGCTCCGAGAAAAGTGCTCAGGCCCAGCGGCGCCCCGCTGGGTGGCAGGCTGGCCGAGCCTGGAGGCGGAGGTAGGCTCGGAAAGGCGGCGGCGGCGGCGGCGGCAGCGGCCGTCCAGGCCGAGTCGAGCGCTGGGTGGTGCGGAGGGAAAGGGCTGGCGTCCAGGTAGGGGCTCAGCGGGTGGGTGGCCGAGAGCGGCCCGGGGAAGGGCAGCCCGGGAGGATGGGTCTGCGCGCCCGCCTTCTCCCGCTTGCGCCACTTCGCCCGACGGTTCTGGAACCAGACCTGCAAAGCGGAGAGAGCCGCGGTCGGCGGGCGCTCGGGGGTGCGCCCCGGCCTCCTCCCCGCCCCCCTCAGTGCTGCGGGGCCCTTCCTCCTTTCCACCGAGGCCGGCGCCCACTCGCCCCTCTCTGGCCTCAGGCTATTCAAAGACACCTCTGGGGCCAAACAGGTGGCGAAAAGGAGCCCAAACTTAAAGCCAGCAGGAAACACGGGGCAAGCAAAACCTTCCCAGCAGCGCGTATTTCCAACAGCCTAGTTCCTTTCCAAGTTGGAAGAAAGTGGTCCCGAGAGTTTAGAGAGGGGGAAATCGGGGTTTAAACGTCTCGGCGGCCATCTGTGTGCGGTGCAGCTTAAGACACGTCGCTTAAACCTTTCTCAACCTCAGTTTTCTAATCTGTAAAATGGCGATAATAAAACTTCACTCGTAAGGCTGTTGTGTGGAATGAATAAGTAAAGCATGTGCAAGCTCGCCTTGGCCCGTGACTTTTGGCCGTGGGCGGCCACCCAGAGATGAACACATATCGGGTTCCGCCTTTTTCACGTTTCCCCAAGAGCTGGCAAAATCCCCGCTGTGTTGAAAAGGGCATCTCAGGGAGGCGGTTCATTTGGTCTTTCCAGAAATATTTGTTGAACACCTAAGAGCACGAAGCTGGATTCTGGGGCTTGGGGAAAGCTGGGCGGGAGGGAAAAGCTGGGTTTACCCCTGCAAAGGAGCATACAGTGTAAGGGCACAGTTCCTCGAGAAAGGAAATATGGGGCCTGTGGCCTGCTCTCTGTGGAAAGGAAAGGAAAGGAAATATGTGGCCTGCGGGGGCTGTGTGCAGGGCCTGGGTCTCGCCTGGAAGGCACTGACTGCCAGGCCTGGGTGTGCAGCATCCCCGGCCCAACCGAAGTCAGGGTGCTGACTACTTGTAGACTTCACACGTCTTCAGAGCTAATAGGTCCTTGGTTTCTTTGCGGCATGTGGTTTAAACAGGTTATTTAAATAAGACAGTTCTAGGCTTGGGGGAGGTTTCCAGCATAAGGTATCTTCCTAATTGTTAATAGAAAGCAGTTTTAGTAGAGACCTTTACCTGAGATGTGGCAGCTACCATGGTCTAAAAATAACTCCCAGGAGCATAAAATTATTTTTATGTGACCTGCTCATCACACCCACAGCTAATAAGATATGCTCCTTCTCCCCTGAAGGCATTAATATTTTTAGGCTTGGGTCGATGCCTGCACACAAGTCTAAAAATTAAGAATGAACTCCAGGGCTATCCAGAGTTATAGGAAAATATAATGTAAATGATCCCAGAGGACTCGTGTGTTTTTTTAATTGAAAGACATCCATGCCTTTCATACATACACACATCTGAGGTTGTCCTCCCAGCACTGGGAGCTAAGCTGGGCCCGCCTTCGGCAAGAGAAGTCGAGAATCCACACCGGTTGATTATTTCAAATGCTGCCGAAAAGGGAGCCATCCATAAGACTCCACGGCCCTCAAACAATCTATTTGTGAATTGGAGAAACACTCTAGTGCGGAAATTCAGAGGCTTGGAAAAGTGAGACTAGATGGGACCAGGCTGGGTGGGCAGCTTTTGTGTATCCAGATCTGTCTAGACGAGAATATCCGCCACTCTTCCATGGCAGTGAAAGGAGTGAAGGAGGGGAGGGGGCGGCCGAGGCAGAATGCCCTCAAAGAACGTGGAAACCATTTACAGACAGATCGTCTCTCCCGGCTCAACTGCAATCATCAAGATGTCCCCCTGCAATTCCTCATTATTGAATTAATACCTCTGAGGCCCCCCAAAGGTAAACGAAAGGACTCTAATAATTCATATTCACTTAATTACATCTTCTCCAGTGAATAGGGAGAGAGGAGAAGGGGAGGGGGCGCTCTCTTTCTTTTTAAAAGTTATTTAACTTTCCCACGACTCGTTCCCCTGAGCTGAAAATACGGAGTTGCTGTCACATCTCTGTTTGACAATGGAGAAATGTGTCAACAGAAAGGAGGGGACAGGCCTCATCATTAGCCCTCTAATGCAAGAAGCTGTTGTGTATTAAATGAGCCATATGGAATTTATTGTGCTTTATCAGCGCTTGATTTTGACTGTAAAGTGATTCACTCAGCTCCTAACCCAGGGACATCTGTTTTCTGTTGGCCATCGGGGCTGCCCAGTGTTGATCGTCTCTTTGGTTATGAGGCCTGGGTTCGGAAATGCACTCTGGTATGGGGCTGCAAACACCTTTAATAGCATTGCACTCACTCCCTATTAGATCAATGTGGGCTCATTGCTATAAAAAATGGGAAATCAAATAGCATTAGCCAGCTCCTTGTGCGGGCGGAGGGGAAATCAAACAGCATTTTGCCTTCAAATGGCCCTGTTTGTTCTAGCACTAAGTGGGCTTTTATGAAGCCCGATTGGAGACTTAATCGCAGCCAAATACCTGCTTGGATCTGAGCGGATTTGTCTAACAACCAAATCCATGCTCCATCCCATTATTTCAATCAGGAGAAGTCAGTCCTCCGATTGTTTCCTACAAGGGCTATGGGACCGGGGTGGGGAGGGGGTCTCCTGGCTGCAGTGCAGAGACCCTGAAACCCGTCTTCTGATCCTGGACTCCTTCCTCAAGGCTCCCAAACCCAGAAACCTTCCCTTCCAACCTCCCAGGTCTTCACATTTTCGTTCTCTTGTGCATTAGTGTTTGGGTCTATTCTTTTTCTGATTCTGCTTCTCTTCGTTTTATGAAAGGGGTCTCAACCCACCCCGATCCATCCACCCCCTCTCTCTCCCACTCTTCTCCCCACCCGTCCCCCTCCCTCCTCTCTCTCTGCCGGTGCAGCTCACCTGGACTCGGGCCTCAGTCAAATCCAGCCTCATGGCCAGTTCCTCCCTATAAGAAAGCGACACACAGACAGGAGGTCACAGCAGGCTCCAGCAAAGCCCTCTCAGCCACCTTCCCCTTGCTGGCAGGCCTCCTCCTTTAGGGTCTCCCCCGGCTGCCTGCCCTCACCCCCAAGCAGACCGGCATCATGAGCCCTTCACCACCGAAGTGCCTACTATTTGATTGAAAACATAAAAACACACATTGCTGGATATAGGACATTATATTGTATCACACTATAGTCAAGAGTGGCAAGGGTGGCTTGAGTCCATAAGCCTAACTGGGTATTCCTCGGATTCCCCCCACTCTCTCTTAAGCCAGAGTTGGACAAGAAACATGCGCACACAATGCTTACTGCCTGTTCTGTCCTCATATTACACGGGAGAAGAACTCACTATTCAACCCCCCAATTTTTTTCCCGTCCTTGGTGTCTTTCTGCCTTGAAATTTTTTTCTGCCTCGCCCCACCCCATTCTCCCCCACTTCTCGCTCTCTCCCTCTTCAGCTCTTCGCCTTTCCCTCCATCTCTCTATCCACCACC
>CM053612.1:85589227-85624302 GCA_028646535.1 Procyon lotor | reverse complement strand
TCTCAGGGGAAGTCAATTTAACTGAAACCCTACCCCGTCATTGCAGTTATTACTGCGACAATTAAGGCAAATAGGAAACCATTAAGATGCTGTAAAATGGCTTACGACCTGTTTACCAAAAATATGAGCTCCAGAGAATAACCGGCTCTACCCCCGCTACTGTGAAAGACTGGGGGCTGCCCCAGCCTGGGACCTGGGTCTGCACTGCCTGCCGGCCCCGGTCCATACCTGAAACTTCGGGGCCAGGAGAGAAAACCGGATCACCAAGCGCTTTCCCTCGCCTCCCGCTGCCATGAGCACCAGCAAATCTAAAGCCACGCTTCTGGCCAGCTCCCCGGCCTGAGCCCAGGAGCTCTACAGAACCCCCGGCGGGAAAGAGGTGGGCACCGGCTGGCAGAGAGCAGCCGCTCCCCTTCCCGCACTCTGGTTCCCCCTGGGCGAGCTCAAAAAGGGCAGACCTGGATGCCCAGCGATGCCTCATCATTTTCTTCTTTGAAACACACATGTGTCACAAATGCAAAACGCAGGGCGGCCAGTTAGCCAGTTGATAGCACACACCGATTTTTAAATTTATGTTCGTTTTTTAAAGATGATGAAGGGACTGGATGGTATAGTGGAGGACCAACTTTAGCTCGAGGGGTGACCAAGTGTGGCCGGCATCACAACCACTCTCCTAAGAGTTTGGCAATTACTTGCCAGATCAACCACACTTTAGAGTTGGCTCGGGCCTCCTGAGCTCTGAGCCGAGATTAGTCGTCCGGTTCAAAGGGGCGACTAGCCTTCCTCTTCTAAAACGCTTATTGAAAAGCTGCACACGTCTTGAGCGAAGGAGCTGCCCGGGCTTGACAAGCTCTGCGCCAGGCAGACACCCATGGGTTTCTTCCTACCCACGGAGGGAGGGAAGTTTGCCCAGACCTTGGCCTTCCGGTGGGAGAGGAAGGCCCCCAGGCCGGCCAGTGCCCCAAGTTGGATGAACCAGCTGGGGCCTTGGGGTCCAGTCATCTCACCTCTTTCCCCAAAACACTCGGGCAAGAGCGAAGTGGAGCGTGACCGGGCGGAACACCCCGGCTGGACAGCCGTCCCAAGAGGGAAATCCACCTCCCGGCCCCAGCTGTTTTGTCTACTGTCCGCCAGGCCGCCAGCAACCCGGCCCACCCCCTGCCAACCCGCGTACAGTAAACGAGTGCTGGCCTTGACGTGCGTGGGGGAAGAGAGGACAGTGACGAGCCGGGAAGACTCTGGCTGGTGCCCGGCAGATGTGCAGGTATCAAACCCTGCCCAGTTCTGACTTGCTTCCGTTAGTTCAGAAGTCCTCAAACGACAGAACTGGAACCTTTTTAAAGGCCTTCTCCGCAGGCGCGGGCTCCAGCTTCACTGTGAACAGCGAACAGCGTAACTGATACGCACCAGGCTCCCAGGGCCTCAGACGCGGGTGGCGAGCGCGCACCACACAGCGGCCAAAAATAGCCCCTGTTTTTGCTTTGGCCCGCGAGGGCCCGTGGCGCTTCCTGCGCCTGCCCTGGGACCTGGCCGGGACCGCAGCGCCGGGGGTGCGGCGTCTGTGCTCTGGGGTGCGCGTGCCTCCAATGTGGCGTTTTCGGGCACTCTACGGAGAGGCCGTTTTTCTCTAAAACTTGTAATTTGAAAAAATAAATAAATAAACTGGAGAGACTCTGGGAAGCAAAGGAATCACCCCAGTCCAAACTTAAAGCCCGGAGTAGGGGTGGGGTTGGGTGGGGGTAGATTTCGTGAGTAGGAGTGGGTGCGTTGGGAGGGCACAGCTGGGTAGAGTCCAGGAGCCAAGTCCCTGCCCCGAACCCGGGGCCCCCGCGCGCCCGCCTTCCCTCTCCGGGGCCCGCTGGCGCTCTCCTCCAGCTACCGCCGCGCCCGCCCCTCTCGCGTACCTAGTGAAGACGTCCGGGTAGTGCGTCTTCTGGAAGGCCCGCTCCAGTTCCTCCAGCTGGTAGCTGGTGAACGTGGTGCGGTAGCGCCGCTGTTTGCGCTTCAGCAGCCCCTCCTCCGAATCGCTGCCCGCAGACAGGCACACGCTGTCCTCGCCGTCCTTGCCCTCAGCGTCCTCTGGGTGCAGCAGGAGCTCCTCCTTAGGCGAGAGCTCGCCGCCTTCGGTGGCCACGGCCGCGGCGGCGGCGGCGGCGGCGGCGGCGGCGGCCACCCCGCCAGTGGCGGCCACGGTGCAGCGCCGGGGCTCCTTGAGCAGCGCGCGGGCGTCGTCCTCCAGCAGCTCCTCCTCGTCGTCCTCCAACAGCTCCTCTTCCTCATCTTCGTCCTCTTCATCCTCCAGCAGCTCCTCCTCGTCGTCCTCGGCGCCCGTACCGCCACCGGCCGCCGGGGCGCCACCGGGGCCGCTGGCCGCGCCGAGGCGCTCGTCCGGGTGCGCGGCGCCCCCCGAGCCACCCAGCTCGTCCAGCGCGGGCGGCGGCGGCACGAAGGGCGCCCCGTTTTCGCGGTACGACTTGCTGCGGCTGATGCTCACCTGCGGTGCCTGGCTGATCTTGAGCGTGTCCCAGGCCGCGGCCGCGGCGGCGGCCGCGGCCACCGCAGCCCCCGCGCCGTCCGGCCGCTCCCCCGGCCGCGCGGTTGGCGGCGGCGGCGGAGGGGCCTCCCCTCGCGGACCCGCCGTGGCCGTGGCCGCCGCCGCCGCCGCGGCCGCCGCGGCCGCCGCCGCCGCCGCGGCGCCCTGGAGGAGGCGGCCCCCGCCCGGGCCGTACAGGCGCCGCAGCTTGGGCGGCAGGTGGAGCTCAGCCTCGAACGGGGCGCTGCTGCCCTTGGGGGAGCCTGCGGGCAAGGGAGAGCGGTCAGCGCGCTAGCCAGCCGGGCGTCCCCGCCAGAGGCCGACCCACCACTGCTCTCTCGGCCCCTAGGCCTCGGCCCCCTCTCCCGCGCGCTATGGGACTTGGACCCCCTTCACCTCCTTCCCCACTTTTCAGGCTTTCTTTTTCCTTTTGTCTGTCCGTTTCCCTTTCCTTCTCTTTTTCTCTTCTGTCCTCCTCTGTCCCTCTCCTCTCTCCTTTCCCTCTCCCACTCTTCCCTTCACTTCTTTCCTTCCTTCCTTTACCTCTTTCTTTCCCTCTCTTTCTTTTATTTTTATTTTCCTTCTCCTTTTCTCTTTCCTCCGCTACCCATCTCTCCCGTTCTTTCCTCATCTTTCTCCTCTCCCCTTTCCTTCCTTTCTCTTTTTGTGCGCTTTCCCCGCTCACTCTCCTCCTTTCTTCCTTTTCTTTTTCTTTCCCTTTGCGCTCTCTCTCTCTCTCACTTTTTTTTTCCTCCCCATTTCAGGGCAGGGAAGAATCTGAAAACATTCAACAACTTAAAAAAAAAATTATCACCCTGAAAACTTTGCGCACGACCTCTGCCCGCTGCTCTGCTACGCAGGCCCAGGCCGGCGAGAGGGGCGCTGCCCGTGGGCGACCCCTGCGGGGGCTGAGGAAACGGCCCAGTGGCCCTGAGCGCGGGCGGTGCCGCAACAGCCCGCAGCGGGAGGGGGGCGGGGGCTCCTTGCACAGAAAGGCTAAGAAAAATCGTCCTGGAGAAAATGGGCTCAGAAAGGCCTGGGAGGGGGCAGAAGGGGGCACAACAGGCACAGGCCGCTCTTTCCCTTCGAGGAAGCGCCCGGCACAGGTGCCACTGCAGGCTAAAAAAAGAAAAGGAAAAAGTCAGTTTTATTTTAAACGGCTCCTTCTCCGCCATCTGCTCCTGTCTTCCAAAGGGCGCTGCGGCTGGACCTCTGGTTTTCGGATTTTAAAAGAAATCAACAATTCTTTCCCTGTGATACTTCCGAGGGCAGCTCAAGGCGAAACTTGAGTGTAACAGGTTCGGGGCAAAACAACGGTTGTTTTGGAATTTTTAGTTTTAGGGAAAAAAAAACTTTTAATTATTTAACTCTATTTTTAAAAATAACACAGCAGAGAAAAAAATAGCACCCAGAAGCTACACATTTCATACAGTTCAGATACAATAAGGAGCATTTGGGTAATCCCAGGGAGACGTTTTCTGCAAAGCTTGGGTTTAAAAGGTCGCAAGTAATCTACAATTATAAAAAGAAAGAAAGGGCTGACAGGCGGGTGGGGAGAGCACCGCATACAAAGAAATCTTCCAAAGAGGAAAGACCAAGGCTCACCCTACCTGGAGATCCCTATTCACAGCTTTAGGAGTCCATGTCTTCAAGTTGTTGTTACAAGGGTCCACCCAGCACCTGCTGTTTCTGACCTGTCGCCCCTCTTCAGAGCACCCCCAAGGCCACCAAACGGAGCATTTAAACGACCTAAAGACCAATTCCGAGAATCTAAGCTCCCCGCCCCCCCACCACCACCAAAGCGAGGCTTGGCCTGTGCTTCAGGAAGCTGAGAGGAAGGGAGAGACGGCCCCTGGCGAGATGTTTGCCGCTCTCTGAGGCATCAGGCCTCAGAATTGTTCTCCCTTTCCTCCATCTCTCCCTTGAAAACCCCAGGCCCCTGGCCCCAAACATCGAACATCCAAACCAGTGCCCAGCACTCTTTGCAGGTGCCTGGCGGGCGCAGCCTTACCTTGCACAGCCTTTTCCTGGTCGGCGCGGCTAGCCAGTGGGGCAGGCAAACTCTGCGCGGCTCCCAGAAGCCGCATCTTGCATGGGCTCCTTCGGCCCAGGATGCTGTCGATGCAGTAGGAGGAGAGCAAAGTTGGAGATTTACTTTTGCACTCGGGCCTCTCGGAGCAGCCCTCCTCCTGGTACTGATTGCTCATGGCTGGGGCTTTTCCCCTGCACGCAGAGAGCGGGGCCGCTGGCTGCCTCTCCTGGAGGGTGGGATAGATGGGTGTGTGTTAGGGAGTGGGGTTAGATGGCTGGTTATAATGGATATTACTGTGATCTCTGTGCCTCTCTGCTTCCCTCGGTTGCTGGCTGCTGGCTCCCGCCCTGCCCGCGGCCGGAGCTCGCCCTCTCCGCGCTCAGGACAAGCAGTAACAAGTGTAGTGAGCGGCGGGCGCGGAGCTCTGGAGTCTCTCTCCTCCACGTGCTGAGAGGCGCCTTCTGATTGGCTCTCGCCAGAGGCCGGGCTGCGCCTGGGCTGCGGGCTCAGAGCAAAGCCTGGACTGGAGTCCGGAAAGGCCGGCGTGGGGTGGGGGGGGGCGGTGCAGAGGATAAGAGGACAGCGGGCATTCAGCGGAACCATTTTTTTTTTCTTGTTTTGTTTTTAACTAACAATTTTCTAAGTTCTCCGTCTTCTTCCTGTAGATTCCCCTTTAGCCCATCAGGGCTGCTCCGAAGCTCTAGCTTATTCTAATGTCAGGCCTGTGGGGGCCACTTGGGCGCTGTGCGCCCCTTCCACTAACCAGAGGATCTCGCTTCCTGGAGGCAAGGCCTTGAGGCTCGCGTTCAGACCGACTTGGTACTTTGCAAAGCCAGGGCTGCGCTCCCAGGACAGCGCCTCGATCTCAGTGGCGCCCAGTCGCAGTGCCCTTTAGGCCTGACGGGCCTCCGAGGTGTCAGGGTGATGGCCACAAGCAAACATTACTGTTTGGGCGTTCGCTTTTCTCTTGTGGCCCGACGCCTTGAGCTGTTGGTCTTCACCCTGAGCCAGGAGGTTGCTCTCGGGTTCGTAGCGGCCCCCAACCTCTCTCGCCTCCGTCTTGAGCTCTGGAAATAGTCCCCTTGAAGACAAAGTTCTGCCAAAGGCGCACGGCCTTCACTTCGGCACCTACGGGGCAGTACAGGACAGGCGAGTGTCTGGGAGTCTCCCCTCCTGCCCAGACTCGCTTCTCTCTTCCTCCCGCAAGTTCGCTTCCTTTAGTTAGGCTGTCATCCCGAGGCTGGACACTCTCAAATCTCAAATCTCGTGCAGGGAGCAAACCTGTGGGGGCCCTGAGTGCTCTTGGGTGGGAAGGACCCAGGTTCGGCTTCTACCAAGCATAAGCGCCTAAAATTCTGAATTCTTAGGGCCTGGCTCCCATTAGCAAAGGTAAGAAAACGAGCCTGTGGTTGAACAACGCGTTTCTTACCAAACAACTTCCTGCGCGTCCAGCGCTGAGAATCTAGATCAACTGAAGTTGGGCCAAGCTGGGCGAGGGGCTAGCACCGACGCCCTCCTTGACTGGGTGCAGGGCTCAAGGGCTAGCCAGCCCACCCCCACCCCCACCCGCAACCATGGCAGGGTGGGAGCGAGAGTGGTGGGTGGGAGAGGGGTCGGGGAGGGGGAATCCACGCCGGGTTTTCCTGTCTCAACCCCTTCAATGTGTCAAAGAGAAAAGCGTTTTACAAAGGATTATACTTGAATCACTTACAGCCAGTATTTAAAAATACAACGATGCATAACTGGGATTTTTTTTTTTCCAGCCATAAGCATCTGCATAACTCTTGGACGCTGGTGGGTGGGTAGCCAAAAGATCGGGCTCGCTTGGCAGGAGTATTCAAGACACAACTTGAGGGGGATGAAGGGTTGGGAACAGGTACATTAATGATGTTAATACTGATGCTGATGTTACTACTACTGTTAGAGGCAAGAGGAAAAAGATTTCTCTCTGTTTCCCTCTCTCTTTCTGGTTTTTAGTTTGATTCTCACCAGTTTTTCCTACACTTGGATGATGGGGCTGGGGGGCAGATCTGTCCATGAGCTAAATCTGACATTTGATTTTCTTTTAAGCCCTGCCTGCTGATCCAAGGAACCTGGGATCTTCTCCTGCCTTTCCTGCATTCTTCCTCTTTCCATCCTTACCAACGGTTCCAGTTTTTATACTGTCCCATTCAGCTTTAATCTAACATTCTGCGCGCTGATTCCCTCCCCAGTCCAGAGAGCACACTCCCGGCTACAGGGTCTGGACGCAGCTGTAAAGACGCGACCGTCTACTCCAAGCCTCCAGCCGCAGACCCTCGCGGGTGTCCCTGCGGCTGGTCGCTGGGAGAAACAGAGGCACTTTTCCCTCCCCGCGGGGCCCTGCGTCGGAAATCCACAAGACCCGGCTGCTGGGTGGCTCCGTGACTTCAGAGTTGGCTCCGCACACGCAGGGAGTGGGCTGAAAACGAGTCCAAAAAAGATCGTGTTAAACAAAAAGAAATACAAATGTACAAATCATTTCTGAGAGTCTAACAGGGTTTCAGCTCTCTCGGTGGAAGATTTCTTTGCTTCCGTCTCCCTCCTCCCCCTTGTGCAGCTGTTCTTTTTTAAAAAAGAAGTCGGACTTTCTGCTGGGGTGTATTCTAATTTTAATCATCCACTGTAAAAGAGGAGGTTAACATAGAATTTCTGATTCTGACTTAATGACCCTTGGAATTAAATCTAATTCTATTAATGGAATATAATGTGTTTCTTTGGGAAACCTAGTTGAAAACACTAGCTTTGTTATTTTATTTTGTTCATTTTTGGTATTTCTAATTAGTCTTCCCCTGTGAGGATGCTATTGGGAAGGCACGTCCATTCACTTTGGGGAGAAGGGCCCGACCCCTTTCATTTTACACCCAACAGCCCTGGGATGATCTTTGTCACAATTCAATACCAACTTCAAAATCCGCAATTGACTCTTATAATTCCCGAAAGATTAAATTAAAAAACAACAACAGAAAACTTTTCCAGCATCCCCACCGGGAGACAGAACCTGCTGGCATCCCCATAGTGTCTAATCAGAATATGGGTTTAGGATGTATGTACTATCCTATTTGTTCATTTTAATTTCTTTAAGGTAAGCTCTACATCCAACATGGGACTTGAACTCACGACCCGGAGATCAAGAGTCACATGCTCTCCGGACTGAGCCAGCCAGGCACCCTTCCTATTTGTTATTTTAGAAAACAAAAATGATACTTCTAATATCTAGGAAGAATTTAATTGATTTGTTGAGTAGGTAGACTTGTAAGAATTGGGCTATAGGATAGTTATAAAAACTTTTAGGTTAGTCGATTTCATATTTACTGTAAGCAAAATGACACTTCACTTTCCTTTTATCTCACTTTCTTTTTCCTACGGCTCAAAATAATTTCATTTTAGTGGTAATATTATTCACGTTTGTACTTTGTTATTCACAACTCCTGGCTCCTCTAGTCTTTGGGGTCTGTAAATGTTTTTTTATTTTCCCTGGGCTGCCTAGAAAACAATAGTTTGCAGTTCATCTGCCTCTACAATCAATCGCTGAAATAAAAATGACGTTTATGGCCAGAAGTGAGGGTCAGAAGTGTTTAAAACTGTTGTTTATGGTGAAAGATGAGCCTTGTCCCCAGGACTGGAAATAATAATTACCTAGAAAAGGCGGATGGAAGAGACTCCTTTCTTTTCCATGGTGAGAACTAATTCTACATTGCAGTTTCAAAATTATATTTGCAAGAAATGCAGGATAAGGAGGTGGCAGTAAATGTCATTATGGGGGGGAATGTTTGGAGGAGAGTTAACCTTGCACATTTTTCATTTGAGATGTTTTAATTTACTGTGCAAAATACACATAGATAAATAAAGCAGTGATGGGCTTCCAGCCTCACCGGACACTCAGGTCCCCTTAAATTATGCTCAACCTGTTCAAAACATATATTTAAACAATAGAAATAAACTTCACTGGAGTCTGGCGACCAATTTGGAAGCCATTGGAAGGGAAGACAATAAGTCCTGATTACACTCAAGGAGTCTCTGTGATGTGATATCCCCTTTGCCAAGTCATTTTGCTGTTTTATTTATTTATTTCCTTTCCTTTTCTTTCTTTTTTTTTTTTTTTAACAAACTTTCATTCATTTATGGTCTTCCGCAACCTGCTAATTTAACACTGGAGCGCGTTATTGCAGTGTTAGGAGGAGAGAAAGAAGGAGAGAAAACAACAATACTGCAATGATCCAAATGATACAGTAGAATTATAGCAATTATAGTTCTACTTGTGGAAGAAAACCTTGCTGAGATCAGGCAAACAAACTGAAGCCTTGTGAGGATAACAAGCGTCGGGATTGACAGCCGGTGCTGGGAAGAGCCGGAGGGCACAAACAGAAATATTTGCCTCACCCCTACCCCCCTTAACTCCAACCAGTCAAGGTTAACCTCCTCAAATGCTGCCTTCAGAGTCTTATCCACCTCGGGGTATACATTTTATGCACAAATCGTGGTCTCTCCTTCTGGAAGTCTGATAATAGGAGGAAATACAACATAATCCGCTTGCCTAGCACTTGTCCCTCGCCTTCTCTGCCCCCTGCTTGCCCTCCACTCCCTACCCCTGCCCCAGTTCTCCCCAAGGCTGCGGGGATCTGTCTGTGGACGGTGTTTGTTTGTTGATGTGTTTTCAGAGGATCAGCTCGTGGAAAGGTCCAAAGGGACTGACAACTTGGATTTCCAGGGAAGACTCCTTGGTGTTTCCAAGTTACCCCTCTACCCCGTGTAGTCCGCCGGAACCCTGGGTTCTACCAACAGGGCTCGGCTGGGAGAGGTTTGTTGGGAAGCAGAGCTTTCGGAAGCGTCCGGAGGACCACGGCCGAGCCCTCAAGGTACGGACGTGTGGGTGTGATCTCTGCGTTAGGACAGCTCCCCTTATTTGCAAACTTTGCCACTTTTGCTTACCCTTCTGCAGGCCGGGAAGGGGGTGGGGAGCGGGAACTAGAGAGAAAACAGACCCCACCCCCCACCGCAATCATCCCCTCAGGCGGCCAACCGAGGCGTATTCTCTAGCCCTGCTCCACGCACAAAGCCCGGCGAGCCGGGCGCAGTTCACGTCTGCCCTCGGAAGGCGAAGGAGGAGGGGGAGGAGCGGGAGGTCCCCCCTTCTCAGGGGCGACAAGCGAGTGTTTGGGCTCTCACCCTGAGTCCCTCGGCGGGACCTCTCCCCCCCGCATCTCCTGCCGCACCGTTCCCCAGGTTTCCAGACCAGAGAGGGAAACTTCTCGGCGCCCTGTAATCGCCACCATCTGGCTGCTCCTCTCCGACGCCGCGGGACAGCTGGACCCTGGGCGCGCCCAGGGTCGAGGCGTCCCCGGTGCAGCCAGCGTTTTTCTGTAGCTGCCGCTCTTGGCGCCCCCGGACTTGGGGTGTGTGTAGGGGGCACGGATAGGAGCTCACGCCAGGAGCAGCGAAGGACCCAACGCCGGCGTCCACCCGGAGGCCCATGCCGACCCCCGCTGTCGGCGTCCTCGCCGCGGAGCCCCCTCTCGGGCTCGGCTCCGCGCCACGGCCAGAGCGCGCCCCCTAGCGGGGGTCTCCGGGTGGGCCGGGCCCTTCCGCCGCAGCCTCTGGGCACTGAAGTTGGCAGATCCTAGTGATACTGCAGGAATGAATGGGGGAAGAAAACAAAAGCCTTGGAAACATTTCCAAGTGTGCAATAAAAGACCCATCTGTACCTTTCTTCTCCAGCGCGTTCGTGGTTAATGTCCCCCCCATGCGCGCGAGAGGGGAGATAATTGCTGGGTGGATTCTTGCTGGAGAACCTCAGGAAACACTGGCCCGAGAAGTGGAATAATTGGGGGTGGGGCGAAGGCAAGCGTGCAGAGGCTGCAACACCAGCCTGAGATCCGAATCCCGCTGTCTCTGGGGTGTTCATGGAGTCCTGGCCGCCTGCGCCCTCAGGTTCCTCAGTCCTTAGTGAGGGGTCATCTGAAGGTAGCTACTCTTAATATTTCTTTTATTTGCAATCGGTCTCTGTGGCACCCCCACATCCTGGCTCTAGGATCCCCTCCCACCTTCTGACTCTAGTATACCCCACGTTCGGATTCTAGGATTTTCCGGTCTTTGCCTCAACGATTCCCCCGCCTTCTGTCTTCACGGTCCCTCCACCTTCTGCCTCCATCCTCCACCCCTGACTCGATGGCCTCCTACCTTCTCACTCTCCGGGAATCTGGACACCGCCCTGCCCCAGCTCCCCAGGCACCACCCCCCTCCGGCAGCATCTGCAGCAGGAGATCGTCCATCCCAGGTTCCACCACCCTCCACTACTCACAAATCACCTACTCCCACCTGGTCTGGCCAGAAACAGACAAAAGAGAAAGGCAGGGTTCCTGTCCATCCCCTGTGGACTTGTTCGACCTAGAAATGGTGAGTTTTCTTGAAGCTCTTAGAGCCTCTGGTGGAAAGTTACTAATGAAGACTTGACACAGATGAAAAATTATCCGTCCAAATCAATCCGTAACTTCCTTCTTTTGCACTAGTGCGTTAAGCCTCACTCACAAATCAGAAAAACACAGATCGAGCTTAAGACGTGGAGTGTCTGCATATTCATGTCCTCAGTCCTGCAGGATTTTAAAGTCTTGCTAAGGCCACCAAAACATTTAATAAGTAAGGCCTAGAAACGAGGGTCCAAAAATAGGAGTGATAACGGCTCTTTGGAGTCTCTTATTTTGCCATGTGTCTCGATAATTGTGAAGTTCACCATGAGAGTTTCCCTGCCCAGAAAAGGCTGGTATTTCAGAGTGGGGGGGAGCAGACGGAAGGGGTCCTGTGGGAAGGGAGACGTGGGTGTCCCCGTGTTTAATTGAGAGTTGCATTGTTGAAAGGAGGAGGGAAGGTGCCAAAGCTGAGCAGCTTTCTGTTCCCTTCGTCACAGAATAACCTGCAAGGGAAAAAAAAAAAAAAAAAGCCCGCAACTAAGACAGAGCCGGCTTTGCAATAGATACCATTAGAACCACAGTGCCTCTGGAATACAGATATCTAATTTCCTGCCGCAAATCACTTACCCGATCAGAAAACACAAATAGCTCAACAGAAGGGGAAAAAATAGAGGAGGAGGACGAGGACGAGGAAGAAAGGCCCCGGAATAAAAATAACTGCGCAAGAGGGCTTGCATTCCACGCGCTGACAGGCGTCTCATCCAAATCTGGGGCAGTTGCGTCCTCCCCGAGCGGCCCCCCCCTTCTGCCCTCGGACTTTCCAGGCCCCCCCCCCCGGATCCGTTTCGGGGACACTCTGCATCTTTGGGAGAAGGAGGGCGGCTCCCCAGCTGCGAGGAGGGCGGCGGGAGCGGAGAGCCGCGACCCTCACGGCCTAGGGGCCTCTCGGGGCGGTGGAGGCAGGGCCCGCTGGCAGCGACTTCGACTCCTCGCGCACCCCGGCACCGCTCGGCCGGCGCGGCCTCGGTTTCCCTGTCGGGAAGAAGGCGCCCCCACGTCGTGTCGCCTCCCGGCTCTCGGGGACCGGCGAGCTGAGCCCGCCGGCGCCGACGATTGGCGGCGGAGGGTGGGGGGTGGGTGCGGGCGGTCGGCGCCGGGAGCCGGGAGGGCGCCCGCGAGCGGGCGCGGGCGGGGAGGTGGCCCGCGGGGAGAGGCGCTCGGAGCCGGCGCCCCCGACACCGCCCGGCCCTCGAGAACCACCGCGGTGGTGGATGCAGGCGGAGAGTCGGGGCGGGAGACGCGGGAGGCCAGCAAAACCGGCTGCCCAGATGCAAATGCACCCGAAGTGAGCCTTGGCAGTTTTTCTTTGGGGATTCAGTGAGCAGGTCCCAGATTTTGTTTTGTTTTGTTTGGCTTTGAGTGGGAAGTCGTAGATTTCTCACGATCGCCTGAAATGTTGTGTTGCATGTCTCTGAATATCACATTCTTTCCTGCGCTTGAGACTTCGCGGGGCTTAGCACAGTTTCCGGCACCCAGGAGCAGCCTAGTAATCTTGCCTGCACCGGAGAATTGCGTGAGGGCTGTGGGAGGGTAGAGGGTATTTTATTTGAGCAAATGACCATTGATTTTTTTAATCTCATGAGGCCCGGCGCTGATTGGTCTCCTGGCTGTCCCCCTTTCTTCTCTGGGCCTCATTTTCCTTCCTCAGTTCTCCCTTTACTGATATTGGGGCCATTTCGTGGTTTATTACTCGCCCAATTTAAGGCTGGCAAGGCGCTAAGAAGAAATTAAAACCAATGCATTCTGCTCAGAGAATCCCGAAAAGGCTAGAAAGATTGAAACCCCCAGTTCAAGTGAATTTCAGACCCAGGAGTGATTTTTACTTATTTCTTTTCATGGATAATAGAGAGTTGGTGTTATCTGTCACTGTATGTTCTCTCTAATAGCTCCAAGACTATAATCTAACAGGTGTAAAATTTCCCTTTTCTGAGAAACGAAGAGACCACCAACACTATCTTTTAAATAGTACAAATAGAAAATGCAGTTGCGGACAGCCTTCCACACTGGAGAATCAATTCTGGGCCAGCTTGCTTTTTTCTTTTCTTTTCTTTTCTTTTCTTTTCTTTTCTTTTCTTTTCTTTTCTTTTCTTTTCTTTTCTTTTCTTTTTTCTTTCTCTCTCTTTCTTCTTTCCTTCCTTTCTCTCTCTCTCTCTCTCTCTCTCTCTCTCTCTTCTATATACAAGTCTGGTTTTGGGGATAGGGTGGTGTATACCCCACACAGAGAGTTGTAAACAAAGATTGGCTGATTGGAATTCTGGGGCCCCAGGTAAAAATATCCAGAAAAGGCTTTTAACTCTCTGCCAGCTGCAAAAGGGACTGATCATCAAAGAAAATGCCTGTCCTTTCTTTCACCCACTTCCCTTTATCTCCCCTCAAACTGCCCTGCTTAGGTGTTAGGCATCAGGGGATGGGGAGGGAAAAGGCAGAGGAGAGACTCTCCTTTCCCTGCAAGGCCTCTGCCAGGCACCCGGTCCCTCTAGGATGGGCCTTGTTGGTGGAGGCCCATCTGCTTCTTCATTCTCAGGCACCCCTTCCACGGCTCCCCCCGCCCTGCCTTCCAAGCACCCCATCAGCCAGGTCTGGCTCCCACAGCACAGAACACAAAAGGATCTCCCCCAGAATGTTTTATGGAAGGCAGGAGAGGAGCCTGCGGGGGTTGGGGGGGTGCTGCCCATCGGTCTCATTGTGGGCCAGCTCCTGCCTGCTTCTCTTCTACCGCCTCGTTTCTTCTGTAGCTTTTGGGTTGAAACATTTTGATGTTATTTATATAAAGGAAACGACATCAGAATAACCTTTTTATTGCACTACACTAAAGGGAGATTGAACTATAACTTTGAAAATTGTGACATTCCAATGAGAGCTATATTAAATCGCTTAAAAACATTTTGAAGGCATCATTGGTCTTGTCTGTAGTGGTAAGTGAAACAAAGGATTTCACAGCACGTCAGGTTTAATACTAACTCTGTTCATATTTAAGACTTGCAGCTATTAAACAGAAGAGAGGAGAAAGGGAGATGGTGACACAGTGAATGAGGGGGTGGAAGAGAGAAGACAGAAACCACCTTGGGAAGGACCATCCTGGGAATAATAGCGGATACATTGGGCCTTGACTGTGTGCCAGGCGTTGTCCTGAGTGCTTTTCACACTGACTGATTATTTTCCTGACAACCCTATGAGGAAGGTTCTCTTATAATCCCTCTTTTACAGAGGAGGGAACTGAGGCATGGAAGGTGTGACCAGCTGGTCCCAGTTTTCCCGCAGCTTGCCTGGTTTTCACCCGGAAAGCCCTGTGACCCAGCCAGTCCCTTAATCCGGGGCCCACTGGGGTGGTTCATCACCCGAGAGGCACGGGAAGGGGTAGTTTGCCCAAGGTCACAGAACCCGAGCCAGGTTGCGAACTCCCGACTCACATCAGCAGTGCTGACCTCAGTGAATCTTGTCCATTTTACAGACGAGGAACTGGAGGGCCAGAGAGAAGTGAGCTGACTTGTCCACGGTCACACAGCTTGCGAGTGGCAGGTGGGGCACTACAATTTGGGACTTGCGAGTCCACCGCCTTTCCACCCTCAGCTACCTCCGATAAAAAAAAAGTTTTTGTAGAAAACAAGGTGGCTTTTTAAACACCTTAAACATGGAACTAAGGGGCAAAAAGAAATAATAGCCAAGAAAGAGATGTATATCATATTCGGACCTGCAGATCATCACCACCTAGAAGTAACAGGACATGTAGAAAAGGGAGGTCACCTGTATCGTACACACAATTTGTAATGAAAGACAACTTCCAAATTGCAATAACCACACAAAGAAAATAATTATATGGAACATGTGGCCATTAGGCAGGGAACATTTTAACTCTCCAAAGCATTCGATGTCTGGTTCTGATACCATCATTGTTCAGTTTCGGTGCTCAAGGCTCTACCTCATCCTGCCCTCAGAACCGGCAGCCCCCCACAGTGTTCAGTGTTTCCAAACAGCTTCTCAGGGGCCCTGCACACAAAACTCTGAGAACGGATTCTACTCTGTGCATGGAGTTTGCGAGTAGCTTGTGAATCTGGGCACTGGCCAGGAATGGATGCCGTCTCGGAACACAGCTCGCTGGAGAAATGCAGCTTGACGTCAATACAAATAATCCCTATTTGATATATTTCTTATAATTAGAGGTCATCTCTGGACGGGGCTTCCCAGCTAGCAAAGTTGTGATTTGGGCTCTGTCCCGCCGGTGTGGGAGGCGGGGAGGCCCCCGCGCCTTTCAGAGTCCTGGCAGGCATCCTGAATGCCATAAGCTTATGTCCAACTTCAGGGAAGAAAACATTTTGGAAATGACGGGAAACTGTGAAGGAGTTGCAACCGTAAACAGCAAATGTGCTAAAGAGTGGGGACGTATGCAGAGCTAAAAGAGGGCAGGTGGAGCTTGTTCTCAGTTTTTTTTAATGCGAAGAAAACATTGGGCTGACTTCATCCTGGTTCTGCAGAACTAAACAGCATCTCACTGATTGCTCTTGCTTTATTTCACACAAGCACCCGGGGCGGTGTGAGGATCAGGGCTTGAAGAGCCAGAGGCTTCTGAGAAAAAAGGTGAACAGCTGTGGTTCTTGTCAAATACAAAGCCTTAATCATTGTCTAATCATCCCCCCATATTGGACACTGGGGTTAGTTTAAGTGTTTTTGCTGTTACAGACAATAGGATAGTGAGAACCGCCCTGTGCCTAACTTACTCTTTTGCATTCTTTCTTTTAACTACTTTCCTAAGAATGAGAGTCGTGATTGAAGAATGGGAATGTTTTAATGTCTCTTTTGAAATATTGTTAAACATTTCTCTAACTGGTTGAACCAATTTATACCACCACTAGCCATATATGGACATAACTGTTTAGCTATAACCTTGCCAACATTGATGTACTCTTTTTTAATGTTCTTTTAAAAAAATATTTATTTATTTGACAGAGAGAGAGAGAGATCACGAGTAGGCAGAGAGGCAGGCGGGGTGTGGGGAGCAGGCTCCCCGCTGAGCAGAGAGCCGGATGCGGGGCTCCACATCCCAGGACCCTGAGATCATGACCTGAGCCGAAGGCAGAGGCTTTAACCCACTGAGCCACCCAGGTGCCCCTTTATGTACTCTTTTTATGTACTCTTTGTTTCCCCCTCAAAACTTGTTAATTTAAATAGCTCTATACTTGAATTTAGTTCTCCTAACTCCACACTGGGTAACTTTCCCCCCTCACTCCAGCAGTTCTAGCTCTTGCCCTCAAGGGAGTGGCTTGAAGGACCAGTAAGAGGCGAGGGTAAATGGGAATAGAGGTAATCCCACAACAGGGCACATCTGCCTCCCTCAGGAAGGCTTTGGGAGACATCTGTCATGGAGGGGGCGATGTCTGAGACCTCAGGCTCTGGAATCCGCCAGGCCTGCCTTAGATCCCATTCCTTCCACTTCCTGGCTGTGTGGTCCTGGGCAATCTACTTAACCTCTTAAAACTCAGTTTCCTATGAGATATCACCTTATACCATTCGGAATGGCTAAAATCAAGAACATAAAAAAGAGCAGGTGTGGACAAGGCTGAGGAGAAATGGGAACCCTCTTGCACTGTTGGTGGGAACGCAAACTGGCGCAGCCACTCTGGAGAACAGCATGGAGGCTCCTCAGAAAGTTAAAAATAGAGCTACCCTATGACCCAATCATCACACTACTGGGTATTTGCCTAAAGGACACTAATTTGAAAGGATATGTGCATCCTGATGTTTACTGCATTGTCTATAATAGCCAACATGTGGAAGCGGCCCAAATGTCTGTTGATTGATGAATGGGTAAAGAAGTGGTGTATATACACAACGGAGTATTACTCAGCCATAAATATAGTGAAATCTTGCCATTTGCAACAACAGGGATGGATCTAGAGAGTATAATGCTGAGCAAAATATGTCAGTCAGAGGAAGACAAAACCCATATGATTTCACTCATATATGGAATTTAAGAAGCAAAACAAATGAACAAAGGGAAAAAAAGAGAAAGACAAACCAAGAAACAGACTCTTTTTTTTTTTTTAAAGATTTTATTTATTTGACAGCGAGAAACACAGCGAGAGAGGGAACACAAGCAGAGGGAATGGTAGCGGGAGAAGCAGGCTTCCCGCTGAGCAGAGAGCCCGATACGGCACTCGATCCCAGGACCCCGGGATCATGACCTGAGCTGAAGGCAGACGCTCAACGACTGAGCCACCCAGGCGCCCCGAAACAGACTCTTAAGTATAGAGAACAAACTGAAGGTTACCAGAGGGGAGATGGGTGGGGGGAGGGGTGAAACAGGTGGTGGGGATTAAGGAGGGTGCTTATGATGAGCCCTGCGTGACGAACGGAAGTGTGGAATCACTATATTGTACCTCTGATACTAATACAATACTGTATGTTAACTATGCTGGCATTTAAATTTAAAAACTTTTAAAAATTTAAATTGTGAAAGCACACACACACATACACAAAGACTCATTTCCTCACCTGAGAAGTGAGAATGAGAAAAGTACCTAAAAAAAAGTTGACTTACTTCATGTGATGTACAAATACTGAAATTACATTACATGCATTTTTTTAAAAGATTTTATTTATTTGACAGAGAGAGAGAGAGATCACAAGTAGGCAGAGAGGCAGGCAGAGAGAGAGGGGTTAACAGGCTCCCCGCTGAGCAGAGAGCCCGATGAGGGGCTCGATCCCAGGACCCTGAGATCATGACCTGAGCTGAAGGCAGAGGCTTTAACCCACTGAGCCACCCAGGCGCCCCAACATTACATGCATTTTTGAATACTCATACAATTATGTTATGGAATACTGGTTTGGGACTGGAATTGCTCCATTAAAAGGTATGTACAGTTTAAACTTTATAGATATTGACAAAATGCCCTTTAAAAAGATCATTCCAGGGTGCCTGCCTCTCTGCCTGCTTGTGATCTCTCTCTCTCTCTCTCTGTCAAATAAATAAATAAAAATTAAAAAAAAAGATCATTCCAGGGGTACCTGGGTGGCTCAGTAGGTTAAGTGTCTGCCTTCGGCTCAGCTAATGATCCCAGGGTCCTGGGATAGAGCCCCGTATTGGGCTCTCTGCTCAGCAGGGGAGTCTGCTTCTTCCACCGATCCTCCCTCCAGCCCCCCACCACTGCTTTTGCTCTCTCTCTCCCTCAAATAAATGGATAAAAGTCTTTTTAAAAAATTTTATCTATTTATTTGACAGAGATCACAAGTAGGAAGAGAGGCAGGCAGAGAGAGGAGGAAGCAGAGAGCCTGATGAAGGGCTCGATTCCAGGACCCTGAGATCATGACCTGAGCCCAACAGACATCTAACCTGCTGAACCTAATCCTGAGTGACACAGGGAAAGACCAAATTCCATTATGAAGCATGTTACCTTACCTTTGCAACAGGAGCCTATGTCACAATGGTCGGGTGTGCATGAGGCTGGAGAGGGCAGCAGAGGACAGAATGTAGGTCATGTTTGTGGGTCTTGTCTGTTTTCAAATCACTGACATTTTTAGCTGGCAAGGGCAGTGGTCCGAAAGAGAGGGTGGTAGCAAAGGAGATGGAGAGAAGGAAAACCATGGAGCTCCACTCCCCACTCTCACTCTTGGGCTTGGGTCCCTGACTTCGGTTTTTATTTGTTATCATGAGGTTGAATTGAACTAACCCCTTAATGTTTGGTGAAATCAGGCACATTTGTTAGGGTATGGATTGGAGTGCATGAGACTCAGTGACAATAGTGATTTAAACAGATTGGAAGCTTCTTTCTCCTTCATACAAAAATTGGAACTGATATGGTAGATCTACTCCAGGAAGTCATCAAAGTCCCAGTCTCCTTCTATCTTCCCGCTTTTTTGTTCCTAGGATGTTGCCTTCATCTGTATGACTCAAGATGGCTTTTAACATCCTAGGCAGTGGGAAGGAAGGAGGGGAAGAAGAGGTCCCATTTCTTCCCTTTGGGGGCATGGATTGGGAGTTGCCCATATTGCTGCTTCTTATATCTCAACGACCAGAACTCAGACACAATGTCATACCTGGCTACAAGGGAGGCTTGAAACTGTAGTATTTTTAAAAAAATATTTTATTTATTTATTTGACAGAGAGAGAGAGAGAGATCACAAGTAGGCAGCGAGGCGGGCGGGGGGGGGGAGCAGGCTCCCCGCTAAGAAAGCCTGATGCGGGGCTCGATCCTAGGACCCTGAGATCATGACCTGAGCCGAAGGCAGAGGATTTAACTCACTGAGCAACCCAGGCACCCCTAAACTGTAGTTTTTTATTGTATAGAGCCACTTGCCACACAAAAAACTAGAGGCTTCTAGCACTAGAGAGCACTGAGGGAGAACTACTTCTGTGAGCCAAATCTAGCGGGCCCGTTCCTTTACATGTGGTCTATGGCTGCTTTTGCACTATGAGAACACTTGGTTCCCCAGCAAGTGGACAGTCTCAGGGCGAAGAGAACCCCTGCTTAGTGTGTGGGCTGCCTGGTGGCCTTAGATTCTCCCACATCACCAGCACAAGGGACTGACGGTGGGATTCATGGTGGCCCTGGGGAAACAGCAGGAGGAACACTGTTTTCCTATAGGGTTCTAGATTCTACAGCAAGTAGGCTGGCCAGCGTCGCAAGGCCTTCCACCCACCTGTGATTTCAATACATGTGCAGGCAGTAAGGGGCCTCTGAGCACCAGCTTGATAGTAGATTTGGAGCTGATAGGTGGGCAGGCCTCCCATGACTGAAAAGGACCTTCATTCCCTAGCACACATGTGCTGACAGCTGGAAGGACTGTTAGGTGTCCAGCACATGTATAGGTAGGTGTCGGATGGAATCCAGGAATGTGACCCAAAGGGCGCAATGGCATCAGCACTAGGGTGGACAGTGACTGGAAGGGCCCCTGGGGCCCCCAGTGCACAGTAGGGATGGTGGCTGAAAGAGCTATTGACTCAATAGGCTCCCCAGTGCCGGACACCTGTACAATTGCCAGAAGGGCTCACCAACAACACACAGGCAGACTGATAGCCGGATGACCCTTTAATCCCCAACCTGTGGGCAGGGGGCGTGAACGAAAAGACACGTGGAATCCGAGCGAGTGGCCAAGTTTCTGAAGGAAAGATCCCTGAAGACACCAGCACATGAGGAGGATGGTAGCCGAAAGGGCTCTTGTTTTCTCAAAATGCGGTTGGTATGAAGGCAGGAAGAACTCTCAGCTCTCCAGCACGTGAGGCTCACATGGTGGTCAGAAGGGCTTTCACTTGCACAGCTACGGGCAGGAGAATTACTAGAATAACCCACGGTTCCCCATCACTCAGAGAGGCTGGGTGCCAAAACAACCCGTAGCATCCAGGCTGGGAGTCAAGTTGGTAACTGGAAGGCCCTCTGGAACACCCGAGTACTGGAAAGAGGGTCAGCAAAAGGCATTTGTCTTCCACAGCACTCTGAAACCTTTTGTTCTGTTAGGGTGTTAGGTATTTTGTTCTGTACACTGCAGGCCGGGGTCCTGAAGCATCCAAGAAGACAGAGATTTCAGGCTGGTCAGAAGGGCAGCAAATCTTGTTCTCTGGTGATGGTAGGTGGGTCGTACAAAGGGAAGTGAATACCCCAGCAAGCTGAAAGGATGGTGGCTAGGGGCGCCTGAGTGGCTCAGTGGGTTAAAGCCTCTGCCTTCGGCTCAGGTCATGGTCTCAGGGTCCTGGGATCAAGCCCCACATCCGACTCTCTGCTCAGCGGGGAGCCTGCTTCCCCCCCTCTCTCTGCCTGCCTCTCTGCCTGCCTGTGATCTCTCTCTCTCTCTCTCTGTCAAATAAATAAATAAATAAATAAATAAATAAATAAATAAATAAAATCAATCTTAAAAAAAAAAACAAAAAACAAAGAAAGGATGGTGGCTGACAGGGCTCTCACTTCCTCAACGCAGGGGCAAGTTGTTAGCAGAAAGAGCTTATGGCTCCACACTGCACCAGACAGGTGAAGTGGCCAAAACAGATCTCATTTCTACAGCGCGCGGGCAGGTTGAAGGTTGGTTAGCCCTGTTTCCAAGCACATGGGCCGGTTGGGGGACCAAATGACCAGTGGAACCCTAATGGGTGGGGCCTCTTTGCGGCCGGAAGATTCCTGGCAACCGGCAGAGAAGGATGGTGGCCCAAAGGAGTCTCCTATCACAGTGAATATACGTCCTGGGGCTCGAAAGGCCCTCAGCTCCCTAGCCAGTGAGGACCATATGGTGGCCAAAAGGGCTCTCACTTCCATAGCTAGTAGTCCCCTGATGGCTGGTTGGCTCTCTGTTTCCCAACACAAGAGGTCAGAATGGTTGGCGGAACCCCAACGGGTAGCCAGGTTTCAGATGGGAAGGTCATGCAAGACACCAGTGCCCTGGTAGGATGGTGGTCGAAAGGGCTCAGTTTTCCTCATAACGCGGTAGGTTTTTTTTTTTTTTTTAACTTTATTTGACAGAGAGACAGAGATCACAAGCAGGCAGAGGAGCAGGCAGAGAGAGACAGGGAAGCAGGCTCCCCGCTGAGCAGAGAGCCCGATGCGGGGCTCGGTCCCAGGACCCTGAGATCATGACCTGAGCCGAAGGCAGAGGCTTTAACCCACTGAGCCACCCAGGGGCCCCAAAACGCGATAGTTGTGTTGGCAGGTAGGACCATCGGTTCTGCAGCACTCAAAGCCAGTTTGGTGGACAGAAGGGCTTTCAGATGCACAGTCATGGAGAAGTGAATTGCTAGAATAATCCATGGTCCCCCAGCACAGATGAAGACTGGGGGCCGAAATGACCTGCAGAACCCATGCGGGGAGTCAGGTTGGTGACCGGAAGGCCCTGTAAAATACCAGAGTGCAGGAAGGACCATCACTAAAAGGTATTGATTTTCCATAGCACTCTGGAGACCTGAGGGCGAAAGGCCTTTTAGTTTCCAAATCCCCTGCAGATTGGGCTCCTGAAGAAGCTACGGATAGGTGCATTAGGGGCCGACTGGTGGCTGGAAGGGCTTGCGGTGGAGTTCTGCGGATGAAGAGCATTGGGTGGCGGGAAAGATACTTGGGTGCACTGCCGGGCCTGAGCGACGGTGGCCGAGAGGGTTCTCACTTTCTCTTCTCACAGGCCGGTCGTTAGCAGGAAGGGTTCTTCGCTCCACACGACGCAAGGCCTGTAAGGTGGCCCAAAGGGATCTCATCGCCACAGTGAACCGGCAGGCTGAAGGCGGGTTAGCTCTTGGTTTCCCAGCACACTGGCGGGTTGAGGGACCAAACGACCCGCGGAACCCTATCACGTGGGCGTGTTTGTGCCCGGAGGAGTACCTGCGAGTACTGCAGGACAAGGATGGTGGCCCCGAGGATCCTCTTCCTCAGTGCACGCGTGGCGGGGGGCGGGGGGGGGCGAGAAGCGCCTTGGGCCTCCCACCGTGCCAGGCCCCTAGCGGGGCCAAAAGGGTCTTGCGTTTCCACTGCGCGCCGGCGGGCTGATGGTGGTGGATCCTATGTTCCCCTCCCTGCAGCAGTCAACGTCATACTGCTGCGTCTCAGCCGCTAGCCTTTGTTGGCCTTTTGAGCTTCGGTGAGTCGCTTCTTTGAGCTGTACTCTTCTGTGCACGCAGCCTAAAATAAGATCTTGCATTTAGGCTGCCAACAGCCTAGGCGGAGAGCATGTCTAGTTTGATATTTTTAAAAGGCTTGAGGGATTGTCAAAAGGAGTGTTTTCTTATTCTTGTTAGTCTTCCTTGCTCCCCCACTGCATTTGTGCACGCGCTGTGCATCAAAGAAAGTCAGACCGCATGGGTCTTTAGCCACCTAAAGTGTGTGTCGTGGAGACATGAACCGATGACTACACAAGTAATTGGTAGTAGTTAGCATATGTATTGTGTAGGAAAGGTACTTTGTGCTGTGAAAATAAACAGTAGGGGGATCTGACCTATTGTTCATAGAATACTTCCTTGAAGAGGAGAGAGACTTGAACAGGAGTTATCTACTATGTTATCTAGACCAGTGGTTCTTTTTTTTTTTTAAGATTTTATTTATTTATTTGAGAGAGAGAGAGATCAGAAGTAGGCAGAGAGGCAGGCAGAGAGAGAGGGGGAAGGAAGCAGGCTCTCCGCTGAGCAGAGAGCCTGACGCGGGGCTCAATCCCAGGATCCTGAGATCATGACCTGAGCTGAAGGCAGAGGCTTTAACCCACTGAGCCACCCAGGCGCCCCGTAGACCAGTGGTTCTTAAACTCGAGTGTGAGTCAGGATCACCCAGAGTACCTATAAAACACAGATGTCTGGGCTTCACTCCTGAGTTTCTCATTCAGTAGGTCTGGGGTGGAACTGATTTCTAACATGTTCTCAGGTGATGCTGATGCTGTCTGCCTTTCGGGGACTACACTTTCGGAATCACTTATCTGGGCCATTATCTCCTAAGGGTGCTCTGGGGCACAGTGCTAAAGGTGGTTTATAGGCCAGCTGAGGAGTTACTCTCCTCGGCCCTCAGGGGCAGCCAGACTTGGGGGCCGGGGCAGAAGGCAAGAGTACTCCTTTCATGCTGTAGATGGTCCTGTCTGTTTCCCCAGCATGCTCTGTAGACATTATACTGACTTACGGTGATATTGAAACAATTTGGGAAGGACTGACTGGTCAGATGGGGTGGGGGCCGGTGGTCAGTATCAGGGAGAGAGGAGTTTATCTGAGAACTCTGCAGCAGGAAAGAAGGCTGCATCTTCAAAGAACCGAGAGAAGGCCAGTGAAGGTGGAGAGGAGAGGGGCTACGTAAGATGGTCCTAAAAGAATTTGGAGGTTCAGCGCAGAAAGGATTTGGAGGACCTTAGTAAGGACCCCATATAATGGGAAATCAGCGAAAACTTGTCATCAAGGGAATGACTTGGCAGGATGTACCTCTGCGTGTTGGGAGACCAGTTAGGCAATGACTGAAGATGGTGGTTTGGTCCAAGGTAGAGCAAGTGAAGGTGGAAGCCCTGGAAAGATAGTTTGAAGGCAAATCAATAAAACTCCATGATGATCGAATGTAGAAGTTGAAGGATAAGGGAGTGTCTGATAGGATTCTCAGATGATAGCTTGAAATCATAATTTTTTTTCCTCAGATAAAGCACACTGGTGGTTAGATTTGGGAGAAAGCAGTTTTGGAGATGCTGAATAGGAGGTGCCCTTGTCTCTACTGTTCAATTGGAGATTTTGGGAAGGCAGCCGGATACGTCCCTGGATCCCAGAGGACACATGTGAGTAAAATTAACTGCAGGGGGAAAAAAAAATAAAAAGAAATAAAATGAACTGTAGGGGCCCTGTGGTGTGTGGTCTGGACATTAGAGGATATGCAGATAATGTGATCTGGACCTCAAGACATACAAGTATGTGCAGCTGGACTTCAGAAAATGTCCAGATCAATACTGTTAGTGTGTAGAGAGGTGGTCCCTGAAGCTGCAGTAGGTACATGCCACAGAGACAGCAAACTCCATTGTCTATAGGGGCCGGGCAGGTGACAAATGAGAATGCGGGCCAGAAGCATATTGTACTTAAGTCTGTGATTGAGACTGTCTCCTCATTTTCCAGACATAACATGTTATGTGGATTGCATGGATTTTCTTTTCTTTCCTTTTTTCTTTTCTTTTCTTTTTCTTTCTTTTCTTTTCTCTTTTCTTTTCTTTTTTCTTTCCTTTCCTTTCCTTTCCTTTCCTTTCCTTTCCTTTCCTTTCCTTTCCTTTCCTTTCCTTTCCTTTTCTTTTCTTTCTTTCTACTTTCAGCTGAAGCTAGGAATATGGATTTTACCACAAAATGTCTTGGTTTTTAATGTGGCTCAATTTAAAGAATTGATCTGGGTCAAAGGAAACACATATATATTTTAAGTGGTTCACTTCTTGCCAGATGATAGTGTCTGTTAATGGGTGGGAGGGAGGAGCGTCTCAGATCAAGCCTCTGGGGAATCTAGTTGAATGAAATTCAAAGGTCTGGTGGAGAAGGAGGTGGAGTGCCAGAGAGGTCAAACCAGGATTACTTGATGTCCTGAAAACCAAGACAGGAGGTCGTTCAGTCTTTAGTGCTCTGTGCTATCCCAGGTCCCAATGCTTCTAGGATGGATGTAAAGAAAATACAACTAGGTAGATGTTTTTGGAAATGCCCATGGTGGAAAATGTTTGCGCTGTGATCCCTTTCTCTTTAGAGGACAGGGCTTCAAGACATTAAAGACTTGTTTGAATTCACATGGAAAGTCTTATAAACTGTCATGAGTCCCTTTCCTTCCATTGTCCCAACCTCATTGACTTTATTTTTTTCAAATTAAAAAAAAATTTATTTTAAAGATTTTATTTACTTGAGAGAGAGAAACACAGCGAGAGAGGGAACACAAGCAGAGGGAATGGCAGCGGGAGAAGCAGGCCTCCTGCCGAGCAAGGAGCCCGATGCGGGGCTCGATCCCAGGACCCTGGGATCATGACCTGAGCCGAAGGCAGATGCTTAACGACTGAGCCACCCAGGCGCCCCTAAACTTTTAATTTTTTAAGAAGATTTTATTTATTTATGACAGAGGGAGATAGCGAGAGAGGGAACACAAGACACGGGGGAGTTGGAGAGGGAGAAGCAGGCTCCCGCTGAGCAGGGAGCCCCATATGGGGCTCCATCCCAGGATGCTGGAATCATGACTGGAACTGAAGGCCGATGCTTAATGACTGAGCCACCCAGGTGCCCCCTCACTGACTTTATAATTAAAAATATCTTCTTTTAGGGGTGCATGGCAGGCTCAGTCAGTAGAGCATGTAACTCTTGACCTGTGGGGTATGAGTTTAAGCCCCACATTGGGTCTAAAGATTACTTAAAAAATGAAAAAAAATCTCATTTTAATCTTGGGTTGTAATTTGATTCGATCCAGAGAGAGAGAAAATTTAACTCTTGTGGGGGTTATTGTCAGTGCACAAAAAAACCGTAGGATTTGTTTCCAAGGCCTCTTTTTGCTAAGAAAGTTAAGTTGAGTTAAAACTTAGAATAATAAGCTGAATGATGTTTCAAACAGTGTCACATCTCAATTCTATAGACTTCTATTATGACTTAATAGAAAGAGTACTTCCAGAGTAAGGAATGAGGAAGCCTTACTGTATGGCCTCAAGGCAAATCAATCATTTTTGTCTTAGCTGTAAATGAGGATACTAATATCTCTATTCTCACTATATGGGCTTGTTGTATGGATCCAAAAAATAAAAATGAAAGTACTTGAAAGTGACTTAAAATGTCAAAGTGTCAATATGGAATATCAATATAGTATATCAATATAAAGTTGAATTGCTGCTCTAAAAGTTGAGAAGGACTCCCAATATGGATATCCACAAATTATGTTACCCAGTACTTGTTTCTGTATGCTAATGATGAGAAAACAGCGTAATAAATTTATCATCTAAAGGACACTTTTTAGTGTGAAAAGAGTCAGTATTAATAGTTCTCTGGGACAACAGGCAGAACCCAGGAGTGTCCTGGGTGCAGTGGAATCCATGATCCTCCAGACATAGATAAAATGTTGCCATATATCTAATTGATTTGTCAGATGGTGTGGTGACATCAAATCTGCATATGCAAAATGCTTTTTTCTCCTAAAAACTCATTCACTTGGATATAAGGACACAGCAGTTTCACAAACAGGAAACCTGGGCTAAGTGAAAGCAAAGAAAATAATAAGCACACAAGGTACCATCCTTGCTTCTTTTTTTTTTTTTTTTTTTTAAAGATTTTATTTATTTGACAGCGAGAAACACAGCCAGAGAGGGAACACAAGCAGAGGGAATGGTAGCGGGAGAAGCAGGCTTCCCGCGGAGCAGGGAGCCCGATGCGGGGCTCGATGCGGGGCTCGATGCGGGGCTCGATGCGGGGCTCGATGCGGGGCTCGATGCGGGGCTCGATCCCAGGACCCTGGGATCTGACCTGGGCTGAAGGCAGACGCTTAACGACTGAGCCACCCAGGCGCCCCACCATCCTTGCTTCTAAAGGGCGTTTAGAAATTGATCAGAAGGATGTGCTTTGATCTAGTGTTCTCAACTTTAATGAAGTGATTTGGTTTTTGACTCTTAGAGGAGACTGTGGTAGGTGAAAAGAAGATTGGATAAGTCTTCACTGACAGGAAGGGAAAATATTAAATAATGGAATAAGCACACAAAAGCTGGTGGGTTCAGTACTGTTGGAGCCCAGGCAAACTCATGTACAATGCATTTATATTCTCATGCAAGTAGATGAGGTGCAATGGTATGCACAGAATTTGAATGTTTCAGCGATTCATTTGGAGCCCGGCTACAGCTCTAGCTAACCCCTTTAGGCTGCCGTGATTTGGGGATTGGTAGGTGAGATTAACGGAACAATAATTTACATAGGTTTTCATTTGATGAGTTTTTATGGTTCTCAAGGTTGAGGTAGGTTTCCTACCTTTGTTAGAAGTCTTGCTGGAATGTGATTGAATCTCGGTGGCAGCTGATGTACTATTAGAAGACACTGCTAAAGATGGACATTTCTCAGTAATCAGGTAAGTAGGCAGGCTGGCCTTTGTTCTCCGCATAATCTGAATCGCTCTTGGATCTGCGGCACAGCACATGAAAAGCAGCACATCTGAATTGACAAAGAGATCTTTATTTCTCTTCCACAATGCACAGCAAAAAGGTAGAAAGAGAAGTGGGGTGTGAATTCATTTCCTTGGGAGTGTGTGCCATCAGTTTGAGCAAAGGAAATGCTAATGGAAGTTGTGTTCCTGCCTTGCCACCGCGTTTCCTGTCTCCTGTTGTATTATGGTTTTGTGCTGGGTCTGGGTCCAGAAGCACAGCCTCCCACTTGGTGGGGGGGTGGAGCAGTGCAAAGAACAGCTGCCTGGGAGGGAGGAGGGATCCCTGCCGGCTCCAGCGCGGCCTCTGGCTGAAAGGAATAAGCCCCTAGCCAGGCTGGGCCAGAGTTTCCCCATTTTGAAAAGCGACATATATAGAGAGATAATTGAGAACATAATGATATGGTTTACGTGCTAAGCCTTTGACTTTGTGGAAAGAAAGTTGTCATCTAAGTATTTCCTTTGGATAAGCTATTGGTATAGTATTTATTTATTTTCAGGACCAGAGTTCTGTCTTATGTAGGTGACCCTGCTGAAGTCAATGGAAGCATCTTGGGCACATTCACATATTGACGTTGGCTTGGCGAAATAGTAGTCATTGGAGACACTTATCACCATTTTATGTCAGTTTAGTAACTAATCAGTAAAAACAGTTACTTCTGGTTTCATTGTGATATTTTGAAAATTTTCTGGCTACCCTAATTTGGTGTCATGATAATGGCTCTATTCAGAGCAGTAGCATTTTTTTGTTCTTATTGTTTTGTTGTTATGGGTCCCATGTGGTGGTTCTTATACCAAATGGTAGAGATTTATTTACTACTATTTATCCAGTCTGACACTGATTTAAAGCCTTTAAGTTTACGTTGGGAAAACCAAAGTTCATTGGAACTCCATTGTTCACTTTGACGAGCATAGCTTCCTATTAGCCTTACAGTCTTTTTTTTTTTTTTTAATTGAAAATCGGTAGCCTTCCATTCTTGAAGATGTTTCACCTCCAGTACTTGCAGCAGTTGGGGCAGCTCCTAGAACACTCGATCACGTAAGGATGATGATCATCCGTGGGCGAAGCCGAGGCTGGGGTGGGAAGTTGGGCGGGGCATCTCGGAGCCCTCCTTTCCGACACAGTGTTCAGTCATTTGACAAGTGGGCCTTGAACTCATCCATTGAATCAGGTATTTTTTAGGCTCTGCAAATCCAGGAGGGAAAGCTGGTGAATCTTGTTCAAGATAGGCTTGTCGGTTAAAAGGCACGTACTTCCTAACCCACTTCTTGGTAGTGCTTTGGAGCTCTGTGAAGGGAGCAGCCATTCCTGGGAAGCACGGGAAGGTTTAAAGACTTTCGTCCTTCAGTAAAGAAATCTTTTTCTTTTATTTTAACTGTAGAATGTTCAGTGCGACACTAGCAAGAATCTGAGTGGATATTGAAGTATAACAGGTTTCTACCGGATGGCTCTTTATTTGATATTATGTGTGCAAGGGTCAGAGTTAACCACGGTGGTGTTCACTTCAATTCCTGGGGCTTCCAGTTTCTCTTACCTTCTTTAGAAGCCATTTCCTGGTGTTCTAATTCTGTATCTTGCCAAGTAGCGATAGCTCAGAGGAAAACCCCGGAAGTAGCTTGTGGTGCAGTTTCAAGTTTTTTGGCTCTGGTCCAAACACTCGTGAGCTTCATTTGTGTTCACATATAAGAAAAGCCAACTCAGATCTCCTAATAATGTTTTATTTAGTGCTTAAACTTTAATTGCAGGGTATAAATGATACCATTAGGAACCGATATCAATACTAATGCCACCTATATTATTATTTACTCGGCTGAAACTAAGCTTGGTGAAATATATTTATTAACACTGCACCCTAGAACTACACATTTAAAGCTTAATTCTGTGGCTGTTCATGAATCTCAGCATACTACAGTGTCGGGGCTCCCTAGCTCGAGATAAATTCATTATGAAATTCAAGTGATGAAGCATGTTAGGGCATTTCTTGTTTCAGGTAACAAATGCAAGCTGCTTTATTCAGAGGATGAGACATCCTTTGTGGAATTCTAGCCCTTTTAGCCAACAAACAGTTAATTTCAGCATTTATGATGTATAAACTTTGCTCCTTAGCATTAAAATGTACCGTATTCATTCCTTAGATTTCTCTTTCAACCATGGCTATTGTTTGTCACTAACAGCTAGCTTTTGTGAAGTTAATAAATGTGCATAATAAGGACATAAAGGTATGGAGAAGTAATACTGTAATCCTTTTGTTTGGATAATCAGTCTAATGTATGCAAATTAAACCTTATTAGTACTAGGGTTTTGTGTCTGCTTATCAAAATGTGCCATTTTCATGAAAATTGGAAGTCCATTATATAAAGTTATTATTAACAATCATTTAGGAATTATATACGGTATGCAAATTAAAGTTGATTACAACTAATTAAGGGCTTTCTTTGTTATTTGACCTTGTCTGCTTTTTATGTAAATATGTTTCTTTTGGTCTGGCATATTTTTAGACTCAGAAAAGTATATTAAGACAAGTTACATTATGTATTTTTTAATATATCTTTGTGTTGCCATTGTCTGTGCCCCTCATTTTACAGAGGCACACATGATATGTAGAACCGTGCATCTCACTGTTTGGAGATGGTTCTCTAGCTGAGTAGAATTTCAGAAATAGAAAACAATCAAATTTCCAAGTCTCTTCAATAAGTTTAATGGAATATGAGCACAAATCCAGTATAACGTATAAACAGTCTTCATGCCAGAATGACCTTTTTTTCCACTATCTATTGACTTCCTTGAGTCTTGGGTTGCAGATTTCCAAATGGAGCTAAGTAATAAATGATCATTACTTGCTTACAAGGTGCCCTGCAAAACCTCATTGTTATCCATGAAGGCATTCAGCTAAAGATAAGTAACTTCAGCACTGAGAGTGTAACAGGTCCAGTACCATTGGCCTTTAGGATGAACTGTGTGCTCGCTTTGAAAATAAGGGAAGAATTTCTCTTTTCATTTGGCAAAGAGGAAACATCTGAGGTGAGGCTTTTTAGCATTTATTAAATTATATTTTTCCTTCAGTGCAATTTTCTAGTTGTTTTCTGTGAACAAAGAAGCTTGATCCAGTGACTGGGGCAAAGGATCCTGGGGCACTAGGTTTAATGGTATGATACAAAAGACCTGTTAATCAATGGCTTTCCATTTGCCTTTAAATGTATGGGTAGGAAAAGGAATAGTGATGCTACATAGCCCAAGAAAAGAGACAAGTGTATCGCACAGTATCTAGATATTTATAAGAGGCAAACTGTTCAAAACTCTTTAAAAGAGAAACTAAGAATCAAATCACCATTGAATTCATCCAAATTTTGAACATTTTCTGGTATTTTTCTGCTTCGAACAATAAGTTTATTTGTTTTTTGAACAATAACAGTTTAATTTTTAAAAAATGTCATTCACACTCTTACAGAGGGATTGAAAACAAACTTGTAGTTGAAGTATATATATAATATATATATATAAGTATATATATCATATATAAACAGAATAAACAGAAACGTACACATATTATAAATATACAGCTTGTTAAAGTTTCATGAACTTGATGGTCTGATGTAACCAGGGCCCAGATCAAGGAACAACACATGACAGTACTCCAGTAGCCCCTGTTTTTCTTATAAGCCAGATGACAGTATATATGTGGGTCTGTGTCTGGCCTGTCTTGGGGAAAAATGACATCTCTACAGTATCAAGTCCTGCAGTCTATGAACATGGTATATCTTTTGTAAAGGGAAGCTTTATGATTCTTTAGTCTACCTGGAAAACACAGGAAACTCAAGAACAGAGAGACTAAGTTCATATATTTCTCTGGAACTTGGATGTTCCCTGACGGAGTAGATGTCCCACTGCTCCATACTGTCTAGGAAAGCTGTGGGTGTGCTGCTGGAATTCATGGGGTAGATGAGGCTTTCCTACGGAGCCCCCAATTTTCATCACCCTCTCACTGTAGGTATTCTGAGTCTTCCTCCACAGGGGATTTTGGCTATTGTTTCGTGCTACTTTTGCTCCAGTTCCTGTGCAGAGTTTTCAGTACAACAGCACAGTGCCTTTGGTAGCCTTCCAAAAGTAAGCAAAATTTGTCCTTCTCAGGGTCAAGCTGTGCCCTGCTAAAATGTATAAACCATGACTTGGTTTTTATGTTTCTAGAGACCAAGGTTTTTGATAGTTCCAGATATTTTTTTCTTCCCCCATAACAGAATGTAGAAAACTTGAATTCTTATTTCCATGGAAATAAAATAAAAAGTCCTCATTTGCACTGTGGCTCAATAGGTACAAATGGAAAAATGATCTCATGATAGTGCCCTCACAGATAATACAGGCTGTGTCTGAATTGTACCGTAATAAAGGTGCTGCTGTGGGTGCAGCTTTCCGCCTTCTCAGAAGATCTTTGCTCTCGGAGGAGTTGCTGGGTGTGCCTGGAGAAGCTCCAAAAAGGTTAATAAGTGCTTGTGGTAGCAAGAGAAGGAAGATTGAAAGAGAACCCAGGAAATTCTCACAATGGTGTCCGGAAAAGGAGGCGAGCGCCAGGTCGCTAGCCTGCCTTTAGAACAATGTAGAGAAACAAACTCTAGGAGAGGTGTGGGTGACGCCCCCTGCTGTCAGGTGACTGGCTCTGTAATCCGCACTTCCTTTCCCACGCACTGACTGCTTCCCAGCCTGGGGATGGGAGAAAGGGATGCGAAACCGCTCTCCTCTCTCCTGGACTTCTGCAAATGGAAACAGTTGGGCTGGGCTGACTGCAGTGGAGCTGTAACAGCCCCGAAGAGCAAGGTCCTGAAAGTCACCATTTTGCTTTAGAAGGTTTATTATTTTACATTTCTCAAAATAACACGGTAAAATTACAGGCAACACAAACAAGATTCAGGCTATGTGAGTCTTTTAATTCAGGCAGAATTTAATGTGTAATTAAGATTAATTATACCATAATGGAATTGTAGACACATGATTATTGCATCATATTCCTTGCAGACATGCATCTTGCTTTCACATCGTCCTGGCGTCTCCCGTCGAGGGGCTGCAAGGCAGAGCAATGGAATTCGGCTGCATTTTGCACGACGGGTTTGTTACACGTTATTTTGGAAGTTAATTTTTGCCATCGCACATTTCAGAAGTGTTTGAAATGTGCCCAAATGTGATGGCCTTAAAAAAATACTGCCCTTTGGTTTGTTTGAGGAAGACGCCAGCCCTAAACTCTCTCTGTTAGAAGCTTAAATGTTACGTTAATGGAGTTTAGAACAGCACCTGAGTACTGGTGTTTGGGAATTGTGTATGAAGTGTTTGGATTGTGTGTGAACGTTAAAAACAATTTCTCAGTCATAAACTCCAAATATGGGTGAGAGTCTAGAAATGATTTAGAACAGGCTACTTCCTGAAGCAAATGGGAAGGTGGGCTAAACTTCCACAAGCAGTTTTGACTCTCCTGTTAGAAAAAGAAATTCAAAGAGGGCATTTCATTATATGCTATAGTATATTACTTAAATATGTAACAAATACAACAACTTTCTTTTCTTTTTTTAATTTTTTTTAAAGATTTTATTTATTCATTTGACAGAGAGAGAGATCACAAGTAGGCAGAGAGGCAGGCAGAGAGAGAGGGGGAAGCAGGCTCCCCGCTGAGCAGAGAGCCCGATGCGGGGCTCGATCCCAGGACCCTGAGATCATGACCTGAGCCGAAGGCAGAGGCTTTAACCCACTGAGTCACCCAGGCGCCCCAAATACAACTTTCAATCAATACTTTAGCCTGTATAATTAGGCCTAGAAAGAGGATTTTCTTTACTTCAGTTTTCTTGGCTATGGTTTTATTACTGAAAGGGAATATTTCTCAAATGTGAGTAAATTATACTTCCTTTTGTTATATAATTAATTATATACTTTTTGTTACGGAAGTTTTCAGACATACATAGACCTTTTTAAGTGGAAAAAATTCTCTTGGTCTCTAGTGTTGACTTAAATTTTTTTGTTATATGCTAATACAACATAAGTTATCACCCCTGCTTTTACCTCTTAGGTAAGTTTAAAGCTAAATAAGCAACATACGTCAAATACTAGCAATTGTATACCCGTGACATTTATTTTTTTCTCATAACATTTAAAATAACATTAAAGAATGATATCCTTTTCTCAAACTAATTTTTTTTAAAAAAAGATTTTATTTATTTATTTGACAGATCACACGTAGGCAGAGAGGCAGGCAGAGAGAGGGGGAAGCAGGCTCCCTGCTGAGCAGAGATCCCGATGCCGGGCTCCATCCCAAGACTCTGAGATCATGACCTGAGCCAAAGGCAGAGGCTTTAACCCACTGAGCCACTCAGGCACCCCTTTCAAACTCATTTTTAAAAAGATTTTGTTTATTTATTTGATAGAGAGAGAGAGAGAGCGCACATGCAGTGGGAGTGGGAGAGAGAGAAGGAGGCTCCCACCAAGCAGTCCCATAGAGCAGGGAGCCCGATGCGGGACTCCATCCTAGGACCCCAGGATCATGGCACAAGCCGAAGGCAGATACTTAACTGACTGAGCCACCCAGGCACCCTGAAACTAATTTTTTTTCAAAGCTTTTGTTTATTTATTTGAGAGGGAGTAAGAGTGAGCAAGTGAGAGAGAGAGAGAGCATGCAGCATGAGCATGGGAAAGGGCAGAGGGAGAGGGAGAAGCAGACTCCCTGCTGAGCAGTGTACCTGATGTGGGGCCCTGGGATCATGATCTGAGCCCAAAGCAGATGTTTAACCCACTGAGCCACCCAGGCACCCTCTGAAACGACTTAAAAAAAAAATTATTTGTCACAGAGAGAGAGAGAGCACAAGCAGGGGGAGTGGTAGGCAGGCAGAGGGAGAGGGGGAAGCAGGCTCCCCGCTGAGCAGGGAGCCCAATGCGGGACTTAGTCCCAGGACCCTGGGATCATGACCTGAGCCGAAGGCAGTGGCTTAACCGACTGAGCCACCCAGGGGTCCCTGAAACGACCTTTTTTTCTTTTTTTTTTTGACGTGACTCTTGTCAACTTTATTTTCAGAAGCTTGATGACAATATTAAGGATAAGGAAGGTGGGATCCCTGCACTGTGTGGTATGATTCATTATCTCTCAGATCGTTCCAAAGATTGTTTGAGTCTTCATCTGAGCCATAAAGGAAGGATACAATATTGCTATACTCGTTTTGTCTTTCAGGAAGTCAGTTCAAATTGAGACCATGGACCGTCAAAGGCGCAATGTGTGATTTTTTTTTTTTTTATTAACATATAATGTATTATTTGCCCCAGGGTACATTTCTGTGAATCGTCAGGCTTACACATTTCACAGCACTTACCATAGCACATATCCTCCCCACTGTCCACAGCCCAGCCCCCCTATCCCTACCTCCCCCAGCCACTGAAAGGACTTTTTTTTTTTTTTTTAAGATTTTATTTATTTGACAGAGAGAGGCACAGCGAGAGAGGGAACACAAGC